>JASMMZ010000020.1:423877-769099 GCA_038502455.1 Anisogramma anomala | reverse complement strand
GATGATGATGATGATGATGATGATGATGATGATGATGATGATGATGATGATGATGATGATGATGATGATGATGATGATGATGATGATGATGATGAAGATGAAGATGAAGATGAGGAGGAGGAGGAGGAGGAGGAGGTTAGAGACACGATATAGCCTCGGCGTGGTGTCGCAGGATCCATAGCAACAAGTATGGTATTTTTCAGGCCAGGGTATTCGGAAGCGCTACGATCCAAAATACTTTTACCCACCAAAGAATCTTCCCAGCTGGGGCCCGGCCCCGGTTGGAAGCTGCATGCGACGGTGATGGTTATTGGTGGCCAGGGTCCTCCTCCAGCTTCAGGGACGCCGTACATTTAACGGCTCCTTTCTCTTAACCTTGACCTTAATCTTCATCTTAATCTTAGTCTTGACCTGGCTTGCCCCCAGTGGAAGCCTTTGGCCCTCACAGCGTGCAACCCATATGTGTCATCTTGGCATCCATTTTTTCACACATAAAGCAGAGCTCCGGAGCTCCGGCGGGTATCTACAGAGCATACCTTACAACCGGTTGCCTGCGTACACGGTCCTGGAAGGCAACAAAGTTTAAGGCAGAGGAGACTGACCAAGGCAGCCAGTTACAGCCAGCCACTGCTGAAGACTGGGCACCAACAGGAGACATCCCATGCGAAACACCAAGAACCCGTTTGTGCCATACCATGAGACAAGACTCGGCGAACAAGTAATCTCTCGGTCAGAATCAAGACAACATCGGCCTGTTCCCCTTGGCCCCCTTTCAGCTGCACCCTGTCTAGCCATCCATGCTAAACAAAAACGGCATTCAGGCGGCTGAAAGACCTGTGGTGACGGGCTCAAGTTATAAAGACGTACTTGCCCGGCAAATATGTACCCGATCGCTTGAGCAGTAATCTTGAGGGACGATCAGACGCCGGAAACCATCAAGCATCATGTCGACGATGCCGAACACGTCGCCGATGTCCAGCGGCAGCGGCGGCGCGGCCGAGAAAGCCACGATCCCCAACTTCTTCCTCTCCGCCAGTCCCACGATGCAGAGCACAGACAAGTTGCTCGAGCCGTGGTCCAGCGGAATCAGCACCACCTTCAGCAATCAGAGCAAAGAACTGACGAGCATCTCCGCACGTCTCGACTCCCTGGACGACCGATTCCTGTCCGTCGGAGATGGCCAAGAAGACGTGAAACAAACCAATGCCACCATCATGGCTACCCTGGCTGGCATCCGAGAGTCAATCATAATGAATAAGCCCAACCTCAACATTCAAGTCGACGAATTGGAGGAATTGGACGAATTGACAAACACAGTCGACGAACTGGCCGCCAAGGTCGAAGGATTCACCGGAAGGGCCAGTGACCGAGAGGCAGACTTCATGGACCACAAACGCCAGGCCCGCAGTGAGAACAGCGCGGTAGCCCAATGCCAACAGCGCGGCAAACATCACCGTCACCGCCCCCCCTCCCCCCCCCAACGCCCAACCCGCGAACGCGCAAGACCGCGCACCGCGGACCGAGGACGGTCGCGGCCGCGGCGGCGACCGCAACGAGCACGAGAAGGAGGCGCAGGAGGGGCGGCGGCGGGCGCCCCCATGACCACACACCGCCCGCGCCAGCGCCCGCGCCCGCGCGCCGGGCCATCGCCATCGCCGTCCAAGTCTCGTTTTTTTGCGGCCTGCTGGTCCTCGTTTTGGGGGCGGCCGTGGGCGTACGCTGCGCGGAGAGGGCCGTGTACCTTGTGCACGAGTCGAGGAGCAGATCCATGGCCGCCCATGCCATGCCATGAGCGCCCATGAGCATGCTGATGACTCCAATAATGGCGAGGGGGGGGGGGTATGTGCACGAGCACGTACTGCTGCATACGCGGCCATTACCTATGGGGGCGGCTTTTGCCGCCGCATTGGACGTTGAAGTGGGGAATGGTCGCCACGCCCCACAAGAACTCATGGCATGATGCCATTTCTTTTTCTCCTTGTGTGTACGTTACCGCCTACTTGTCGCCGACAACCGATGGAGTGAAGGTCGGAGGTACGCTGCATGTACCCTAAGGGTGTTGAAATTCCAACAGATACAGTCTGTACACAGGACTTAACACCAAGGATATAACGAACTCTTTGGAGATGAGGATGTCCGTCGGAGAACTAGGAAATAGTATTCTCAAGCCATAGGGGCATCGAGATAAGGATTACAGCTAGTTTCAGCTGTTTATACAACTAATATTTTCGAGTATAATGTTCCGCTTGTAGCAATCGAGATTTATAAGGATTCACTCGATTATATATTAAAAAGTTGTGCAGATAAATATTGTTGTATTTCTTTTAAAATATATAAAATAATACAATATCTTTTTATATAAATTGGTTATTACATAATCAATACGATTATACTTAACCTCTTTTTAAACTAACGCACTTAGATTTCACTTTATTACTATATCTTCATTATATCCATATCTTTCGAACCTTCTGATACTTTTAAAGACATTTAAGATACTACTATTATAACAGCGTCTCTAAAGCTTTAAGGCATACTGTTTCTGTTTTTGAACCTGTCTTTTAATAGCGACAACAATAGTTTTATATAGCTAAAAACCATCGTCGCTACTGACCCTTTCATGCCTTTAAACCCAATAAAATCCTTTTCGTTTTCCACTACACTTCCTTCACTTAAGGGTAAATCCTGTCCCTATAGTTGTATATCCATTTGCAGTAAATAATTAAATTACAAACCCAATACCCCTATGATTAATTGGTAGGAAGGCTACTTGTAACACTGATATAACTCAAGTAAAGCAAGGACTTCAGGAAGTTAAAATTACAAAGTTAGCTAATGAAAAGACAAAGACTAGGGATAAAATGTTTTAGATCATCCTAATGAAGAACATTTCAAGTTTTTTATTAGATTTTACGACCTATTAGCAACGAAATGTAAGAAGTAGCCCACGTTTTTTAAAAAAAAGAAAACGTCTCGAATGCCTTCATTACAACTCAAGATGCATATATCAACGCTAAATCCAAAGCTAAAACCGTTCCTAAAGTAAAAAAAAGGCTTCATTATCGCTAAACTTCTTCAAAATAATAGGTTACAATTATCATGTAAGTAACAATAGTTAAAATAAATTGATGAGGGGAATGTTGAATAATATCTACTTTAACTTAAAATTTATTGAATATTGAATTGCTAGTAACAATTGTTTCAAGATTTTGGAGATTCTTTTGAAATTAAAACAAATGTATTCGTTACTGAAATGTATTATCTGTATGTATTCTCCCTTATTTACTACAGTTTAACCAACATGTTTCATGTTATATATACCTGAATTAGAACGAATCAGATCATTATTTTTTTGTTATTCAAAACGTTCTAGCTGTTTTTATGAATATAAAATACGAAGATTTTTTAACCCCAATTTAAATTTAGTATGGAATGCAACAGATCTATTATTGAAAACGTAAAAACAAACTTCCATTTTTTCACTTATCTTAGTATTAATCTTTAGCACCCTTCTTAGCCCCTTCTTATAATACTGAAAGAAATATTATTTTAGGGAAGTCAAGTAAAAGATATTGAACATTCGTTTTAGTTTTTGATTTTCAATAAGTTGGAAGTACCTATTTCGATAACTTCAATACGAAATAAGTCAAGAGAAATCATTCTCTTGATTATTTTGAGCTTGAATCGGGATTATAGAACGGAAACATATTTAAGGTAGAAAATCATCAAATGTAATTCTTGAATAGAAACTTGGAAAGTAACCTAACGACCGAGATCAATATAGTAGTTGATTTAAAAAGAACTATATTTCTGATACTTATGTATATTATTTCTCAGAATCCTATTGATTCTTTGTTCGAATTTACTTTTTTTTTTTTCAGAATAACAATAACACAACCATTACACTCGACAAGAAAAGAAACCTCTGTTACAATTGAGAATGGTAAAGTTGATTTCTCGAATCGCCATTGAATATTTTTTTTGATACGCCTAGTCACTTGATAAACTTTTAAACGTTGCAACATTATCGATTCGATTGATCGAAGTAACAGTAGTATTGCGTGGTCATATGGTGGATGAATTAATTTAGGTATAGTAGACTGCTAGCTGGTCTGCACAATAATTCTTATAGCCAATTTCTTGGCCCGTGTTTTAGTGTAAAGTATGGTATATTGTACTTGACTTATACCCAATACATTGGGTTTATACAAAATACTACACCTAACATACAATCAGTATAGTCACTTTTACTATAAGTAAAGTAAACCTATTATATTGTAGGTAGTATTATTTTAATACTATCCGCTTTTTAGTTTGCGCGTATACATCAGTGTGGTTAACCAATCTTTTATAATAAGCGCTGAATTGCGACCTCGTTAACTGACCAAGCCCCTGTCAGTTTCGATTTAACCTCCGTATTAAAATGCACCTATTCCGATATTAACACCCAGTATACGGATTTACTATCAATGAAAGTTAAGTTAGCTGCTTTTCGCCAAAGTTATAACCGCCTTGTAACTCCAGAATTTAAATTCTTTCATCGACTGTTTTTCCTATATCATAAAGCTAACAATTTTCACAAATGAAGTATCGTTAATTTATATACCTATTCAGTAGAAGTCCTTCTCTTACATTACTAGTAAATATAGGTCGTATATTGAAACTTTTATAGTGATCTATGATTTAAAATACGAGTAGTAGTTTAGGAACTAATAAACATTTGTTTAAATAAATCCGTATAGTAGCTTAATATATAGTATTACCGTCCTAAAAAAATAAATAGAATGTAGTTTCTATAATAACTTTAATAGTACGATTTGTTATAAATCGATTGCTTATTATGTGTAGACTTACGTTATATTACAGCTATTAAGCGTATAATTGCCTTTAGTTTTTGTTGATAAAGTTGTTATTAAAACTATTACTAAACGTTAGCTAATCTTTTTAATTGTTGGCGACTATGTGAAAATCCAATCTTTATCTTTATCGCTATATCTTTATACGATTAGGAGTAACTTCTTATACAGCCGCCTCATGGTCTTACCCTTGACTTTGTAGATAATCCTCGACTTAAAGATCGTCATATTTGGGTTTTAAAGGTTAAAGTCGGCCTTCGGCACGAATTATATAACCTTTCGAGTTATTAGGCCGTTAATTTCGACCTTATTACTTTTTTTAAATAGTCTATCGAAAGTCTTAATAATTCCTTGTACTCGAAGCTTTAATGCCAAATCTTTTTTATCCTTATCTTTTCTACTTACTTAAGCAAAATTATAAATACTACACTGTGTATATGCCTTCTTTTTAACGTTCCTCTTTTTCGGAAGTCGTTCGCGCTGGCGGCATTCCGTCAGCTTATCAATAACGAGTAAATAAGGTTTGTATTAGCTCGATTGTTTAGTTGAAATGTTTTAATCGTTTATAGCCTTAATATAAAGCTTGACATAGGTAATTCAAAAAGATATAGAACTGTTAGTAGTTTTAACAATGACTTTAAAGTTAGCCATATTTAAGGTTTTTATAACCTCTTTTATTTACCCGGTTTCCGTTATATGAGGACTTTATATTGTAACGGTAAAGTAATTACATCGATTTCTTAAGGGCCGTTTCTAATGTTAAGGGTACCATTGACTTAGCAGCGTGCCGATTCCTTCCGTAGTTTCTTTAGAGCTGTCCCGTAGGCTATAACTCGTTTTTAGATATTTTTCAATGGCGTAGATTCACTCGTCAGACGTTAATACGCTTCAAAGACTATTAATGTTGGTATTTGACTGTTAGAGCCTATAATATCGTTTAGGCCCTTTACCGCCATTTAAAGACGGGCCTCCAGATATATAAAGCTTTCAATTTTTAGCGTAAAGATATTATATATTCGGCGAAATAGGGCATATACTCTTTTGAGCTTCCCAATTCTTTAATAAGCCTTTACAGGCACTTATTTACACTGGATATCTATTATTTTAGTATCTTTTTCGAATTCCGCCGCTATAAAGTTAGTGCTGGTATTGTAAACAACAATGTTAAATGAGCCTAAGTACGTGTTAATTTACAATATCTTGAGTATTTTCCACTTACATTTTGCTGAAAAGAAATTTAAAAACTTGACTTTGTAAAAGAAGGTTGCGAAGTTAATAACTTAGAAATAGGTTTGTTTTTAAATAAAACCATATTAGTAAAGACCTCATGATGAGGGTTCTCATCGTTTCTAACAAAAATTTCATCTTCGAAAGGCTTAAATATAAGTTTAGTAGTGGTAATAAAGTTTTTTCAATAGATTTGAAGGCAAAGTATTTCAAACCTTTATGTTTTATGGACGTTAGGTACTTTATATAGAATATTAATAGCTAAGTAATTAAAAATCCGGTATAATTAACGTATTTCCGGTTTCTTCAAGTTAAACACCACTAATTTAGAATCTTAAATATAAAATTATAGGTGTATCTATTTAAAAGCGAAAAGGAAACTTTGGTTGTTTTTAACTACCTCATTGGCGTTAACGTTAAAATTAACGTTGAGGGTTTTTATATCCTTTAAACAAAGAATTAAAGAGTAAAGGGACTTAAGGATATTAAATATGATTAATCATATAACAGTTTAAACTACCTTTATTTTTAATAACGATATTTTCTTTATCTAATTCTAAGTTAACTTTAGTTTTATTAATATTGTAACGATCAATTTTAATAGCCGTAGTACTTTCCTTCAGTAGAATTACGTATTACAAATAGTCTTTTGTTAAGTAATTTATTTCTCTTATATCCGGTATAATACTTTTAAACGTGTGGTCCGCATAACGATTGTGAAAGTTAAAAGTGTATAAGGGATTAAAGGCTTAATTAGGGTAAAGATAAAGGTTTTTACCATTTAAACGGTATAAAAAGGTGTGGTCGGCTAATTACTAAGCCACGTCATGAGCAGTATCTTTATATGACTTAATTCGCTTAGGGGCATTATCGCCGTTAATAATCTTAATGCCTTGAAAGTTGGCGATTTGATTTAAGTAATCCTATTTAGAAGTGGTAGAGTATTGGATGTAATATATTACATATTTTTATTTCGTTCGACTAAGGAGTAATGAGTTGATTAATAGCAACATTGATTATAAATCTAATATCTCTTACCAATATTACGACGATAGTATTAACGGTTAATGGATCCTCTTAAATCTTAACCCTATTATCGTTAGCGTGAATTCTATCTTTAGTCTGTGGTCAATAGGTAAGACCTTAGGTGTTAAGAGCGCCCATAAACGTATTTGCGGTCGATGTAATTAACTACTATAAGGTTTTCTCCATCCACTTTAGGGAAGTTACCGGCTTAAGGGTATATACTAAACGAGTTTTGTATATACGTTATTATAGTGGTAGGAAAGGAACATAACTGGTTAAAAAGCCTTTGTAAGTGATATTTAAACGTTATAAGGCGTATTTGAACTTGTTAACGCCCATAATTGCTACTCATACGTGTTCGCGAGGTATACATTCGCCAACATGAGCCTTGCCTATTGTTATTTAATATAATATCAACTTTTTAATCATTTATTTCAATACGTCCATCGATATTTCCTTCTTCTTCTTTTTAATTATTATCTTTGCCTAACTCGTAGTAGCCCTATCTATTTAATATTACATTAGGTGGATGTATTATTCGAAGTAGCTCTTTATATTGTTATAAATTTCGTGATATCTAATTACTCGGTTTAGAAAAGTCAAGTAGTAATCTTTTATGTGTATTATAGGAATTTTAGGGAATAGTAAGTGGAAAATTAAATGGGGAACCTTTATTTACTTGCAGATGTTTAATAATAGCATTTTCTTCGTGTTGAAAAGGTTATAAGGATTTCTGTTATACTTTTTTATATCGTTTCAAATCTTGGCGAAATCCATAAAGAGTTTTTAGTTAATATTTACTATCTTGATAGGTTTTAGTGAAGAGTCTCTATAGTTATCCTAGTTTTTATTAGTGGTGTTTCCAGGAAGTTTAATTCTTAAATACTTCGAAGTATGGTGTTAAGGGTAATTTACAGTCGCGTGGACCGAGAGGTAAAAGTCTTATGGTAGGACTTCTAGTGGGCTTTTACATATAAGTAAACCTGCTGTAAGAAGGCTTTTAAGGGGTTTAACGATTTTAATTAAAATTTTAAGGGGTGAAAAAGATTTAAAGTTTTTGAGGCGTTTAACGATTTTATTTAATTAACTAGTGTAAAGCGTTAACGTCAATTCCTCTAGACGTGTGAGTAGCTGTTGCTTTATATGCCTTATCGCTACTGAGAACGTATTCTGTGTTGTTACGTGTAAGTGTTGGACTGCTGGGTAAGTTAATAAGTTCCTTATGGCTAAAGCATAAAGAGGCTTAACTTAGATAAAGTAAAGGGGAGGTCCCCTAGATCGCGTATAAGAACGATAGATTTCCTTAACATAATTTCACTTAAAGCGTGAGTCTTCAGGGTATTTTTAAGCTGGTTTACGTCTTAGAGGTTTTATTCCAAATTTATAACACCTTATATCAATATACGAATTTCTTTATGCTTAAGTTTTAACTTAAACCTTAACTCGCCATTTTTATAGGTTACGGTTCATATAGAAATAGTCCAATTATTAAAAATATTACGAAAGTTGCGGAAGGCTTGATTACAGTTGTTACCGTCGTTTTATTTAACGTTATAATAGTTGACCAAGTTAGTTAATTTTTTTTTGGTTGAGTTTTGATTAACGTTTTGTCCCTACAGTTCGTGATTGTAGTACTTGATTAAACGGTGTCTGGGGGTCTTAATTACTTTTTTGCTGGCGGGGTCGGCGATTGCTTTAAAATAAGTATCAAAGTTGTTCATCTTGGTGTTCTGGATTTTATAGGACGTGTAGGGCGAGGGACTTGGTAATTTTGGGCGTGAGGACTTAGTATTTTGGCGTGAAGTTGCATAGAGACTTAGCAACTTTGCTTTAAGTCGCGCGGCGTGGCTTTCTTGGCGCTACTTGGAGATTTTGGTGTTTTAGATTAAGATAAGGTGCTTGATGATTGAATTGATGTAGGGGAAGTAAATTTATTGAAGTAGAGAGAAAACTTGGTGTTAAGTGCAAGATCGGAAGTCGTTTGTTATTGTTGGTAAAAAGCGAAGGTTGAAAGTTGTAGGCCGTGGAACTTAGTCGTTTTTGTAATAATAGCACCTGTAGTACTACTCACCTATCCGTTTTCAAAATTATCGATTTTTAAGACTTTTAACGGTTAATTTTAACGCTCTTCAAGAAGGATTTTTGGTAAAGGTTTTTTAGTTTTTTCGATAACAATACTATCGCTACCTTTAGTCTGGCGTAAAGACTAGCGTAACTCAAAGGTCTTCTTTACGTACTGCCGTAAAGACTGACATAATAGTAAAGGCCCTTCATAAAAGTCTTTCCTCTACTCAATGATAAATTAGAGCATAATAACCAGAAAGTAGCCTTTTATTTTACTGAGCTTATCTATGCTTAACCTAATAAGTATTTATCAGTGTTTATAGGACTTTAGAAATTGTAACGTTGTCGATTCAATTGCTCGAAGTATCAGTAGTATTGTATGGTCATATGGTAGATAAATTAATCAAGTATTAGAAATTCGCTAGCCGGTCTGCAGTGTAATTTGTATGGTCAATTGCTTGGCCCGTACCCTAGTTTGAAGTGTGGTATGCTGTACTCGACTTACACCTAATACAGTAAGTTTATACAAAATAATACACTCAACTTACCGTTAGTATAGTAAACATTAATATAAGTAAAGTTAACCTACTGCACTAAAGGTAGTACTATTCGAACAAGTGGATAATTATTTGTTGCTAAACATTTTAAAAGTTGAATCTAAATCATCTTTCAATATTTTCAAATGAATAAATTGTTTTATAAACTCTAAACATAAAACAATAATTTCGTTATACCTTGAATGAAACGTTTTGTACTTGAACCAACTAAGTAAAGAAATGTTCCCAATATCAGGTAAATATGATCAGATTTATAACAATTTAATCTTTCTCTATAGATTTTATTACCCCGAGTTCATTACAAATTCACTTAGATTTTCCCAACTTTATAACTTAGGAAATATAATTACAACCCAATCTTTATTTCGTTCATTAACCAAGGAAACATTCGTTACAATAACCACCTACCATAATATTATCCATGTATTCATAACTATTTCTCATTCTTTGAATCTTGTTCAAATTCTTTGATATTCCCTAGAGTATATTAAATGAGTTTATATTAGCCTAAAATTCATGAAAAAAATACTCTATTGGCAAGATAGCTTTAATCAGTATTGAGAATAAAAAATATTAAATTTTATTCATACACTTTATGATTTTTGAAACTTTTCCTATCTTGACCAAATCTACAATATGAAACCTAAATAGATACGGGTGTTGGTAGGGCATTGGATGTTGCAATATTGCCGATTAGATTGGTCGAAGTAACAGTAGTATTACGTGGTTAAGTGGTGATTGTATTGTTCTAGGTTTGGTAAACCGCTAGCCGGTTTGCAAAGTAATTTGTATGATGAATTGCTTGGCCCGTGCCCTAGTGTAAAGTGGGCGTATACTGTACTTGTTTTGCAGCCAATACAGTAGGAGCCTATAAAACAATACAATAAACCTACAGTTATTATATTTAACTTTAATATATGATAAGGTGACTTCCTATACTTCAAATATCACTATTCCAACACTAACGGTTTTTTAGTTTGTGATTGTGCGCTTGTATAGTTAACTTATCTTTTCTTGTAAATGTTGAATTACGACCTCGTTAGCTAGCCAAACCACTGTCAATTTCACTTGACCTCTATATGTAATTTCATCTAATTGTATATAAATTAACTATAGTTGCCGTTAATTGCTCTAGGGCTTCGAGTTCCGCCTTTATCGATTTCCACAAAACGTTTTTTTTGTCAGAAGCCTGTGTAATTATCTACTTTAGCAGTATTAATTAAATAAGTTAACATTATTAATTCTCTCACAGTATTTAAATTTGTCAACATATCTTTAACCGCCTTTACGTGATTTGGGCTTTTCGAGCGGCTGATCAACGTAGTCATCGATACGTATAGTTAGTCTATTACTGTTCATGAACCTTTGAAAGGCCTTATTCGGTGATACTTTCGTTATAAAACTAATAGGATTGTTTTTCCCGTTAATCTATCGGAATTCTTTCATGTTCTTTTCTTCGTAGGTTTGGCGAAGTGCTATTACGTTGATTATCAGGCGTTTTTTGATGGTAGTTCAGAGTTTCGAAAGGTATTAAAATGGGCTTTTTGAGTCGGTACAAATAACTACCGGGATTTGAAGAATTTAATCTATCTTATAATAAAGTTAAGGGTTTTACATAATGCTATATTTATATTAAAGCCTATAATTATACCGTAAATCTTTAAAGTTAACACGTTTTGCGTAAGCTTTTTATATTTAATAAAGGGTTAGTAAATTAGGATATCGATAGTTGTTATAAACTCAGGACATTGGCTATTAAATCTATAGGTTACGTGACTGTGTAAATAATGAGATAGAAAATACCTGGCCTAGGTCTGGTTCGGGTGCGGACCGGGTACAGTTTAGGTTTGAACTGGGTACGGTCCGTGTACGACACGTATAACGGTATGTAATGGGCTGAGTACTAGCCAGGCTTATAGGTCTTATCTGTTAGGCTACGGAAGCCTTTTCTAGTCTTCCTCCGTACCTTAATAGTAAATCTCATTTCTTACTTATTTGGCTTACCATCGTAGGTCGAATTATAATATATTATTAAGGTTTTTTTCTTGTCGTTTTTTCGAAGGAATATTCCATATAATAAACTAATTATCACCAAACGTTCAGAATTTTACGTTACACTTTGACGTTATCTCAAACCATAGGTTCTTGGCTAATAAAGAGTATTTTAACTTTATAAATATACCTTATACTTTTTTGAAGGCGATTTAAGTCGATATTTTTCGTTTATAAAATACCGTAAATTATATGGAGTCGGTCATAAAATAATTATGATGATCGGATCAATATATTTCAATTATCGACCTTACTTTTAACTTCGTTTAAGTCGTAACGAGAATTTGGTAATTCGAAATTGAATTAACCGCGATTTATATTAGGTTTTCATAGGTTTAAAATAAGCAAAAATGACATAACTAACCGTAATTCGACGGATTGACTTTCATATAAGCGACGAAGCGCCAAACTATTAAATTTATATTGAAAACGAATAATATATAGATTAAAAACGGTCGATATCTGTTTTCTTACGTATAAGAATATTATATGGCGTTAGTAAATTAAGCGGTTACAGTGTATTACGAAGCTGGATGATATAAAGATATATATAATGTAAAAAAGTTTTTCGACTATATCGAAGTAATTTTTAACGACTTTTACCGCGTGGATGAAATATTAATCGAATTCAATGGTTTTTTTATGAACGCTTAAAGTTTAGAAATACTATATACTATTAGGTTCGAGATATTTTTAGCTTAAACAAGCGGACTTCATTAGCTGTCTGCCGTAAAGTATAATTATTTACGTTCTTACATATCTTTCCATATCTGCAACAAATTTATTACGATAGGAATTAACCGCGTAGATTATATCGTAACTTTAAAAAAGTATCGCAAACTAGTTAACGAGTCAAAATCCTAAAATTTAAAACCACGTTTTGATAGTTAGTTAACGGGACCTATATAAGCTTAACGACCGGATGGTAATACGGTTATGATAAAAGATTACGTTTTTGAAGTGATTTCGTTAAAAGGCCGTATTAATCGCAACCAATTCTTTCGATATCGCAATTAGTTCTTTTAACAAATCCGTTCAGTACGTGTTTAAAACTAAGGACATAAAATAACGTATGCGATAGTAAAAAAACGTTAGGTTAAACTTACCTCAAAATGTTACGTACGTTATAGTTTTTCAGATTATTACAAACGTGCCGACGAACTTCACATAGTATTACTATTTATATAGGTATATATAGTTTAATTCGAAGAACTAAAAAAGGTTTCCTATTAATAGCGATAAAAAAAGCCTAACTTATAAATATAATCTCGTTTAAGGGTTATATAACCTTACCGAAGTAATTATAAAATCGAGTAAAAATAAGTTTAATTTAATTGAAATATAGATAGACGAAAATCAATTCTTTATCCTTGTGTTTTTAATGACACTTACTTTTTGAATATTTAAATTTATTTAAACTATAATTATTATTATATTATAAACGATGCTTTATCGTAGTAATGAAGGATTAAACAAATTCAGTCATTTTTCTTTTCGAAATCTCGATACGATATTAAGGTTACGGTAAAATACGGTTGGAACATAAATAGCCAAATTTTGTATAAATATGAATAAAAAGTCGAACCCGGTATTAGTATATATTATTCTCGAAATAACGCGGGGTGTGATGTTTAGAATATCATAAATACGATATTAATAGATAACCTTAAACATTAACAGTCATCATTTGGTAATTGAAGGTTGAAAAAGTTTGATTATTGACGTAATAATAATACACTTTAAAATGGATAATATAAAAGACGTAATAGGTTTAGTTTTTTTTTTTTTTTTGGTTTAATATAACTTTCGTTTGGAAAGATATAAAGTATGGGGAACTCGTTTCCAATAGCTTTTGATATAAACCTTTACGAAATAATATAGATTTGATAAACGACGGCAACGCTTACAATTAAAAAGGAAAAAGATTAATGACGTATTTTATCAAAATTAGCTAAATTTCGCTGTCTGTTCTATAAAGATAAAATTATAACTTTGGCTTGATAGAAAGGGAAACTCGATTATTATATTTACGTTAAATTGAACAAAAATGAATTTTTATTCAAATGACTTGAGGGGTCGTTGTAAAGAAATTAACTTTTCTAATTTTAACGATAAGATATGAAAGGAATAAATAAGGGTTAAGTTTAGGTAAGTTTTTCATCGGTTATAACGCCGGTATTACTTTATTTAAAATTAGAGGGAAGGAGGGTAATAACGGTTCTATATCAACTACTGGAAACTAAATAAAATTATGAAGTAAAACCGTTTTCATTCACCTTTGATCCAAAAAACCTACGTACGTAATTAAAATTAATATAACTTACGAAATTAGATATTTGAACAGCTTTTAACCGTATCTGAATGGTACCTGGATTAAAAAAATTAAGGAAGTTTTATACGTGATTCGGGTTATTAAAATAATTAGTTACTCCCTTTGGGTTAATGAAAACATTAGCGACGTTTTAATGATATATTAATTATATGATAGCGAATATCCTAAATATTTTCGTTAGAAAGTATTTAAAAAACATTTTAGCCTTCTTTTAAGTATTAAATAAATACATATAACGAAAGTTAGCGTGGGTTTCAAACGTTTTCGTAAAACAGGGTTAAATTTAAATTTTGAAAAGTATAATTTCATAGTTTAAAAGATAAAATACCTAGGTTTTATCATGCCGGTTAGGGTTGGTATTCAAGCCAACCTCGAGAAAGTGCGGATAATCCGTAAGTGGAAGTTACCATGTATTATCCAAACGATTCGAGGTTTTTTGGGTTTTACCAACTTTTATCGTGATTTTATAAATAATTTCTCCAAACTAGCGGATTATTTCGTCCGTTTAACGAAGTACGGTATTCTTAGGATTAAACAAAACAAAAGTAATATATATTTTAAACCTTAAAGAATATCTTGGTTACGGCCCGATTCTAATATTTTAAAATTTAGATCGGCCAATAGTAGTAAAAACAGATTATTTGGTAACGGCGTAAAAAATAGTATCTATCGTAATAGGATAAAAATATCATTTTAAAGCTAATAGCTTATTACTCCATACGATTAATAAATACGAAACGTAACTATAATATTTACGATAAAAAGCTTTTCTAGGCAGTATTTTATTTAAAAACATGGTTTTTCGACTTACGTAGTATCCGTATACCGTTTACGATTTTAATGGATTATAAATCATTGGAATATTTTTCTTTACTACGTTTAATTTCGAAACGTTAAACTAGGTAAGCTGAAGTCCTTTTACTTTTTCAATAGCACTTACTATATAATATTATAACTAAGGATACTCGCCTAAATACGTTTACTTGTAAGTTACAAAATAAATCCGTAGTTGAAAAACGTCGTACGCGGGTTTTTTTAACCCATTTCTATTATTATGTTGAATATTGCATTAATGAATTTATAAATTAAAGAAGTTTGAATTACGGCGGGTTATATAAATAGATTTAAAGAGACGGAGGATAGGTTATTAGATTACGACAATATATATCCTAAGGGTAGGTCAGAGGTTTTAGAAAGGCCGTCGAAGGTGATACCACCTCGGACCCGGCTTACGTTTAGGTCGTTATCGAAAATGATACTGGAGGATTTTAATACAATGACACCGGTAATACCGCCGCGAACCTGGACCACGTTAAGCTCATCGACATCTTTAACGACAAATACTAACCATATTTTTAGCTCGGGTACATTAGCGAAATTATAATATTAGAAAGTAACTAACTACCCGTAATATAAAGTTCGCCTTTTAACGGTTTCCGAAAACGTTAAACGTTTTCTATTTAAAATAGAATAATTAGTATGAATTAAAAATTACGGTATTGAACTACGGGGTTTATTACGTTGCCATAATTGTTTTTAAATATTGAATTCAAAAGTATGAACGACGAGGATTTTATTATAGACCTACGATTCGCTTATTACGAGTTATCCACGTAAAAATATTTCATTTTGTATTTTATAAAAAAATGAATATTAAGAAGAAAAAATCGCAAATATTCGACGTTTATATCGAATATATACGTAATATAACGGGACGAAATCTCATCGTATCTTACAATAAAACTTCTTTGAACCCCTCTTGATTTTGAACCGGTACTAAACATATATTTTGGTCGATTTTATAATAGACCTACTAAAGATTTATAACGGCCTTCGATATTTATTCGTTATCATGAAACACCTTTTTAATTTTATCTAATCAAAGACTGTATAATTAAATAATGACAATACTTATGCGTAACGTTTCCTGGATATATAGTGAAGATTTTATATATTTCCAACTTTGATTATTAATAAACGCGGTTCGAATTAGGTACGCGTATTTTAAATGACCTTATTTTTTTTAATAAAAATGTAATAACTTTCATTTATAACATACTACTTATAAACAAATCCCGATATGTAACGAGTGAATTACAAGGTTTAAAAGTATTGACATATCGTTGTCGCCTTTTTATAATATAAATAGGCTTTCTATTTATTCGTTTATTAATTTATATTAAATAACCGGAGGTCAACAGTTACTTTGTTTAATTTAGACCGATGAAGAAACAAGTTCGAAATATTAGCTATTTTAAAGGTAAACGGGGATACGAAATCGTTAATTAATTCGACGGGGCGAATTATTACGTTTTCAACATATTTATATGAAGGAGCGAAATTAATTTAGGTGGCGATAACTTATATTTTTAAAAAAAAAACGGTAACGAATTGTAAATGACTTCCGTCAAAAATATATAGGGTAGGGGACTAGGTTTAACCAAGCTCTTATAATATTAGATTTAATCGCCCGAGTGAAACACTTAATTAACTTTACAATTAATACCGGATAATGGTTATTTTGAGGCCATTTAATATCATATTAAATATATTTATAAATACCTTATATTTTATATAAACTTGGTTCAACGGATAGTTTCGAACCCTCTTTTTAAAAATCTTTATTCTATGTAAGCCAAGGTTGAATTTTAGTTGTTATAGACGTAAAAAATAATATGACGAAGTAAAAATAAGAAATATCCTCGCGGAAAGAACGGGGTAAGGCGAAGTTCGCTTTATATAAATTAAGTAAAAAGATTATAATAAGCTGGAGTGAAAATGACTATAAAACGACTAGTATACTATAACCTTGAATAAATTTATAGCGGAATAAGGAGATACTTGGATTTAGGATAACCTGGTATTACGACATTGACGTCGAATTTATGTTAAGCGATAAACGCGAAACGAACCGCCTATATTCTGAAAATGACACTTTATTTATTAATAAATAGGAGAATTTGTCATCAAACTAGATTATAACATAATAAGTAAAGCCGGATAAATATTACCCAATTTTTTCGAATATGTATCCGACTGTAAAAAGACATTTATTACGATTTAGCGAAAATCTACCTATTTATTATTATTATCTTTATTAGAGTTTGACGATTATCGAAGTTACTAACGTTAAAAACCTTATTATAATTAGCTTCGAATATTAGGTAATGTCGGAGAAGGGAAACGATGAAAAATGTAACAAAACTTGGTAAAAGTTAAAAAAGTGGGCTAATAAAAAGCGAAACGAATACGCAAAAACGTTAAAGATAACAGATAATGCGAGGAGAGGCGGGCGTTAGAAAAGGTTAATAAAGGATAATACGAAAAAGGGTGGACGTTAGGGGGGGTCGATGATAAAGGATAACGTTAAAAGGGACGGGCGTTAAAAAAAACCGACGACAACGGCTACGAAGAATAAGGTGGGGGGTGGGGCGAAAAAAACGACCTTTTAAAAGAGTTACTAAAAACTGTAACATATTAGTTTGAACCCGGATAACGCGTTCGGCCCAGGCACGATTATACGCTTATTTATAGTAAGTCTGATTAACTCGCTCCTAATTAAGGTTGACAAATAAAATACGGGTAAAATCCGAAATTATATAATGAAACCTGAAATATTGTTATCTATATTTTGTGAATCGTAACTTATATTAGTTCTCAAAATACAACCTAGATAATTAGACTATTTTGGCTGTTTAAGTTAAAATGATGAAAAAGATATACGACGATATTTAAAAAGATCTGGGGCGAAAACGTTACGCGTCAAATCCCAGTCGAGTAAAGGAGTTTTATATTTATAAATAAACGATATAATAAAAGGTAACGAAAGAGTTTCAGGTAAAAGCGGTTTGGGAAGAAAAAGCGATATAAACGTATGGTTAAAAGAATAACAGCTTATATGGCCGGTATAGTAAAAAAAAATTATACCCGAATAATATCGCAAACCTGGGTGAACTAATGAATTGATTAAAAAAGATCAGGTTTCAAAACGTGTCAATAACCCGGGAGATCTCCCTAACATTTACACATGAAAGATAATATATAACCGTTATCTTCGGTTGCAATAACCAATTAACGTAAATAAATATATAACCCGGGTAAGTCCATAAATAAGCTTATTTTTAAATACACTATAAGAAAAAGTCAATTTACGATTAGGTTTTTTATAATGTTTATTGATCAACTTACCTTATTATAAATCTTTTGGCATATACGATATCTTTATGCATGATGAACTCGGATATAAAAAAACCGTTAGAGTTAAAGAAATGTTGAATATATAATATATAGGCGTTTTTTATTCATAAAGGAAGAAATTTACTTTTATCCTTATTATTTTGAAAAACAAAAGGATCTTTTATAACGTGAAAAGTGTATAATAAATAATGAAAAACAAGGTATTAATATGTAATAGGGTAATATACCTTACGAAATAAATCCTTATCCCCTTTAAAGGCGCCGGCGGTAATGTAGACTAATCTAAGCCCGTTATATACGTTAACTATAATAATAAGTTAGAAAAAAAAGCTAAGAAATATTAATGAAAAAAATTAATTAGAATATATAAAAGGAAAGTAAAATAGTTATAAAAGGGGTAATTAATAAAAGGTTATAAAATGGTGGTTAAATAAATAGTGCGAAGTTATAAGAAATAAAAAGAGGAAATTTTAAAGGCTATGAAAGGCGTCCGTATTTATAAGAACTAACGGACTAGATTCGGCAGGGGTTACGTATTATACGGAACGCGTTATACGAAAAAAAAGGTAGTAATACGACATTACACGGCGCGTTAGACGATATCGTCAGAAAAAAAGATATATTATACAACGCGTTAACGGATACGTTATACGACGCTAGCGATAAAAAAATTACATTATACAATTAATCTATGTGCGTATTATGAAACACAGGCGACTGGGATAAAAGTCGCATGATATGACATCGGAAGCCTAAGGTTTAACCGGCTAATACGTTATACGATACGTTAAACGTAATATTACCGATTTATGCCCAACTCGCGTACCAAGTGAGTACGGCCCATATCCAGTATTTATCTAACGAGGCGCTGTAGCCCTTATAATATCTGGAAGGAAGGGGGTATGTTATAAACTCAGGCTATTAACCATCAAGTCTATATGTTACGTAACTATATACGTAATGGGATAGGCAATACTCGGCTTAGGCCCAGTGTGGGTGCAGACTGGGCACGGTCCGGATACGGATCCGATACGGTCCGTGTACGATATGTATAATAGTATGTAATGGGCTGGGCACTGGTCAGGCCCATAGTTCCTGCATGTTGGGCTACGGTAGCCTCTTCTAGTCTTCCTCCATACCTTAATAGTAAATCTCATTTGGCACTTATTTAGCTTACTATCGTAGGTCGTACCATAATAATAGTATTAAATTAGTCTTTCTGTCTATTTTTGTTAACAAGGGTTATAAAGAAGCTGTTGGGATAGCACTTAAATACAGTACAGTCAAGTCAACTTTACTTGCAGTAAAGTTGATTGTACGTACTGAAAATTGACTGCAGTTTGTGGGACTGCACTGCAAGTGTAGTGCAGTAGGTGCTCACTTCAAAGTGAGATACAGGCCAAAGCGTTTTGCTATATAAATTAGTGTGCAGACCGGCTAAGGGTCTACCAAACTTAGAACTTGCACCTCAATCAATAATATCAACGCAGCACCAGTTACTTCAACCACAGTAGTTCGAATCGATTACATTGAAATAATAAAGGCCTACCAACACTGATTAGTGCTTATTAGGTTAATCACAGATTGGATAAGTAGAATAAGAATTTACTATCCGGTTGTTACGCTCTACGCTACGACTAGGGTAGAGGAAAGATTTTTGCGAAGGACCTCTACTGTTGCGTCGGTTTTCATGGCAGTAGGTAGAGAAGACTTTTAGGCTACGTCTGTTTTCACGGCAGCTTAGACGTAGCGACGGTATCGTTATTGAAAACACAAAAAAATCAATGTTGATCCTTTTTAACGACATTAAAATTAATTATTAGAAGTCTTAAAGTTCGGCAAGTTGGTAAACAGCTTAGTTAGTACTACTGCGAGTGATACTACTGTAAAATTAACTAAGTCCTACGGCTAAACAACCACAATAAGCAACCTTCGCCCTTTACCACCAATAACGACCTTTGACTTCACCCTTTACACCAAGCTTTTGCCTTACTTTACTTTTTTCACTCCTTACACCACTTCAGTTGTCAAGTTCGCCACTCCAAGCGAAAAACACCAAATCATGTCGAAAAAGCCAAGTTACACGACCCCACGCTAAATCGCTATATTTACACGCGAATTTACGCCAAAACACCAAGCTCTTACACCTATGATCACCAAGTCTCTCGCCTTACACGTCCTATACTTCCTTTACAAGCTAAACTATCAAGATAGCTTCAAGTCAGGTATTCATGGAGAAGGTTGACGTCCTCGGATCAGTTTTTGCAAGTTTTACAACCATAATCTTTGGGGATAGGAAGTGAATAGAAAATTAACCGAAAAGCACTTGATTAACTTCGTCGGCTATTTTATCTTGGAATATATCGACAACGAAGACTCTAACGACGTTTTTTTTAAGTTTTGTAAATTTTTCGGAAACTGGATAATGAATATGTAAAAAGCAACTCAAAAGACTATTAAATAAAAACTAAAGGCCGAACTTAAATACCAAAGGATTTACGTGTTAAAGGGGAACGTTATTAGGTTGATGAAAACACTTTTTGAATTGGCTCAACTTAAAGAATACTTACAAGACTCACGGTTTAAGGGAAAATGTGTTAATAAATCTTAACGCCTCTATACAAGCTCTAAGGGACCTCTCCTTTACTTTCAATTAATTTAAGCCTCTTTACATGCTGGCGATAAGGAACCTGTTAACCTACTAAGCAGTTTAACACCTTCATGTAATAGCGCGAAGTATTTCTTTAGCGGTAAAAGAGCACGTGAAGCAAGGGCCGCCAAAGCGGCCAGAGGTATTAACGTTGGCGTTCTACATTAATCAATTAAGTAAGAATCTTGCCAAACCCCTTAATATCAAGAGGAGTATCATCAAGTCCCCCGCGATGGATACCCTTAAGCCCATTTTCTCTAAGCACCTTAACAATTCCAGTTTTAGCAGTCAAATTAAGGAAGGATCGGTTTTACGCGCGAGCTTATCGTGGACACGACTACTGGCTTTTCCCCTCCAAACTTAGTCAAAGATAACTATCCGGCCCATCAATACTAATAACAACCTCAATCCTTTCCCCAACCAAGTGATATAAAATGCCTTTACGACCAGTACATTACCTTTCTACATCGACGCGTTCCCATGGTAAACACAAACTTTGTGGTAATCACCGCGTTCGTTAAAATCTTTTTAGGAAAGGAGAAGTATAACGGTAAGCCGTATAATCTCCTCGACGTCAGGTTACACCTATTCCTCAATATTTACCGCTAAATAAGGGTTAAATTACCAAGTTTTTACTCGCGATTTTCCAGTGTTCTTACCGGCTAAGCAAAGGATTATTACCTCCGGTACCTAACGAATTATTCCTCCTTCCGTAAAATCTACGATGGCCTAAAAAGCCATTTCGAGCACGCAGTTAATCTTACACAATATTATACCAACTAGAACATTATCAAGTGGTTTTACCTGTTGAATTACAAGAAAAAGTCGGAAAGTAAAAAAAACCTCTTTAATTAAATGCTTACCAGAATAATATTTTATTAATAAATAATGGGGAACGTAGAAGCTGGTGAAAACACCTTACGCTAATAGGTCCAACAAGAATTTACGGGCTATAAAAAGTTTGAATACGCCCTTTAATCCCCTGATACTACTTGCGAACAGTTTTTTTTAGCCAACTGCGTTCCTCGCTAACAACCGTAATTTTTCGAGTTTCCAGATCGACTGGTATATATCCTCAAACTCCGGAATTCAGTAACGAGAAAAAAGACCCTTCCCATTCGTACTATATTGATCTATGATACTGAAGGCTCAGCTAGTACGGTCAACGAAAGATCCGGACTTCTACCTAAGGCTCCTTAATGTCTTTAAGCCAGCCGAACAAATTCACTACAAATACAAAGAGATATAAGGTTTATGGCAAGCAAAGCTACTAGTCAACACGCCTTACTACCGCCGAATATAAAGAAAAGCAGGTAATGTATTATATTCAATTACCCTCTCGTTTTACTTAGTAATACATCGAATAAGTTATATAGTTTAAATAAAAAAATATAAAAAAGAGAGAAATGGGCAGAAGAGCCTCGGATGGCACAAAGATACTGGCATTAGCATTAGCACGGAAGTAACGCAATAATTAGCCGACCACGCCTTTTTATACCGCCTTACAGGTAAAGACCCCTACTTCCAACATAATGATAAAAACCATAGCCCTATAAACCTTTTTACCATTCGAAACCGCTACGCTAAATATGCCTTTCAGGGGATTATACAGGATATAAGGGCGACACGGTACTTAATAAAAGGCTATTAGTAATACATCGCGTTACGAAAAGATACTAATACTGCTACGGAATTTAACCACGCGAATACTGGTAAGGCTAAGGTTGGCTTTAGCTCTGGAAAAAAGCTATTTTGATTAGGATCGACGACAGTGAAAGCTATTATTGGCACTATTATTTTCCACATTTTGAAATCCCCTACCCCATTCCTTTTTTGCATAAAAATATAAAAAACCTCGACGTTATCTAATGAAAATTAAGGCTGGTAAAAGGTTTTCACTTAACCTAAAGTAAGGACATCTCTAGTTCTATCATTAAAGGCTAAAGGCAGTAGTATTAAACCTAACGAAAGCGGAATTTCTTTAAATATATTGTAGGTTTAACTATCCAATAACTAATAGGTTTTATAAGTTCTTCAATGAAGTTGGCCAGAAATTATAGACTTACTAATGTTAAAAGAAATCGAGAAACTTTGCCATTACTACCAAACATACTCTCAGGCCCTTATAAAATTTAATTTTACATTGAAAAAGACTAAGACATTAACTTGAAAGTTTTTATAAATTTGTTTTACCTGAACAGCATGCTAGTATTACACGTTATAGATTCCATTACAACTTTTTATAACATCAAATTCCGTAAAACCATTACGATAAAGAAAAATATAAAAAACACTACGTACTTTGTAAATTGACACGTGCTTTAGGTTATTAAACGTATTAGTATACGATATCGACACCAATTTTGTTATAATGTAATTTTAAGTTAATATAAAATTACTAGGAATTTAACAGAAAAAAGTCTTTATTAAAGTTTACTAAGGTATTGTAAAAGTTGAAAAGGCATACGCCCTTTTACAAAAGTCCTACGATATTCTTATACAAGAAATCGAAAGTTTCATAATCTAAAAACTACGGTGTTCAATAACGGTAAAAGGTTTTAACGATATTATTAGTCCTAATAGACTTGTATCAACTTTACTAGTATTTATAGCTTACTCAAATATAATAGCTAAGTCGCTACCCTTGTTAAGTATCTAAAAACGTATTATAGTATACAATAAAGCCTTAAAAAAACTGAAAAAGAAACCGGCGCGCCGCCAGGTCAATAATTCCCTTAATATTAGGAACGTACCTTTAACAATAAACATGTTATTACTGCCCTTTCCAAGTAAAGTCCTTACGTAACTCTAGTTGGTCAAATAGGATAAACCGTATAATATCTTAAGTATTAAGAATTCAAACGTAATAATTGAAATTAATAACGGCCACATAACTTTCTGTGCTATATAAATCAAGCCGTACCGAAGACCCCTCGAGCCCTCCAAGTCCAATAAAGATCCTTACGTCTATGGCTTCCGAGCCAAGCGAATTATCTAATATGACCCTTCGAAGTCGATTATTAAAAAGCCAATGAAATGTCGGTAGCATAAACAACCACCTAAAAAGAGGATATATACTAACGAGTAGGATGTTGACGGGGAATAGAAGCCTGAAAAGACGTATATAACGCTGTAGGTTTCTTATAAAGAAAAGTCTACCGGAAAGCTTACCCTTAAGTTACGCATCGAAAACATTATTAATATATCAGGTAAGACTTTTAAAGAAAGTAACCAAGTGGAATTTAACGGTATTTTGTCATGTGGTATTATATAATTGATACCGTTAACGAAATTTAAAAGTCAAAACGTTACTGTCTTAAAGTAGAAAATAATTTACGAGGTTAAAGGTAAGATTACGGACCTACTATACGAAAAGTTACGGTGAATCGCTAAAATATACGGTGATAAAGGTAAAGATTAGATCTTGAACTAATCGCCTATAATTTAAACAATTAGCTAACGTTTAATCGTCCTTATTATTACTAGTTTAACTACTGACATAAAAGGTTAATTCACATTTAATAGCTGAAACATCATGTAAACATACACGCAGTCTACCACCAATCTTTAGCGAATTATACTTTTAAAGTTACGAAAAGAACTAATGGATAAGTTTCTGGCTAACAAAATCATACGTTATATGAAACCTTTATACAGACCAGCTGAAACAGGCGCTTACTGGTTTCTATCGTACCAGGCGTACTTTAAAAAAGGTAAGGTATAAAAACTTCAATTTTTAACCCATATTTATATTAATTATAAAGGGTAAAGACTTTGACATCCTAGGTATAAAAATAAACGATAAACTTTTTCTCGGCGATATTAGGTTTGTGGTGGTGGAATAGCATGTTATCGAAAAGTGAGGCCTTTGAAAGTATAAGTTTATCGAAACGTTAACCGAGTGAATACAACTTAACTTTAATTAATCGTTACTCTGTATTTATAGTATTAAGGATAAAACCGGAACCTATATTAGCCTACGTTGAAAAAGATAACCTATAAGCCTAACGAATATTGATAAGACCGACGGGACAAAATTACAAAAATACCTGAAGTAAAGGGTCTATACGACCTATATTGCTACGTTATATTAACCGAAAACATTGTACGACTTATCTATTACAAATCAAGTACAAGATCTATAAGACAAAAACTTTAATAAGTTAAACAAGCGAGTTGAGTAATAAATGAAGAATGTAAAACGAAGAATCAACATAATTTCTTAAAATTTAATGAAGGCGAAACTAATAATCTTAACGGAAGAATTTTTTACCAATAATATTAACTTCATATCTTCAATCCGCTTCCTCAAAATGCTATTTAAAGAAACTAGGTTTAAAGGGTAATTATAATTACCGGAAACCCATTATACTAAATATTTGTTAAATATCATCGCGTGACTCGCAGTATATTAGCCTCCTAGGTTTATAGTATAATAGTAGGCTTTAAAATCGATATAATAACTAATGGTAAATTAACGATTATTACCAAAAAGCTATGATTTTTACTGATAACTATAGTAATATATACTAACCCCCGAAACCTCTACAAATACCTATTAAAGCTGGGCACGACTAATAAAAACCTCCTATTAATAAACGTAATGAATTTAAAAGAGGTACACAAAACCCGGTAAATCGATAAGTTCCATTGAATTAACGGCAAAGATAACCCTGCTAATTCCATAACCAAGGCTACACCTAATAGCGCCCTAAAAAGGTTTATGAACAGCAATACTTTAACTATACGAATTATGGGATACGTGGACTACCCGACACGTAACGTGAAGGAATAGAGTTACCCTGTCAAATTGAAAGAACGCTAGGGCAATGATGGCTATAATAAAGGTGGCGATGGCAGTAATTTAAACTACCGGCAAAAGGTATGTAAGTGGTGACGTACCTTATTTACGCTAATTTGTAGCAAAAGATCTATATACGAGATTCAAGGAACGGATACCTTGGAAGGGTGGAGTAAAAGAGCCACAAAGGGCTGTAATTAAGGTTGATTTTGGTACAAATTAATCGGAATTGATAGGGTTCTAGCATGTAGATTGAGAAGGGATTTCAAAGGTCACCACCAATTAATGGCAAGCCATGTTAACGTGAACGCATAAAATAAAAAGCCGCCAGTATTGGAATAGTAGTCAAATACAGTACAGTTAAGTTAACTTTACTTGTAGTAAATTTAATTAAACATACTAAAAATTAACTGTAATTTGTGAAACTACACTACAAGTGCAATACAGTAGGTACTCACTTTAAAGTGGGGCACAAGCCAAAGCGTTTAGCCATAAAAATTAGTGTGCAGACTAGCTAGCGGTCTGCCAAATTTAGAACCTGCACCTCAATCAACAATATTAACGCAGCACCAGTTACTTCGACTACAGTGATTCGAATCAACTACGTTGCAAAGATAAAGGCCTACCAACAGAAGCCGATTTATAACACTAAGTCGTTGTTGTTTATGAAAAACCTATCCGTACAGATTATTAACTTGGTTTTCGACAACTTTATTAAACCCATATTCATCCTTCGGTCCAAATTTCGTATTTTTTATTTAATCCTTACATTAAACCGGTTAAAGTCGTTACCCGTTGGGATTTATGTTTACTTCGCGATGGAAAGAGAGTAAAAGGCCTTCAGTTAACATAGGGTAGCAATATAATTACCACGGACACGTTATTTCTGGTATCGTTAGGCCTTAGCTACATTGGTCAAATCGATTATAAGTAAATTAGTACTCTGGCCCTTTTGGCGAAAGCTAAAGCCGGTATTAATACCAAGTATACGGATTGAAGATCTATTAAAATAAAGTAAACTGCTATTTGCTAACGTCGTAACCGGCTCGTAATTCCAAAATTTAAAGTCCTGAAGCGCATGGTGTTTTAATTTTATAAAACAAGCCATTTTAACGAAATGGGTATCGTTAATTTTTATATATACTAAGTTGAAGTGCTTTACTTACATTTTTAACAAATACGGTTTATATGTTGAAGATTTGATACCGATTCGTAATTTAAAGTATCATTAATACGTTAAAGACCAATAAACGCATATTTTAACCAATGCGTAAAATAACTCAATATATCCTATTATCGGCCCTAAAACTTAAATAGCACATAATTCCTATAACAACTCTAGTAGTAAAATCCGCTATAAATTCGTTATCAATTACGTATAAGCTTGTGTTATATTATGGCGATGAAGCTTCAATTTTCCTTTAGTCCTTACTCATAAACTTACTAATAAAGCGACTATTAAACGCTAGCTAATTTTCTGAATTGTTAGCAACTATGTAAGGATTCAATATTTGCATTTTTTATTCTATCCTTAAAAGATTAGACGTAAATTTCTATACGGCTGCCCAGTGGTTTTTCCTTTAACCTTGTGAATAATCCTCGACCTGAAAATCAGAATATTCGAGTCTTAAAGGTTAGGATCAGCCTTCGATACGAATTTTATAACTTTAATTAATAATCTGTTAATTTCGACCTTATAGTTTTTTTTAAAAGGTTTAATGAAGGTTTTAATAATCCCTTGTGCTTGAAGCTTTAGTATCAAGTCTATGCCATCCTTCCCTTTTCTACCAACAAAAGCAATATTATAGATACAGCCCGATATATATTTCTCCTCTTTAAAGTTTCTCTTTTTAAGGGTCATCTGCGCCGGCGGCGTTCTATCGACTTATTGATATCGGGTGAGGGAGGTTCGTGTCAGCTCGATCTTTTAAGTTAAGAGTCTTTATAATTAGTAGACCTAAAGTAAGGCTTAACATAAGTTATACGAAACGTTATAAGGTCGTTAACAGTTTTAATAACTATTTTAGTGTTTACGATACTTAAGGTCTTATACTAGCCCTCCTATTTACCCAACTTTAGCTATACAAAGACTTTCTTTTATAACGGCAAAACAAGTACGTTAATCATTATAGGGTTGTTCCTAGTATTAAAAGCTTTATTAAACTGGCAGCATAACAATTCCCTTCGAAATTCACTAAAAGCTTCACTGTAGTCCGGAAATTTTTTTAAGTACTTACTAAAGATGGAGATTTACTCGTTAGGTATGAGTACGCTTCAAATACTAACAGAGTTAGTACTAGACCGTCAGGGCCTACAGTATCGTTTAGGCCCTTTACCGCTATTTAAAAGCGTACCTCCTAATTCGTAAAACTTCCAATTTCCAACGTAATAATATTATACGTTCAGAAATATAGTATTTATGTCCTTTCGACCTTCCTAATACTTTTGCAAACCTTTAGAAGCACCTCTTTACACTAAATACCTATTATTTTGGCATATTTTTGAAACTTCGCCACTGTAAAGTTGTTGCCGGCATTGCAATAAAATGATGTTAAGTGGGCCTAGGTATGTGTTAATCCACAATATCCCTAGTATTTCCCACGTATCTTTTACCGAAATGGATTTTGAAAACTTAGCTTTGTAAAAAAGGTTTCGGAGTGAATGACGTGAAAAATAGGCTTATCATCTAAGTAAAATACATCGATAAAAACCTCGTAATTAAAGTCCTTATTATTTCTTAGTGAAAACTTCAATTTTCGGGGGGCTTAGGTATAAGTTTGACAATAGTAGAAAAGCTTTTCAATAGCTTTTAGGGAAAAGTATTCTATATCTTTATAACTTACAGATTTTCGGACATTACATAGCCTGTTAACAGCTAGGTGAGTAAAGCGTCGATATAATTGGCGTGTCTCTGGCTCCGATAAGTTTAGTACGACTTCTTTAAAGCATTAAACATAAAATTATAAGTACCACTACTTAAAGGCAAGTGAAAATCTTTAGCTTTTTTTAACCAGCTCGTTGGCGTTAATATCAACGTTAACGCTAAGGGTCCTTATATCCTCTAAACAAAGGAACAAATAGGTGAATGATTTAAACATATGGAATGCAATAGATCTTATAACAGTTTTAATTACCGTTATTCTTAATGACGATAGTTGTTAGCCTATTTTGTAGCTATCTTTAACCTTATCAATATCGTAACGATTAATTTTAGTAACTATAGTGTTTTACTTTCGTAATATTACGTATTACTAGTGACCTTCTATTAAGTACCTTACTATCCTTATATGTAGCATAATACTTTCAAACGTGTGGTTTGCGTAACTATCGTGAAGGTTAAAGGTATGTAAAAGGTTAAGAACTTAGTTGGTGTAAAGATCAAGGTCTTTAATAACTAAAAGGTATATAAATACGTATTTGTCTAGTTACTAGGCCACGTTAAAAGCAATATCTTTATACTACTTAATCAATTTAGTGGTATTAGCGTCGTTAATTAACTCCTTTCCCTAGAAGTGTACAATTTGATTTAAATAGTCCTATTCAAAATTGAAAAATAATTAAACATAATATATCACCTTTTTATTATTTCGTTTGGCAGGGGGGTACTGAATTCATCAATAGCTAAACTTAACATAAATCCAACATCATTTACCACCATCACGACGATAGTACTTACGGTTAACAGGTTCACTCAAATTTTATCTCTATTGGCGCTCACGTGGCTACTACCTCCAATTTGTAGTCGATAAGCCAAACCTTAGGCGTTAAAGGCGCCCGTAACTATACTTGCGATCGACTTAATTGACTATCGTAAGTTTTTTTTTTCATTTACGTTAAGGAAGTTGCTGGCTTCAGGATACATATTAAGTGAGTTTGGTATACGCGTCATTACACTGGCAAACGAGGAGCTCAACTAGCTAAAAAAATTCTTTACAGGTGGTATCTAGATGTTATAGAGAGTATTCGAACTTGATAATACCCATAATTGTTACCCATACCTATTTGTAAAGTATAGCTTCGCCAACTTGAGCTTTCCTTATTTCTTTATGGCTTAGTATCAAATTATTGATTATTTGATTAAGTATATCCATCGGTATTTCCTCCTTTTTGTTCTTAACTATTATCGCTAGCTACCTCGTAGTAGCTCAATTTGTATAATATTACGTAAGGTGGACGAAGTATTTGAAGTAGCCCTTTATGATGTTATATATTTCTCGAAACGTAAATGCTCGGGTCATGAAGGTTAGGTAATGGTCTTGGGCGTGCCTCGTAAAAATTCCGGAAAATAATAAGTAAAAACTAGAAGGGGAAACCTCTATTTACTTGTAAATGTTTCAAAAATGAATTATCTTCGTGTCGAAGAGGTTATAGAGCTTTCAGTTTTAATTCTCTGTATCTTTCTAGATCTTGGAGAAATCCGTAAAAAATTTAAATTTAATATTAACCATTTTAATAGTTCTTAGGGGCAGGTTCCGATGGTCATATCAATCTTTATTAGTGCTTCCTAGCAGTTTAAGCCTTGGGACTCTCGAAGTACGGTGTTAAGGGTAATAATTAATAGCTTGGCTCTAGTGGTAAAATCTTATGGTAAAACTTGTGGTAAGCTTTTGTATGTAAGCAAATCTGCCATAGAAAGGCTTTTTTGGAACTTGATTATTAAAAGGCTAGGGGGCAATAGGGGCTTAAAGGCTTTGAGGGATTTAACGATCTTGTTTAACTAACTTGTGTAAAGCGCCGATGTTAATTACTTTAGCAGTGTTGTCGGTTATTGATTTACATACCCTACCGCTACTAAAGATATACTACGCGCTATTACGTGGTAGTGTGAAACTATTGAACAAGTTATCAGGTTCCTTATCGCTAACATATAAAGATGTTTAAATTAATTAAAAGTAAAGTGATGGTCCCTCAAATCGCATGTAAGGGCGTTAAAGTTTTTTAATAACTTTTCCTTTGGGCCGTGAGTCTTAAGGGCAATTCTTTAAGCTATGCAAAGTTGAAAAGAATCTTTGCCAACTTAGTAAACCCTTTTTCTGGTACGTAAATCCCTTTTCACTGAAGTTTTCCCTTCAACTTTAACTTAATACCCTTTTAGATTTTGTTTTACATATTAATAATTTAGTGGTCGAATTACTTACGATATTTACAAAAAGCTTTTTTATCGCGGTTAAGTTTTTAGCCTCTGTCGTAGTCGATGATGTAGGAGCTAAAAAAGTCAATTAAATAACTTTCTGTTAACTTTTCATCGAAGTCATAACCCTAAAGTTTTTTGTCGAAATACTAGTTAAATCAGGGGCCAAGAGTTTCGATTTACCCAATTATCTTTCAACTGAATAACATCTTAACATTCTGGATTACGTAGAACTTAGTTAGCGTGTAGAGCGTAAATGGTAATGAACTTGGTGTTTTGGCGTAAAGTCGCATAGAAACTTGGCGATTTAGCATTAAATCGCGTAACGTAGCTGTTGGTAGGGTCTAAATACTTGTTCACATGAAATAAAGTAAGTAAAAGTGTAATCAATGATGATTGGTATTGTAGTAAAAAGTAAAGATATTTCATTGTTAAGAAGAAGAATCCAGAGGTACACGCCATAGGTGACGACTAATAAGCCCTCACCTAGAACGTACCACTCGAGAACGCCCCTTCTAGACCGCTCCACGTATTAGAGTGTAATCTGCAGCGTGTCACGTTATCATATACACTGCAAGAGTACAACCTGTAGTATAACACTTGATCGTGCATGCTATAGGAGTGTACCTTACAGCGTAATGTACTTCCACCTAAATATATTATTTATGAAGGTATATAATAATATCCATAGGAGCTTTCTTGGTGTAACTTGGTATTTTTGCTCGACGTATCTATTTTAACGTTTAAATTAGTGTAAAGGAAGTGAAAAAAGTGAAGTATAGACAAAGATTCGGTGCAAAGGGTAAGATCGAAGGTCTTTATTGTCATATGTTATAGGACTAAGTCGTTTTTCTTGTGATAGTAGTACCCGCAGTAGTACTAACCTAGTCTTTTGCCAATTTTCTAAACTTTAAGACTTCTAATAGTCAACCTCAACGCTTTTTTTTTAAAAAAAAGATATGTGAAAATTTTTTGGTGTTTTTAAATAACAATACCTTAGCTTCTTCCAGATTTCCGTTATAAACCGATGCAACCTAAAAATCTTCTCTATTTTCCTACCGTTGTAGACTGATGCATTACTAATAAAGGTCCTTCACAAAAATCTTTCATTTACACTAACCGCCGTTATTAACATAGAATGTAACCGGAAAGTAGATTTTTCTTTTACTGAGCTTATCTATGCCTAACCGAATAAGCACTGATTAGTATTAGTAGGGTGTAAGACTTTGAAACGTTATCGATTCGATTGGTTGAAGTAATAGTAGTATTACGTAGTCAAGTGAAGAATGTATTGTTATGGGTTGGCAAACTGCTAACCGGTTGGCATAGTAATTTGTATAGCCAATTGCTTAGCCCGAGCCCTAGTATAAAATGTGCGCATACTGTACTTACTTTTCAGCCAATACAATAGGCCTCAAAAAAGCTATACACTAAACTTGCAGTCAGTATGGTTAAATTTACTGTAAGTAAAGTTGACTTACTGCACTGAAAATACTACTATTCCAACAACGGTATTGTTTGGATCTTTAATAGAATCTTTTCGAAAGTATTAATTATTATAAGAGTGAACTTCATGATTCAATATCTAAAAATATGAAATGTGTTCTGAACGTCAACGATATTACATGAATATACTTAAATAACACTTTAAAAGCTGTTTATTTTATACTAAACTCTATTATGAGAATTATCGACTATATTAACAATTACTCCTTTCATAACGAAGGATTTGAATATTTCGACTATTGAATTCGAGAAAATAACTATCAAACAAGTTTTCACGCTTAAATTTTCTTGTGTTTACACCCTTAACTAAAATATCATTCATAATCACTTTAATAAAGTTATTTGAAAAAAAAAATACATACTTAGACTGTTGTTGGAGAAGTGTCATACCACATTCAGCTCTATATGTTCCAAGTAATTTTTACCACAGCTAACAGAATAGTTAACAACAAGATTGATATTAACCTTATTACTCCCAATAATTGTTTTTCCATTAAAATTAAACAACATAAAAACTGTAGCTTAATCGTTGAGTGTTCTTTCACTCTCCAATTTAACGTTATCGTTTATATCCCTTCAAAAATACAAGTCAATTATGGAAAAAAATAGTTTCAAAAATATTTTTTTTTGCAAATGTTTCATATTTGTAAACCCTAATATATTTTCGCTAACGATTTACTCAACTATATACTAAATTAAACCACGAGAATGTTTTCTACTTCCAGGTTTACAGTCTTACAACAAATATTACAGTCCGCTATAAGTCTATAATTATAGGGGAGAAGAAATTATTCTCGAATCTATCGAGTTGCGTATTTCTCACAACATTTTGACGGCTGTTGCGAATTTTACACCTAAAAGAAGTTGTCGTCAAATAGCAGAATAATAGTAAAAAGCTAGCCTATTATAAATGTTGTCGTTAATAACAAAGTAGTCAAGTTGATACGTTGAGTAATCAATTAATAAAAATAACTAACCATGAAGGAAGCATTGGAGGGTTTTGATAACAAATACTAGAAAAACTTTATTTATAGTGAAAGACGAAGCCTACTATAATAAAAGATTTTTGGTAAGGTCATTGTATATCAAAGTAAGACATTATTCAGCATATTAAGATTGGCTAATATTGATAATAGATATTCAAGAGGAAGAAGAGACACCAGGAGAGTGCACATCTCAGGTGAGAGCTTATAAGCTCTCACCTGGAGCGTGGCACTCTACTATGCACTCTGCCAACATCCTTTCTGGGGCTTGACACGCTATCATGCACTCTTCAAAAGTGCATCCTACAGCGTAACACGTTATCGTACACTCTACAAGAGTACACCCTACAGCGTGATATACTTTCATGTTATCCACAAACGTGGTCCCCTACGTATTCTAACTATAGTAATATATCATAAAATCCATAAAGATCTTAAAAAGAGTTAAAAAGATTAGCTATTTTTATACTCAATCCGTCGAGGATATTACCAAAGTTAAAATGAACATTAATAAAAAAAATCGAAATGTATAAAATAGAATTCTTTATACAAAAATTTGAATAATGTAATGCTTTTAACTATAATAAGACGATTTGTACCATTACCAAAGCTAACAAGTGTATGACACTCGTTACTTTCCCCGGTTCGTACTTAATATATCTATTAGATCGACATAAATTTAGAATTCCTTGACGAGGAGTTTCAAAACCTAGTTATAAAGAATATTACACTCATTATAGAAGAATTGTTTTCAAATTTCTTGTAAAAAATAATATAGACTTTAGCCTTACTTTTAACTAAATATTTTAGTTTTAATATTGATCATAAAATCTTACAGAAACGTTTCAATGATACTCCAAAAGATTAATAATCGTTTTTTATACACTTCAATTCAAAAAATTCAATTCAGGTGATATGATATACATTTACTTTGATCACCGACTTCTTTTTATAATTCATTATCCCCAGATACTGCTCGATACATAGCCTGTATAATACGACCCTCGCTATTGTAAACTGAGTACAAATTACGGAGGGAAGACTCGAAACTTGTTTGTTACTTTCTTACAAGAACCACTCTATTCAAAAATTTCTGATTCCACGCTTTACCTTATAATCCGTTCAAAACTTGTGGTAAACGAAAGAGTTTGAATATATTACAGAAATAAACAAATATATAAATTTGAAAAGGTAATTTTATATGCCCATAGCCAGTTCTCGAGTAATTTGTTTAATGTACGTGTTCAATATTTACAGAGTTCTATATTGGTCGTATTAGTATTTATAATGTACTACAAGGTTACTCGAGTTAAAGATGTAGATCGTATTTGCATAGGATGGTACATTTGTTACGTAAAAGAAGGGAACGATGAGGTATTTCGAAAAGGTTTTGATACAATATACGTATAATATAGCAACGTCCATAGCCATTTATTCATAAAATTTACTTATGGAACAAAACCATCCATAAATCTTTTACCAGAAATCGAACCTTCATCCAACCTTTAAAATAAGGACTTCTCATATCTGACATTTTATAGACCTGTTACATTATATGGCCATGAAAATTGTAGCGTAAACCAAGCCTTAATATGTGTTTGCAATGATAATTATTTGACGCCTAGTTACATCGATGATTTGATAGCGGTTGAAAAGTAGTAAGAGCATCTGTAAAACACATATACCGTAGTAAAAAGCCCGTGACGTTCAGGAAAATATGCTTCACAACTCGTTCAGCGAGTCACCTTTTTTCCACAAGCTTCAAATCCAAGTAGTGTAAAAGAAAGCCAAAAGAGGTGGATTTCTCAGTGTTTAATATGCCGACAAAAGTCTTTCAAAAATAATCAAAAGTATCCAAGGTAAAGTTGAAAGTGAAAGCCTTGTTAAGCGGATGGAGCACCGATATAGTTACTAACTGTTTATAAATAAATAAATAAATAAAGTCATTATATGTAATTGTTTATAATTAAGGTTTTTAAAACCTTGAAACGTAAAAACTAAACTTTAGTTTTTCCGTAATACAAGTTTAGAAAGTTACTTTAATATAAGTGATAAGGGATGAAATTGTTGTGTAAGGGTTATTTTCTGGATGTACCATTGCGCGAGTGGTACGCTAGGCTAATAAAGATCTCCATAGATTAAATGCGGTCGCCAGAAAATATTTATGTGTTGATAAAGCCGATAAGCGACGCTTTTATGGAATATATGGTATGTAAAGTAATGGTATTGAGAATGGCTGGACTCGAAAAAAAATCTCCAAGGTAGGCACTGTTAAGGTTTATAGTATATTCCTCTAACTCTTATCACCAAGGTGGTCCATAAACTTATTCCAAGAAAGTTGATGTTAGATCGATGATTACCAACTTATTATATATATCTACATTAACAATTACTTTATTATAAGTTATCATTCATAAGCTATTAAAATATTTTAATAGATATTGTCTAATACCTTAAATTCAAAGACCTAGGAGAGGCATTTCATTTACATAAGATGGGTTCAGTAAGGAATAGGTTCAAGAATACTATTCTGTTAACCTTGAAGGAATATAATTTAAAACTCAAGTACTCCAAAGTTAAATAATTGTCCACATAGAGAGTATATGTCCTTACCTAAATTTAATTACTAGTTCATAATATCTCTCAAGAAATAACCATATATTGTATAAACTTAAATATGTCAGTTGAATATTGGTAATTCTTACTACTTAATGTATTAAATAAGGCTCAATATTACTTTATTTATATTAATAATCTCACTTTATCATCATAGGCTTTTCTATGAAACCGTTACAATTGTCACTTTTACGCCTTATAATCAATTTTATAGTACAAAACCTATAGTTCATAAGTAGGTAAAACCAATTGACTACAAAAGTCTTTTCAAGATGCCACCAATTTCACTCAAAATAATAACAGGGATTTCAACAGACTTTAAATGAAAAGCTGGTACTATTAATACTGAGAAAAAGACAATGATACTGAAGTATCAACCTATGGATATACGGTATAGATCGTCAATAGTATAGTTAATTGTTTTTTAAAGTGATTGACCAAGGTATTACTCTTTTCTGGAGACGTTAAGGCAGTGACTAGTATGAATGCAAACCAAGATGATTTAAGAACTTAAATAAATAAACTAAAACTAAAATCAAATTTTGAAGAAATTATTGCGAAAGACGATAATATGACAACTTAATGAACGTTGAAGTGATGAAACAAGCTAACAATTCAAATTGGCTACTACGAAGCCAAAATATAATGTATCAAAGTGAAAATATTCTATATCAGAAATGATGTAATTTATGATGACACGTAAATGGCTATATAATACGCTAGTATGAATTAATAATTAAACTTAGTTGAGATGAGGACGAATTATTGAAAATGAGAAAATACTCCGGATGATTTAACATTGAAAAGACGTATATATGAAAATATGTTTATTATATTTATGGTCAAAATCAATTACTTCTCTATTGGCAATCCCAATATTTAATTCAAATAATTTTATTGATTTGAATCATCTAATATAAACTCTTAATATTATTCATCCTTTTCTCTTTAACTACTGCTTTAATATTATAAACCCTCTAACACTTTCTATGTACTCACAAATAGTAAGTATAATCGTCACCATAAACTTTTTATAGGGATTCTATAGGATCTTTGAATCTTGTTAACGATAGTTCTATGTACTTTTCTCTTCATTCATAGGTTAATTAACAAAATCAATTCATATATAATGATGAAATGTTTTGGCTTATGTATTGCCAACCCAATAAATAAATATTTCATGGTGTTATAATCACCGGTTTCATTTTTTCCCATCGGTTTTACGTATCTTTCTCGATAAATTTTCTGTATGAACACGAAAGTATCTCTCGATAATATCACGAGTTATCTTCCTATATCATTTTGAACCCGTTTTAATAAAACTTTAGGTACTATAAATCATTGAAGATTAATTATCAAAAGTTTATGTAACATGTTGAAGCTATTCTTTCTTTAAAAAATGGCTAATTTAAAAAAAACTGAATTCTTAGGAAACCTTTATATTCACTACCACTTCAATTCGGCTATCAATTTAACTATAGACGATCTAAAACATCTTGTCCGCTGCATATTATGATTTTTGTTGAAATATGAAATAGGTATAGTCACAAAGCACACAACTCAACAACTAGAATAACAAGGTCAGTCAGTACTTGGTAAAAACTTCAAGTACTTAACTTCTCAACACCAAAAGATGAGGAATTTACCGGAGTTGTAGATATCACCACTATCACTAGTATTTACTAGTATAAGTACTAGTATTGACTAGTACAGAGGATCAGTACAGAGATGCTACCTGGGATAGTATTTACTAGCACAGAGGAACTAGTATTGACTAGTATTTAGTCTCGACGTTTGATCGAGATCTCTATGAGGATACACTTGATCATATATCAAGTCCTCTATGTATATTCTAGAATACTTGAATCTATAAGCCTACTCAATGTCTTCATGTGTAGTACTGTCAACAATATTAAGACAATTTACATATTTTAAATCGTTATAGTTACGTTTTAAACAATCTTAGTATTAGTAAGCCTTTAGACGTTGCAACGTTGTCGATTTGATTTTGTCATCGAAGTCACAGTAGTATTACATTGTTAGGTAATAGATTGTTCCTTCCAAGTTTGGCCAACCACTAGCCGCTATACATACTACATTATATGTGCAATTGTTTGGTCCATTCCCCACATTGAATTAGAAATTTTACTGCAATTAACTTTTAATAGTATATTTGGCTTTAGTTGTACTACATTTGAACGCTTTTCTCATACTGCAGGCTTCTTCTTTTAGTATTAGTACTTTTTATAGGAAATGGTTTTGGTTGAGTAAATGTTTCCCTATATTTTTTTCACTACTTTTTATTTATCGGTTTCAAATTCAAACACTTAAAATTCTGCGAACAAACGCTACATCAATTTTCAATTCCAATTTCACAATACTTTCACACTTTAACTATGCTAATTAATCTAGTCTTCATGAATAATTACCTCGACACCCTTCAATTTTTGAATTTATTAAGATACCTTTAGTTTCTTCATATCCACCATTATTTTATGTTTTCATTGGTATCCTCTCAACGCCACCCAAGATCTGTATAATTGGCGTATTTATGTCTATTAACTCGTAAGGTATCATTAGATGCAGCATTCATTATAACATTTACTGGGGTATATTTTTCATTCTTTTATGTGAATATCTTAATTTCCCTGTTTTTACCAGCTTTGAAGAGTGGTATTACGTTGATAATTAAAAGTTTTTCATTGGTTATTCCCATTTTGAAACAGAATTCGAACAACATTTTTAATCGACATAAGTAACAACCGGAATAAGCGGAATATTCAATTACTTAGTGATAATATTAAGTGTAATTCACTTAAATATACTCATAATGAAGCTGGTTTATATACGGTAGATTTTGTAGCTAAATATGTTTGGTGTAATCCTTTTATATACAATGAAGATTTAATAAATAAGGTTCTGATAATGACGAATTAATTATCTTATAATTTATTCTAGGTAACTACTGTTGTTACTAATATGATTTTTGATAATGGGTTGATGTTTTCAACAAAGTCCCCGTTTTGGAAAATCATTAATTTGGCTTTCAATAGATTAATAAAAACCATATTCATACTCTAACTCAAATTGTTCATTTTTTAATACAATATTTTATTGAATTCATTATTACCATTATTTTTCAGATTTAAAGATTATGTAATAACCAATAAGTTGTATAATGTTTCCTGTTAATATAGGGCCGCGATATCAATACTACAGACTCGTTATTTCAAGTATTTTGAAATCTTGATAATGTCAATTTTATTCATTTTGGTCTAGCTAATTCATTACCCTATTGAATATATATGAAAATATTGAATATTTTGGTCGTTAATTCTATGTTGTCCAATCAACCATCTACTTTGATTTAAATATTCATACTTAGTAAAAGTTGCAATAGATTTATAATTTCAAAAATTTGAGATTTCAATCATACGCTACTCTATCAGTACCATGCCAGTAATTTCAACTAAAAGAGTTAAATCAATTTGCATAACTATTATACCGATGTCCTTATTATTTTTCTCACTTGATAAGTATAGATTATGAATTAAGGCTTTAATACCTAGTTTCAAAGTACAAACAATAAATGGGTTGAAAACTGATGAAAGGCTATCGAGGTTAGTCTATATAATCCTTTCACGTATCATATAATCGTTTCTATTATATCCTTAATTCGGAGTTCTCAAGATAATTACAGTTAAATAATTGTTTATAAATTTTCGTTGTTTACATCTACTAAAAATTAATATTATCGTTATTAAGGGTCAAAGTTTCGTTAGTTACTATCACTAAACAAACCATTAATACAACCAATAAACATTGTTTCATCTTTTCAATCGTTGGTCATTATGTGATAATCCAGCTTTTATCCTTATTACCATATTCTTGAATGTTAAATCATAACTTATCTGTTGAATCATCCGTGGTCATTACGTTAATTTTGGAAACTGTCCTCGTTTTTGAAATCGTAACGTTAAGGTTGAAAAGGTTAAAGTTGTGTTTAGCTACTTATTGCATAATTTTTCCTATGAGGAATCCGTGAATATTAACCCTCTCACTTTCATTCAAATACTTATCCATGGGTTTTATAACGTATTATATATGGAGTTTAATAACTAAATCTTTATTATCTTTTCTCCTATTAAATCAGGAAGTTGTATAGGTGCTTCACAGGAGTATATTTCTATCCCTATCCTTAGGGTTTCTCTTCTTTGCTGGTCGGCAGCGTCGTTATATTTTTATTGGCGTATCATTTACTGAAAACAAAGAGTTATATTGATTTATTTGTTTTTTTTTGAAGGATTTTTATCTGTATTCGTCTTCATACAAGATTAAACATGAGTTGTTCAAAATATAGAAAAATTATCAATAGTTATAACAATTAATTTCTGGTTACCGATATTTTAAATCTGAAATATATTCTTTTATTTTCTTAGCTTTAGATTTACGATTATTTCGTTTTGTTATGGAAAAGTTAATAGTTTCATTATTATAGAACCTTTTTCAGTATTCAAGGTGTTCCTGGATTGACGATTCGCAGTTTCTCTTCGCAATTCCTTTAAAGTCTTCCCGTATATAATAACCTTATTTCAGATTATTCATTATGAAGTCAATTTACTCATTAGATGAGGATATACTATACAAATGAAAAACTTCAATAACAGGACATTAAGACTCCCAGTATTATTCAAGCCCTTTACTATCATTTAAAACGTATCTCCTAGTTTAGAAATTTTTGTATCCTCAATGTAAAAATATTATAGGCCTTTCGAAACAACGTATATGTCATTTTCTTCTCCCAAATTCTTCAATAAGTTTTAATCAATACTTATTTGTATTCAATCCCTATTATATTGATATTAACTTCGAATTTCATCGTAGTAAAGTTGGTCTATTCATCGTGAACAATGATGTTTGAAGGTAATATTAACGTGTTAATCTATAATTTTCTCGACAAATTTCATGTTTCTTTCGCCAAAAATAACCAAGGAATTGAAAAACGTAAAGAAACATTCGCGAATCCATGACGTGAAAGACAAGTTTGATATTTGAGTAAAGAAACGGTAACCAAAATCGTATGGTTAAAATCCTCAATGTTTTTCAATTTAATTTAATTTTTTTTGGAGTTTGGTCATAGGTTTCACAAAAATGGAAAAACTTTTTAATTACTTTTCATGTGGAATATTTTATATTTTCATTCTTTAAAAATTAAGGACCTTATATACCTGGTCGATGGGTAGTTCATTAAAGCGTTGTTATAGCTAATGTATTCATAATTTCGTTAAGTTTATTATTGTTGACTTGAGCTTTAGGACATGAAAATATAGGTTTTTCTATTTGGAGGTAAAAGGAAACTTTTGATCATTGTTAACCAGTTTATCCATTTCAATATCAACGTTGATGTCAAGGAATTGTATGGTTTTTAAGAAAAAATAGGAATTTTGTAAAGAATTTATAGATATAATAGTAATTTGTCTAAAAACTATTTTTATAATTGTTTATTTTAATAACGAAAACTATTCACTCAAGTCAAATGAAACTTTGGTTTTGTCGTAATTTTAAATATTAATCTTTGTATCAATAATCATTTTTAGATATAACACGATATATCTTAAATATCCTCCTCTTCATTATTTTATCGTCCCAGTCTCCGATAAATTCCTTGAAATGTACGATTTATTTCACAATTAAGAAAGTTGAATTTGTGTAAAGATTTAAAGGTTTAATATGTCGGTAAGATCTCTGTACGTTAATGTAAAAGGAAGACAGTATAGTATTTCAAGTAGTAAGCTATGTTATTTATAATAGATAGTCGAGAGGAAGAAGAGTCATCCGTAGAGGGCATGCTTTAAGTAAGAGCTTATAAGCTTTCACTCGAAGCGTGGCACTTTACCCTACACTCTACCAATATTCTTCCTAGGGCGTATCATGCTATTATGCTCTTGACAAATTGTCTTCTACAAAGTGATACGATATTATGTACTACTTAAACGTAACCCCCTACACTTGTTTTGGTAATGTTTGATAAAATCTATGCAGAAAATGTTTTTAAAAGAGCTCTGTATTTATAATCTAGTAATAATATAGCGATTTTTCAATGTTCCTAATTAGTTGATTAGTAATGATAATATAACTCTTTTTATTTTTGAGTTAGTTCTTTTGGTAGTTATATTAGTGCACGTGTTTGAGTGTAGTTTAAACAAGTTGGTAATTCATGTAAAGATATGATTATAAAGATTTAATGATCGATGTTATTTATTTTAAAGTTAATATAAAAAGATATATCTATATCGTTTCAAATAAAATTTATTCCTACCCTTTTCAATGACATATCTTTACTTCTAAGATAAACCCTAAATCAACTATTAGATGTTACTATACCAAAATAATCCGTTTTTGATTAATTATTCGGCGTTTTTATATAAATTTATTGCTTTATTAATACCATATACTAAATCTTTTCTTCAATAGATACCTAGTAATAATAGGTAGGAGTGGCGCCGTTTAGTAAGACAACAAAGTAGTACCAAGGTTGTCGAAACCGACATACGCAGCGTCGCCGCTAACACCAACACTAATTATAATAATATTATTATATTTTTAATCTATAACTTTATTTTCCCCTCGCTGCCCACCGACGCTATAAGCGCTACTCTATCTCCTACTTCTTCTTACTCGCCTGCCGCCATAAACTTTAAACCTCCTTCTCCTCCTCTCCTTCTCCTCCTACCCCCTAAACGTAGAAATCTGGGTTTCCTATAGTTATAAACCTTACCCTATTGTTGTGGGTAAAATCACTCTTACTTGTGGCGATCCTAAGCCGACATAAACTTAATATCGCAAAGTTATAACGCTATACATATTAATTATCATTTTCAATTGTGTTATACCAATATTTATAAATGAGGTGAAAATAGCGGAGCAAACCCACCCTTTCGAAATGTGATTTACATGGGTACGTCGCAAAGCCCATTTAATGCGGAAATTGTTAAAAAGAAGTACACCAATTCACCTTCCTGTGCCGCTAATAGATACTCTTTACATACTGTACGTTACATCCGCCACTGTGGGTAAATGTTTTAGAAATTATAGGCAGAGCTGGGGTACCTTATCCCGCTACCTCTGTCACAAACTAAACTACAACGAGTTCATACCCGTTCGAGTAATGTTAAGGTCGTAAGTCGAAACTTTGCCACTATCCCACTATCTGTACAGTAAATTATTTACTTTTCCAATACGAAATCCGGGGCTAAACCATTCATTATCTATTTTCCCAATATCTCGGTCAGGATTCCTCCAAAAAAAAACTATCCTTTAAATTGTTCAAACAAAACAAAGATAATTTTAATTAAATCTTAACGAACTACCCAAAAAAATGGCGCCTATCGTCAAATTTAGATGGGAGAGCTTACGTATATATTTCGCAGGTGAATTCGATGACTTTATTTGACATTGTTGTAAAAAAGGAAAACCTATTCCTCGCCACCTTTCCAAGGGTATGTAACTCAAGGTTCGGATAGCGCCTAGCTATCCTCATAAAAATGACATTAATAACATCATCGATAATAGCGATAACGCTAACGACGACAACGGCTATGACTATACAAAAGGCGGCGTAAACGAGTGCAAGAACGATGATGACGTAACCTCCATCCATTTTTCACTTTTAACATCAAATATCTATTGTATTTTATATTTACCAGCTTTAACTATCTTTAATACAAACAGATATACACAAATAAAAATATATTCATAAAAATCATAATGTAAATTGGAAACATCAATATAAAAATTGACAATATATTATGAGAGCATCAAATAACAAATGTAAAAAGTAGCACTGTATATGAAATACTATAAACAACAAATATAAAAGAGATCAATATATCAGAAAAGCAACTAACAACATATTCAAAGAGGAATCACGAAATATGAAATATAAAACAAAAACAGGTAAAAAGTAATGCTATTATTGAGGAATAAATTGTAAAATCATTTTAACAAATCCAACGAAAAAGGTATCTATAAATACAAACGATTTTAATACCATATTGAAAACACTATTATTTATTACATCGTCTGGATTTGATTTACCGTAAATCTATCCTTTTTCTTTGATTTCGCAACATTTTTACGATTCGCGTAAAGCCATAATATCGATTATAAACCGCTTTTCATTTAAAATTTCAAACTTAACACAGAATTTGTAAAACGAAGAGGAACCAGTACAAAGCACCAAAAAAAGGTTCAAACTAAGGTTCGAAATAATCATAAAAATCGAGTTCAACATAATAATACTGAAATCCAATCCTCTTACCATATTTTAAATTTCGGAAGCGAAAATGCTCTGTATAACCCATTTATATTTTGTTAAAAATAAATAAGAATTTTTAATAGTGGTTAAACTAATTTCGGACCGGTATTTTGTTACCAATGACAAATATAAACCCTATTTACGAACTACAATTGTTAATATTAGCAAAGAAATATGTCAATGAAAACAAATAGATTCGCTATACGAATATGAAGTGGAACAAAGCGAAAACCGCGCTATGGATTACCAATTTACCACTCAAAATATTTATTCAACTCCTTTCATATATTATCGGACGGGTTTATCCATCATTATACAATGATAAATAGATTAAACATCGCTTTCGGTTATACGACTGATATAAGTTTTTTTTTTTGTATATGTTAATACTTATATTTGTCAACTTGTTTTATGCTGGTCGAATTAACAAAGACAACTTTATGCAATTACTCTTTTTACCAAAATTTCAGAATCCTCTTTCAAAACGAGATTATTACACCATCAAAGTTGACCAAATGGTTCTCTATTAGACATACTTTTGGTTCCATCTTTAAACGAATCTTTAAAAGCTTATTTTCTTTCACTAAAGAAAAAACGTATCATATGATATAAATGTATTATCCGTTTACATCTTAAAAAAACGTAAAGTCTTTTAAATGCAATATTAAAAAAAATAAGAAAAGCTCGAAGGTTGAATTAGCCATTCCAAAAAGTTCCTTATAATACTTTTAGTAAGTATCAAACTAGTATATACAAACTTTAAATAGGATGAATAGAGATTAAAGGGTTTGTAAAATCGTTTTGGGGAGAAAATATTTCCGGGAATTCATAGGTACATATGCATAAATACTTTATTTAAGTTACTTTTCTAATTATAGAGAAACTTACGTAATATCTTGGGGATAAATACAAAGGATATGAAAAATATATAAAATAGTAATAAACAATAGAATAAAACGATGGCTCACTCATCATAAAATAGTCGATTAGGTCATAATTACTTTTTTTCCAATATAATCGTACTTCTAAATCACAAAGCAACTCTTTTTATAGGGTTTTCCGATTTTGTTTTTTACGTTATAAACCAATCGGGCAAAGAAAATTTTATCATCGCCATAGATTGTTGGATCAAACCTCTTATATCATAAAACGGCCTGTTCGATTAATATAAAGATTTATTTATAAGTCGAGTCCTAAAATGGCCATCCGGAGCCGTAATAACGCTCCTACAGCGGAGTCTAATATTGATCTCCCGGTGCGCTGTCTCATTTTTGGCAATGTAAAAGTTTGTAACAAAGGCTTTAAAGTGTGTATTACTGAGTTTTTTTTCTTATACTTCAACGTAAAAAGAAGTAGAAGATAGCATAGTATTGATGATAGATGGATAATATCAGAGGGAGAAAAGGCATCAGGAGAGTGAACATCTTAAGTGAAAGCTTATAAGTTCTCACTCGAAGCGTGGCACTTTGCTATACACTCTTCCAACGTCCCTCTTGGGGCGTGGCATGTTATTATGTACTCTATAGGAGTGTAATTTATAAAATGATACGTTATCTTATACTTTGCTAAATTGTATCTTACAACGTAATATGTTATCCTTCACTTTATAGAAGTATAACCAACTACATGGCTTATATACTAACTTTAGGAATATATAAGTATATTAATATAAGTAATATTTTCTTTTTAATATGCTTCGTAATTATAATTCGGTAATAATATTATAATTTGTTTGATCTTCCAATCAGTTGTCTAGTAGTAATAGTGTAATTTATTGGAGCCTTTAATTAGTTGTTGAATAGTAATAGTAGTTATAGTATAGTTTGTTTCAATACGCAATTAGTATTTTTGGTAGTGATAGTATTGTAAGACTTGATAATTAGTTAGCAAGGTGGGTTATAAATGAAGAAGTGCCATGGTATAGGTATAATTATCAATATTACATGTTTTGGAGTTAGTATAAAAAGATGTATTGTTATCGATTGAAGAAAAACTTCTTTTTTCTTTTAACGACATGCTCTTACCCCTAAGGTAAGCTTTTAATTAGTTATTTAATATTCTTATATCTATACTAACTGTTTTAATCAACTATTCGGATCTTTTATATAGAGTGATCACTTAATTAATGTTATGTCCTGACATTTTTTCAAATGGATAATACGTTCAAATAGGGCTCAAAAGCACCGTTTAGTGTGTTAGCGCTGTCGAGACGAGGCCATCGCCTCCGTAGCTTGCCGCCTTCCCAATATCAGCACTCATCCTAGTAGTAGTAGCATCTCATTGATCCTTGTTTTAATCTTCCGCTTCCCCGCCGCTGCCGATAAAGCCGTTACCCATTTTTCTCCTTTTTTTACCCGTTGTTTCTGCCGTAACTGCTACACCCCTTTTTTCTCTTCCTTCTTCCACTTCCACTCTTTCTATTACCTTTTTGGGAGATGTGAGTTTTTTTTTTTAAGGTTATAGACTTCATCATTTGGTTAGAAGTAAAAACTTTTTTTTCTGTAGTGTTTTCCTACCACCAAAAGCGTGATATTATGGAGTTATAGCGTGTTAAGTATAGTTATCGCTTTAAATCGTATGATACTAACGTTAGTTAGACAAGATGAAGGCGGCGAAGCGATTCTATCGATTAAAGGCGCGGCTTGCGAGGGTATGTCGCGAGGTCTTTTTGGTGCGTAAAGCGTTAAAACAATGTAAGTGAATTTATATTTCTAGGCCACTAATGGATACACCTTACGTGCCATGCGTTATGTTTGCTGTCGCAGGCAAGTTTATTAGCGATTTCTGCCGGATAGGGGATCGTTAGTTTGTTATTACCTTTAAGAGTGGATTGGAAATGTGTGCCCCCCCGTTCCAATGGTTTTAGAGCCGTGGGCTAAAGCTTTGTTATACAACCGTGATTTTGAAGATAAATAATACACCTACTTTTCCAATGGGTAATTAGGGATTCGATCATTTATTATACATTCCTTTAATAACTCTCTGGAGCATTCCCTAAAAAAAAATCATTTTTATCATACTTCAAAAAAATAGAGGCTAATTAGTATCAGTTGTTAACTTGAAGCCGAAAGATACGGTAACCTCTATTATCGCTTAACGAGCGGGCTTTCATACGTATTTCTTTGGCGAGTTCGAAGACTTTATCACGTATCGTAGTAAGGAGAACGAGCTTGTTCCACGCCTTTTGCCTAAGGATATGTGGTCTAAGGTGCGGCGACCTTTTTTTGGCGACGATGTCGATAATGGCGTTGATTGTGACAGTGGTGTTAGTAACAATAACGACGGTGACGACGACGGCGATGATGATGGCGACAGCGACGGTAGAGAAGATAAAAACGAGGACGAAGATGATTTAACCATAATTTCCCCCTCCCTATTCGGTAGTGGTTAACTTCTATCTTTTATATTTGCTGGTATACCCGCCTTTGATACAAATTTCTGTTCAAAAATAAAATTACATTTATAAAGAAAACCCGTAACGCAAATGATGAATGATAATTGAAAAGAGTGATAATATATCAATAGAACTAGAAATAACAAATGTCAAAAGTATTAGTATATTAGAATACCGCTGAATGATTAATTTAAAGAGTGATAATATATTAGAAACGCAGAAAATTATCCGTTTAAAGGGGAAGTAATTAGTGTATTATATCTATTTGGGGTTAGGTTGTAAAAACCTTCTAACCATGTCAACGGAGAAAATGTTCATAGACACAAGCGTTTCCAATGCTCCATTTAGGGCACTTCTAGTTATTGTATCCACTGTGTTTAACTTTCCGTCCATTTATCTTATTTAAATCATTACGTAACGCTCGTATGATTCACGTAGATTTTTAATATCTATTACAAAGCGCCTTTCGTTTGTAATGCTGAGTTTCATAAGGTATTTGGAGACGGAAAAGAAATTATTGAAAATTACCAGATAGAGGGATTTAAAACTAAAGTTCGAAATAATTATACAAATCTTTATCTTTATAGTAATACCGAAGTAAAATCTTTTAATGATATTGTAAATTTCTAAAGTTTAAATGCTTTTAGTAACCTAGTTATATTTCGTTTCGTTTCAATAGATAATATTACTATGGAGGGTAAATTCATTTCGAGCCGGTATTTCATTAAAAAAAAATGAGTATAGATCCTATTTATACGTTTCAATTGATATTTTTCCCGAATAATGTATTGGTAAAAACAAAAACTCTTTGTTAAAATTACAGCGCGTGGTATAAAGTGGAGGTTGCGTTTTGAATTGCTCATTTACGTTTCGAAACTTTTGTTAAACTCTTTATATAAATCATTTGACGGATTTATTGAACATTACGCCGCCACAAAAAGATCAAACGCCGTTTCAGACTATACGACCGATACAACTCATGCTTTATTTATACGTTAACATTTATACTAATAAGCTTGTTGAACGCTAGTTGACTGAATAAAGTCAAATTTATCAAATTTCCCTTTTTCTTTGAGTTTCAATATGTCTTTTTAAAAGTTTATTATTACACTGTTAAACTTAACTAGTCGGTATTATATTAGTTAGAATCTGGACTTAGCCTTTATGTCACTTATCTAAAGCTTTTTCTACTCTGTTGCAGAAAACGACGTATTATACCATATAAGCATATCGTTAGTTCTTATTCTAATAAGCGTAAAACTTACTAAATATGACGTTGAAATTGATAGGGAGTGGTGGAAGGTTGTATAAGCCATTTTAATTCACTCTTTATAATGCTTTTAATAAGTATTGAACAGATATATATCAGCTGAAACGAGGCCTTAAAATGGTTTTAAAATATATATGATTATTTCAGGTAGATCATGCTTTCTGAGCTTTACATGTATGTAAGCGTGAATACGTCGTTTAAGGTATTTTTTTAATTTCGTGTAAGCATATATAATATTCCGGCGCTGATGATTAAGGTTGTTGTAAGAGTTTAGGGATACGGTAAACGCTAAAATTCAGTAGTTTATTTGTTGTAAAGTAATTAATTAGATCATAATATTTCTCTTTACAGTATTATCGTACCCCTTAACTATAAAGCGTCTTTTTTATGAGGCTTTCTGGTTTGAATTTTTACATCGTAGATCAATTGAGTAAAAAGAATTTTAAAATCGTTGTAAATTGCCTGATGAAACCTTTTAAAGCGAAAAACGCCTTATTTGATCAATTCGTAAATCTTTTTGTATATAAACTCCTTAGAAGCGTTACCTAGGGCTGTAATGATACATTTACCTCAGAGTTTTATACTTAATTTATAGTCCGACCTCTTTTTTGGCGTGATAAATAAGTTTGTAATAAAAGCCTTAAAGCAGGTTTTAATTTTTCGAACTCAGTAAACGCTACCAGCGGCGTAGTATTCGTTTTATCAGGGTAGGGTATTTGATTAAGTAAAATGGAGAAAGTTGTAATGGAATATTTCAAGGATATTTGAATTTTGGACGAGGGTTTTATAAGATATTGTGAAAGTGTCGGAGCTGATATCACTCGTTAGATTATATTTTCGAATCTTTATTATCTTTCTTTTCCTTTCTATACCTCCCTATAATTTTCAAACAAAATAAACTTATATCATTATGTCAATTTATAAATATATTGTATTTGTGAATGCAGGTAATTCTTTCTTTTTAAAAAAAACAGTCTATCTCTTCTTCGATTTCCAAATGAAGATTTAGAATTATAATAGAAGGTCCAAAATACACATTTCTCTTGGGCTGTTTTTTGTCGATAAAGTTTTCAAAATATTATTTGTAGCCCGTAAAAAACGGAAAATTGCCATAATCTTCGTTACCATATTTACTTTTAATACTGTCGCTGGTAATAATATGGAATTCGTATAGATTTTAATTTAAACACCTGAGATATGGAGTGTAGGAATTAGATTAATCGAGTTAAAAATGTGGTTAATGGCTTTTACAACCATTTAAAGAGTTTATTACTTTATATTAATACCCTTTAATCCCTTAGATAAAACCATATATACTTTTTAAACGGTTTTCAATACCGTTCGCATTTTTCGATACCCTTAACCAATTTTACTGGTATTTATTTTCACTCGTTTCCGGTAATCTTAGCCTTAGTTTACCATTAAGTTAAGTCGAAGAATGTATTTGTATCGTAGGTAATCTAGTCGAAAAGCACAAAATAGACGTTTATCTCGCATTCAACTATGGTATATTAATAATTCGCAGCGAAAATGCTCCGCATAAACTTCGTAACTTAGAATAATATTATGAAGACGATATAATGGAGGATAGACTGTTTTTAAAGGTATATAATGTTTAGAATAACCTCTTAATGAAAGTCCACGTTATTTTGATGGCGAAATTTAAACCAAAGTAAAGTTTATAAGTATAATTAGTACTTGTGGTAGAACTTTTTTATAAGCTTCAAAGCTTCCTCTTCCTGATCTATATAACTTATTACAAAAAGTAGCCATAAAAGGCGTTTTGTAGTCGCGTACCTAAATCGTTGGTATAATATTTTTAATTTTAACTATATCAAATCAACTTTTTTATTTTACGTACTTTTCCGAAAAATCACAGGTATTTAAATTTTGAACGAAACGACACGAATACATTTTTTAAAGTATGAATTAGTGAATTAATATTATTTATAACCTTATTTTCAAGTTTATTCATATTAGTTAACAAAAACAGAAACTATATTTCGTAATTCATTACATAAAATTTAACCGATTTACATGGTATATTTATTACTATCATACTGATCAGCCTCATCCTGGTTTTACCAAAAAGAACTTTCTGGTACTTTTTTATTCGGTCTAGTGAAAAATTTGAAAATTTTGCTGCGAAATTGTTAAATTAACGTTTTCCAACGGTCGATATTTTTACTACGCCGATATCCAGCATAGTACCTTGGATTCAATTACCATAAATATTGAATAACGTGAATTATAACGTTATATAAGCGTTTAACACGCCACTTTTACTGTATAGGCTTATATTATGAAAAATCAAGACATCTTAAAAGCCTATAAATACCCGTTAATCTGTTTCCTCATCTTAGTTCGTTACATAAATCTTGTTTTCCTCCAAGTCGTCTTCTTTAGAGGTGTAGTTATAAATATAAACGTTGAAATCCTTGTTAACACCTTTATAATCAGCTATATACGTTGTAAAATTGACTTTTATTTGGTTTTTAGGCGGGTAATCGGCTGAAAATTGACATTTAACCCGAATCTTCTTATGGAGCGGATACTTAATCGACTAAAAGCCGATTTTATTATATATAATACATTGCTTTTGGAAACCTATGAAACCTTGTATATTTCTATGAAATTCTAGTAATATACGTAATAAGTTTCGTATTTAGATATATGAATACCCTCGTTAACATCCTTTTTATCCATGATTTTATAAGCTTTATCTTTGGTGTTGATCGCCTTCATTACCATATTTGAGACTCTTGTAGTTTTTTTGAGATTAATTTTAAACCGTAAATTCCATACATAATAAATTATATAGGTAAAGTCCGTTTTCATGATATTCAGACCTTCATTCTTAGCCTTCTTAGCTACAAACATTGATCCGAGGTTTGCTTATCGTCAAATTGAGGTATTAAGTCATATTCTAAGGCTTACAAAAAAAGCTTCCGGGTTCTCTCCCAGTTTAAATAATATAACGTTGAAGTCAGGATTTCTATAGTATATTTTTGTAGGTATTTAAATAAACTGTTCATTACCCTTGTATTCTAGTATGCGCGTTGCTTGACACCTTTTAAACTTTACTTAAAAAGAAATTAATACATTTTACAATGTTTTCTATGCATTTCCTGTTTCATTTCAAACGAATTCACAAGAAATATTCTTTTAATTCTTAACTTCAAATTCGTAATTAATTTTGTTGCAAAAGCGGTCAAATGCAATAAATTTAAGTCAACTAAACTATCAACTTGGTTGATTGCACTAACGGAAAATTGGATGCAGTTTGTGGGACTACACTGAAAGAGTAGTGCAGGAGGTACCCATTTCAAAGTGGAGTACAAACCAAAGCGTTTGGCTATACAAATTAGTATGCAGACCGGCTAGTAGTCTACCAAACTTAAAACTTACTACGTATAATTAACCCATACTAATGCAGCATCAATTGATTTGACTACAGTGATTCGAATCGACTACATTATCATAACAAGTACCTAAAAGTACTCATTAGTGCTTATTAGATTAAGTACCGATTAGCTAAGTAAAAGAAAAATGAGTTTTTCTGTTGTTACTCTTTTCTTAGGCGAGGTAGAGGCAAGGTTTTTGCGAACGGCCCCTATATGTTTTGTAGCTATTCGCGGTAACAAGTAGCGAAGACTTAAAGGCTTTATAGCCTATCGCGGCAGTTTATATGTAAGCGACGGTATCGTTACTAAAAATACTAAGAAATCTTTATTAATTTTTTTCAAAACCATTAAAATTAAACGATTAAAATTTCCAAAGATTACCAAGCCGACAAATTGGCAAATGGATAAGTTAATACTATTACGACTACTGTTATTATTGTAAAATTTCAAATCGTAAGAACGACCAAGTCTTATATCCTTTAACTTATGCCAATTTTAACGGCAAACCTACAACCAATTACTCTACATCACTCTTTTCCCACTTTCACCTATTAATGTTCGTTATGATAACTTAAAAACCATATAAAATTGATACTGTTGCCGATCCCACCAGAAAAATGGCCATTACTACCCTCGAAATTATATTTATTAAGAATTATAATGAGGACCCCTGGTTTACTAGAACCGAAAAAAATTACACTCTCGAATATTTAACGAATTGCATTAGCCACTTTATCTTCAATTAAGACTTTACTGGATATAATAAGGTACCAATCACCTTGAACAATTTTTACATATGATATAATAAATATGCCTTAGGAATTTGAAAAGTAACGGATAAGCAAGTTAGAAACAGGTTAAAAAATGAACTAGCTAATAAAAGGATCGACCTATCCGCTTGGGAAAGGAAAGATGATAGATTTACCAGCCTATTATATGAATAAATAATAGATGAAAACCCTTAATAGATCTAAGTAAAAGACAGAGATATTACTAACAACAATATCCCTCAAAGCTCCTATATAAGTTCTTAAGCTCTACTCAAGCTAAGATAGGTTTTTAAAACCCTATTGCGGAAGATTAACCGATCAATACTACTACCATTTAAAAAAAATTGACCTCCGCGCCGAAAACCCTCAAATCTACCAGTCAATTTAATAGAAACCTCGACGTACTCCTTAATACCAAAAGGATTGTACTAAGTTCTTCGCAGCAGAAAACCCTAAGCCTTTTCCTTACAAGTTCATTAACAAGTTAAGTTCTAGTCAATAAATTAGGAAAAGACTACCTTTACATGTAAGCCTATTATAAGTACAACCACTAGCTTTATCGCTATAAATTTGGTTAAAAGTAACTATCTTACCTACCCATACTAACACCATTCTTAACCAAGGGATCCGAAGGGTCACTACAACCGATATACCACCCTTCCCTCACGACACGTTCTTATAATAAATACGGATTACGCGGCAATCATCACTTTAGTCAAGATTTAGAAAGGAAGGGAAAAATATAATGGTAAGCCATATAACCTCCTCGACGTTAAGTTACGCCCGTTTTTTATTGTTTGCCGCTAAATAAGCGTTTAAATTCAAATTTTGACTGCTTATTTCCAATATTAATTATGTGCTAAGCCGAGGACTATTGCCTCTGGTACTTAACGAATAATTTTTCGTTCCGCGAAATTTATGATAACGTAAAGGTCCACTTCGAATACAATATCAATTTACACAATACCACACCAACTAAAATATAATTAAGTAGTCTTATATATTAAAATACCAAAGAAAATACGAAAAGTAAGATAAATCTTCTTAATATAATGCTTGGCAGGCTAATTCTTTGCTAACAAATAAAGAAAAACGTAAAATCTGGCTAAAACACCCCTAGTTAACAGGTTCAGCAAGCTGTTAGGAGCTATAAAAAGTTCTAATACACCCTCTAGTACCGTAATACCACTTTAGAAGGATTCTTCAACGAGTTAAATTTCTCGATAAAAACTGTAACATCTTAAATCTCAAACTCGACTAGTATATATCCTTAAGCTCTGGAATTTAGTCATGATGAAAAAGACCCTTCCCAAACGTGTTACATCGATCGCAAGTAAGGAAGATCTAGCCAGTACGGCTAATGGAAATCTCTGACCTAGGGACGTAACCAAGTTAAACACGAAGAAAGGTATTTTTTTCACTGAAATTTTTTAAGTTAGCCACACAAATTTACTTCAAATAATTAGAGATATTTCATTTATAACAAGTCCGAATACTGATTAACTCGTCAACTTTCGGCTAAATGTTACAAACCATAGGCATTATATTACTACCAATACCCCCTTATATCTAAAGAAACCTACTTGAAAAATATCGTAAATTTTGAAGGAAAAAAAAAACAAAGAAGAGGAAAATAAATCTAAAGCTATCGCCCAACACGAAAATACTGGCACTGGCCCTAAAGTAACGCAATATTTCGCCAACCACGCCTTGATGTACCACCTAATAGGTGAAAACCCTGACCGCCGATATAAAAATAAAAAATTTGGCCCTACATATCTATTTACCATTTAAAATTGCTACATCAAATATGTCTTTTAAGGTATTATACCAGATACGGGAATAACACGGTATTCAAGAAAAGACTATTTATAATATTTCGAATTACGAAGGAATGATAATACTGTTATGATACTTAACCACACGAACGTAGGTAAAGCGAAGGTTAACTTGAATCTTAGAAAAAAACTATCTTTACCAGGATTAACAACGGTCGAAATTATTGTTAATATTACTGTTTTCTATATCGTAAAATACCCTGATCCATTTCTTCTTTTCCTTAAAAATGAAGAAACCTTGGACTTCACATTAATATTAAAATCAATAAACCGGTCCAAGTAAAAGATGGTAAAATAATACCATGTAACCTTAACTAAAAGAACCTTTGATTTCACCTTTAAAAGCTTAAGGTAACGGTATTAAACCTAACGGAGGTGGAACTTCTTTAATTATGCCATAGGTTTAATTACTTGTCAACTAATAGGCTTTACAATGTTTAGAAAACGGCTTGTTACGAAGATATGAACTTTGCTGGAACTAATGATAACTAAATAGCTTTGACACAATTTCCAAATATACTAATAAAATTCCTTAAGGTGTAAGTTTACGTGAAAAAAGATTAAAAATTTAACTTGAAGGTTTTCGTAAATATGTTTTTTCTGCACGGCATGCCAGTACTTTATGTTATGGACTTCGCTACGGCTTTTTACGATGTCAAGTACCTGAAAATAATTACGGCGAAAGAAATGTAAAATAACCTAAGCACTTTGTAAATTAACACGTACCTTAAGTCACTCAACGTACTAACCTACGATACGGATACCAATTTTACCACTATGAAATTTGAAATTAATATTAAGTTGACAGGAATTCAATGTAAACAAATTCTCCTTGAAGTTTACTAAGGTATTAGCAAAGTCGAAATGGCATATAACCATTTGCGAAAAAACTTACGATATTCTTATACTTAAAATGAGAAACTTTACAATCAAAAAACACACGACTTTAAATAACGGTAAAAGGCCTCAATAATACTATTAGCCTCAACGGTCTTATAACAAATTTGCTGATATTTAAGGCCTATTTAGGTATAACGACTAATTCATCACTATCGCCAAATACCCGAAAACGTATTATGGTCTATAGAAAAGCCTTAAAAAACAAGGAAAAAATTCGGTACGTGGCCAAGTCAACGATACTTTTAACACCAGAAACGGATCGTAAACAACGAACATACTATTCCTCTCCCTTTAAAGTAAAGTCCTTACGTAGCAAAAGCCAGGAGAATGAAATGGGCCATATAAGATATTAAGTATCACCAATTTAAACGTAATAGTTAAAACTATTGACGGTCTTATCACTTTCCGAACTACATAGGTTAAGTCGTATAAAAAGCCTTTTGAATACGATGAAAATCCAAATATTGATAACCTTCGAGCCTAATAAATCAACTCATAAAATCCTCTCTAGCCGATTGTTAACAAGCTAATAAAACATTAAAGACGTGAAAAACAATACAAATAAGAATATACACTAAATAGGAGGACGACAACAGAAACTACAGGCCTGGTACGGCATACAAAACGGCGTAAATGTCTCAAAAAAGGAATTTGACGGAAAAATTTACATTAAACTACTTGTTAAAAAAATTATTAACACACCGAGAAAAACTTTTAAAACAATTAAATGAAGATTAACGGCCACCTTTTACAAGGAGTTATACAATTCTTACTATTAACGCAATTTCAAAGAACAAATAGCACTATCTTCAAGTTAAACATAATTCACGAAATCAAGGGCAAAACTACAACCGACCATAATGAAAATCACGACTAATCGCTCAAAAATACGGTCATAAAGTTAAAAACTAAATTATTACCCAATTACTTACCATTCAAAGAAATAGCCAACGTTTAATCGTCACTATTACTACCAATTTGACTATTAGCACAAAAGATCAGTTCATACTTAATAGTTGGAATAGAACGCAAACTTATATGTAAATAACTATCAACCTTCAACGGATTGTATTAATAAAACTGCCGAAAAAACTAAAGGAAAAATTTCTAACTAACACGGTAATACGTTATATGAAACCTTAATATAGATTGGCTAAAACAGGTATCCATTAGGTTTTGATATACAAAACGCACTTTAGAAACAAATTAGGTATAAAAACTTCAATATTTGACCCGTACTTATTAATCAAAAACGGAAAGACCTAAGTATAGTAGGTATATAAGCTAACAATATCCCTCAAATATATTAAAGTTACAGCGGCGAAACAACTTGCTATTGAAAAGTCGACGAGGCAAAATCACAAAAATACCTGAAACAATAGGTACGTACGGCTTACATCACTATGATATACTAACTAGAGGTATCATATAATCTTTCCATTACAGTGTAAACACATGATCAACCGGACAAGCAATTTGATAAGCTGAATAAAAGTATTAAATAGAAATTAAATCACTTAAGAAAAAGAATCAACATTTTCGCGGCAAATTTAACAAAAGCGAAGCTAATAATTTTTACGAACAGGTAATTTTCTAATAATACTAACCATATATGACTAATGAGCTTCCTAATAATACTTGTAAACGAAATTCTTTTGAAAAAAAAACAATTTAAAATCTCTAGAAACTTTATGTGCTAGATATCCGTTAAGTATAAACGCGTAATATGAAACGTATTGGCTTCAAAAGTTTACAACATAATAACAGGAATCGACATTGGTATGGTAACTAATGACAAATTAAGGATTATCACCAAATAGTTAAAATTGACTTTAATACCTATAATAGTATATAACAATTCCCGGAGACTCTACGAGTGCCTATTCAAGTTAAGTACAACCAATAAATTTTTTTTGATAATAAACGTAATAACTTTATAAAAAGGCATACAAATCCCGGTAAATAGATAAATTCCAGTAAATCACTGGAAAATCTAAATTTACTAACGCTATAATCAAAACCACACTCAATAGCATACTAAAAAAGTTTGCAAATAATAATATACTGACCGTATAAATCGAAAGCTATGTGACCCACCCAATACGTAACATGCAAAAATAAGGTTACCTTAAAAAATTTGAAGACTATCAAGTTAATAATATTAACCGAAAAGGTGACGATGGTAATATCAATAATTTAAACTACTAGCATAAGGTACGTAAATAGTAGAGTTCGTAATATATATGAGTTTGTGGCAAAAAAACTATGTAAAGAAGTTGAAAAACAAAGGTCTCGAAAGGGTAAAACAAAAGGGCTACAAAAGGTCGTAATTAATATCGATTTCAATACAGATTAATCGGAAATGATAATGGTTCAGCTTATTATTAATTTTTGGAATAAGGAGATATTTTAAAGGTTACCACCAACTGATTGCAGACCATGCTGACGCGTAAACATAAAACAAAAATCCGCTAGGATCGGAATAGCAGTAAAATGCAGTAAAGTTAAGTCAATTAAACTACCAGTATGGTTGATTGTACTGACTGCAAATTGGCTGCAGTTTGTGGGACTTCAGTACAAGTGCAATATAGTAGGTACCCACTTTAAAGTAGGGCATAGACAAAAGCGTTTAGCCATACAAATTAGAGTACAGACCGGCTAACGGTCTGCCAAACTTAAAACTTACCACATACAATCACCCAACATCAATACAGCACCATTTACTTCAACTACAGTGATTCTAATCAACTACGTTGCAACGATAAAAGCCTACCAATAAATTTCCATATTGAAATACATTTTCAGGCGGTCATAACATTTGATAAACATATCCACTTACGTTTAATAATACATATAACATTTCTAGTTTTGCTAATTAATGAATTAGGTAAAATTATATAAAATTGAAAAGGTTCAATATCTAATATTTACAAGTATTAAACATTATACGGATTCTATTTTCAAGGATATCATAAGGCTCGCCACTATAATTAGCAGCCCCATTTCACAATTTTGTAAAGTTTATAAACTTTATAAAATGACTTTTATTGGTAGGAAACCAATATAATAAAAGTTTGAGGTATAAGTCGTAGTTTGTGAATATTAAGTAGTAAAGCTTATTTGATCGTTTATTGCCGCTTATATTTCCTTCAGACACACTGTTTTTTTCATTTGAGACGCTTTTAATACGGTGTAAGGGGTGTCTAATATATTTAGGGAGTGATCTAATCCATATATCTTTTCAATAATCATTTTTAAAAAGGGTCTATATTCAACTCGAGTGGCAGATAATGTTTGTAATCCTTTCTCCTCTTCCTTCGATTCCTCAAGCTCCGTCTGCCTCTTAAGGAGCGCGTTTAGTCTTTAGAAACGTCTTAGGATTCACGTACGTGTAGTAATTTCATGTTTAAGCTTCTTCCTAATTTCTTAAACAATATATTTCCTATACCCTGCCAGCTAAAATGCTTCTATAAAATCCGTCTACAATACCTCCTTATTTTCTTAATTGAAGATCTCGATCAAATGGAACGCAAAAAACAGGGATTTTATAACACAGTCGTTTCTGTCACTTTGAGTATGAATTCATGCGCTCTATAACTATATCCGTAAAACTTTGAAGATCTAGTTAAACACCATATGCCATATTTTCAACGTATAGTTTGAGACTTCTTCTCCAAATCATCTAATACACTTTGAACATAGATATTAGTCTTGTCATAACGATAAATAACGCTTTTAATATACGTATTTACCGTATAAGCGTTTGAATTCTCTACCAGTGATTTAATAGTAGTATGTTATAGGTTTCAGTTAACTATCTACAAAACTCTTTTCCGAAACATTATACATTATAATAAAAGGTTTATATACTCGATAACTTTCACTGCATTCATTGTTGGTAGGGCCATGAAAACGAGGTTATAGTGTGTAAAGGGTTAATATAAATGAAACCTATTAATGAGGAATTTAGTGTGTTGAGAATAGTATATTCAAAGGGGTTTTGGAATAAAACAGTAAATGAAAGTTTATAATGCGTAAATAAAATACATATATAATATGTTAAGGAGATTAAAATAAGTTTTCAATTACTTACTAGTTTAAATAAAATATTGATAAAGCGTGACTACAAATTATTTAGGCGTTTTAAATTAGTTGTTTAACATTTTTAAACGATATAACAGTAAAGTAATTAGTAAACCTAAAAATAGTTGTTTAACATTTTTAAACGATATAACAGTCAAGTAATTAGTAAACCTAAAAATTCGTAAATTAAAATTCAAATAATAGGTGTAATTCAAGTTAAAAAGGGAAAAAGTTATGTATTATAAGTGGGGAATTGATATGTAAGTGTTGAAATAGTATGGTAAATGCTTCGAATACTGTGTCTGGCGCTCGCGAAATGTATCGGAGCGTTTGGAAAGGTGATTTAAGCGTTTAATGTGTGTTTATATAGGCGTTTTGGAGTTGTTTTTAGGGCTTAGGGTAATCTTAAGAGTGCTCCCAGAGTTGTTTTGACCGCTTTCAAAGTGTCTTTAACCGGTTCCGATACTAATTTTGATGTTCTCCAAATAAGCCGGAACGTTGCAAACGTTATTTTAGGCGTTTTCCTAGCTCGCCGTAAAGTTTCGAAAGTTGTTTCCGGATATATTCTAATAAACGGTTCCGAATTTTGATGGCTTACATAATCAATATACAATGTGAAGTTCTCTAAAACATACACAGATACGCCCAAATCGTTAACCCTGTTAACGGATAATGTAACCAGATTACTTATAGTTCAAGGATATTAACCGAATTCATAATTTCGTACTAAAGTTATTTTTTTATAAAGTTACTACGCGTTTTATAGTTCTTTTAAATTTTCGTATATTCTTTGTAAAAAGTAATGTTAAAAAAAGAAATAATTGAATCCGTTACATAATTCAATTATAGATTGTCAACGAAGGTTTGTCCTTTCTTTCCAAAGTTATGTGTAATCTACTGAGTCGGCTATTAATTAGTATCAGTAAAATCTAGTTCTCATACGTTAACATAAAAAGAAATAATAGATAAAATAGTGTTAATGATAAATAAATAAGATTAAAGGGAGAATAAGCATCCAGAAAGTGTACGTCTTAGGTAAAAGCTTATAAGCTCTTATCCGGAGCGTGTTATTCGACTATGCACTCTGTCCTCATCCCTCCTGGCGCGTAACAAGCTATCATACACTCTGTAGAAATGTATATTGCAGCGTAAGATATCATCATGCATTCTACAAGAGTGCATCTTGCAGCGTGATACGTTATCGTGCATTCTGAAAGAGTGTATCTTGCAGATTGATTGCTATACTAACTACAGGGATATATAATCATATCTACAGTATCTCTTATTTTTTAAACCAAACGGACGCCTTTGTAGGTGTCATGCCAAAGTTTCTGATATATAGGATACTGGTTCTGATCAGGTGGCGAAGGTTATAGAAGGGTATGCGAAGGGTACACAGTTTTTTAAGGAAGGCTATTTAAATTATCATACAAGTAGCTCAATTAATATCACTCGAAGAATTACACTTTTTGGACTTTATCATCTACCTTTATTATTATAGTATTGTATTATCATTGAAAGAAATATAATAGTACCGTTTAGCAAATCTAAAAGTAGGTCGTATCTATCAATGCTGTTAATCTTCTAAAGGCTAATTAACTCCTCTGTCTTACGACCCAATATTTTCAATTACAACGGCAATTTCAAAACACCTATTTCTCGCCGGAAATTTCTCATTAACAAAGTTTTTATTCCATTATTTATAGAATATAGGGAATGTAGAGATATCCTAACTTTCTTTATAGCGTTTGCTTTTTAAACCATGGGTTTTAACGGTACGGAATCCGTATAGACTTTGGCATAAACCCCGAAAATAAGGAGTGTAAAAATTAGTTTAATTGGACTAAAAATTTTGTTGACAAGGTTTAAAAACATTTATAGAATTGACTCTTTTATGTTCATTACTTTTGATTTCCTCTAGAAAACTGTATACATTATTTCAAACGGTCCATAATACCGTTCGCATTCATCGATACTCTAAAGCGTCTTTACTGGTATTTTCCTATACTTTCCTGGCTATCGTAACATTGATTTGATATTCGGTCGAATCGAAAACTATATATATATCGTAAATGGTCCAATCCGAAGTCCGAAGATAAATGTTTATATAAATATTAATTGAAATATGAAATAACTTATTACAAAAAAGCTTTGTATACCTTTAGTGATTTGAAGCGATGTTATAAAGTCAATGATATTGAGGTAGAATTATTCTTTGAGGAATATAATATCTATAATAACTTTGTAATTAAAGTTAATATCGTACTGAATGGGCAATTAAAACTGCCGTAAGGCTTATAAGTATAACTGGAATTCGTGGCAGAACTTTTATATTACCTTTAACGCTTTCTTTTCTATATCTGTGTAACCTATTATGTAAAATAGCTGTAAAAAGAGTTTTGTGACCGGATACCTAAATCGTTGGCATAACATTAGTAAATCTGGATAGATTAAGTAAATAACTTTGATTTTATCTACTTTCCGGGAAAAACTACAAATATCCAAATTCTCAACGAAACGGTTGTAATATATAATGAGAAATAAGAATAACTTCATTTATTGTATTTCGTACCTTAATTCTTTACCCATTCATATAAATTAACGAATAGTACAATATTATTTGAAAAAAATTATAATAAACCTTAAGATGTTCGAATTGTATATTAATCATAAATATGACGAGTAACAATGTATTACTATCACGAATAAAATTTCGTAGTATTTTTTTATTCAATAGAATTGAAATTGAGAAAACTTCGTTGCAAAAACGTCAAATTACCCTTTTCCAGCGGTGGACATTTCTATTGTACTGCTATTTGGTATAATACCATAAAATTGGTAACTATATATATTAAACGTTGTGAATTACAATGTTATAGAAACTTTTATATATCTTTTTAAATATTTCAATCTACGTTATGTAGAAGTAAGGTATTTTATAGGCCTACAAATACCTGCTGGTCCATTTTTTATCTTGTATTATCATATAAGTTTTCTCCTTTTTGAAATCCTTTTCAATAAATGTATATTTATACGGATAAACGTTTAATCATTTTTAAGCTTTTCTGTAATAGGTTGTATCCGTTGTAAATTTGCCCTTTATTTGGTATTTGAGCAAGTAATTAGTTTGAAGTTGTTGTTTGATTTTAATATGCTTGTATACCGAATAGTTAGTTAATCAATAATCGACCTTATTATGTATAATAAATTGTTTCTGGAAATTCATAAATCTTCGTATGCTTTTTCATAGGTATAGTGATGTACGTGGTAAGCTTTATATTTACTTATAGAGGTGTTTTCGCTAGTATCCGTTTTATATTTGATTTTTAGAACTTTGATTTTATTATTTATCACCCCTATGACCGTATTAAAGGCTTTTATATTATTGATCTCTCGGATATACTAAAAATCGCCAATCTATAATGTGGTAAACGATTTTGAAATAGTGTGCTTTTGTAATTTATAAATTTTCGTTTTTAGTTTTTCCGGTTATAAACGTTAATTTAAGGCTTGCTTACAAGCGTATGGAAGTTTTTAACAACGTTATGAAACACGTAAAAAATGCTTCTCAGTCTTTTTCTTATTTCAACAATACAAATTTAAAATCCAAATTTCTACGATATTCCTTTATAACTACTTGCATAAACACTTTTTTACCCTTATACTTTGGTTTAAACGCCGCTTTATATTTCTTAAAAATTTCCAAGAGGGTAATCAATACGTTTCATAGTGTTTTGACTATATCATTACAGTTATTTCTAACATAATTCCACATAATACCCGTCTTATTCCTGTCATATAATTCTTCATATATTTTAATATAAAAATTTAACTTTAGGCAGTTGTAACATTTTGAAAATTTACTAAATTACGTTCAATAGTATAAATATCATTTTAGCTTACCTAACTAGTATATTTGTCAGGATAATATGGATCTAGTAGGGCTTAACATCCAAGTTTTTATAAGGATTCAGTATTGTACAAATCTTGGTATTAAACATATTATAAGATTCATTATTATAGGTTTCGCTTTTATTTCACAGTTTCACCAAATTAGTCAGCTTTATGAAGTAACTACTATTAATAGCAAACAAATATGGTTAAAGATTATGCTATAGATCGAAATTTGTGGGTATTAGGTTGTAAAATTTATATAGTCGTTTTTCGCCTTTTATATTTTTTTTTTGGAATCGTCGTTTTCCTTATTCGAAGAGTTTTTATTACGGTCAGGAGGGGTGTCCATTGTGTTTATAGAGTGGCTTGGCTTGTATTTCTTTTCAAAGGCGTTTATTAGAAAAGATCTGTATTTAACTCGAGTGGCAAATAATTTTCGTGGCACTTTCTTCTCTTCCGTTGATTCGTTAAGCTCTGTATGACTTTAGCGGAACGCTGTTAGTCTTTTGGAAAGTTTGATGTTTTACGTACGTAAAGTATTTCTACGTTATGGTTTTTTTCATATTTCCTAAGTAATATATCTTTTATGTTTTTCCAACAAATATCCTTTTAAAAATTCTTTTTAAAATAACTTCTTATTTTCCTAGTATAGTATTTAGCTAAATTGTATTGTAGAGAATAGGGCTTCTGGAATATGCCGTTTGTGTCACTGAAAATATTTTTTTTCGCGCTCGGTTACTATATCTGTTGAATTTTAAAGACTGAGTAATACATCTTATACCATATTTCTAACGTTCAATTTGAATATTATCATTGGAAATTATTAAATATACCAAGTCTGGGGACCTTTTTTTAATAGCTAAAAATCATATTTATAACATATATGCTTGCCGCTCAAAGGTTAAATTTTTTTACCGGAGTTTTAATATCATTGTTACTTATATTCAGGTTAACACGTTGTGAAATATTTTTTGGAGCGTTGTATATTAGAATGAGATTTCTATGTATTGGCCAGCCTTAGCCACGATCTTTATAGGTTACTTTATGAGAGCTCAGTTATTCTATAAAAGCGGTCAGTATGGATAAAGCGTAGTAATAAGGTTTTATGTACGCTTAGGATGGTATATTTATAGGGGGTTCGAAAAAAAAAACCGTTAATGGAAGCTTATAATACATAAATGAAATATAAAAAAATGCATTGAAACGTTTTAAATAAGGAGTTCAACGCTTATTAATACCAATAAAATGTAAATAAGGCGTGACCACATATTGATAAAACGTTATAAACTAAATGTTTAGCATTTATACTAATAAGTTTAAATATTACAAGTAACCACTTAGAAATATAGTATATAATACGGCGAACTTAAAGAGAAGCTAGGTGTTTGAAAAAGGAAATTGATGTACAAGGGTTAAAATGATATGTAAATACAAGTTAAGATAATGTGAAAGTTCCAGATATTGTTATAGGTGCATCCAATATATAAATGTGTTTAAAGTTGTTCTAGGTGTTTTCGAAATATATCTAAGCGTTATAAAAAGTGTTTTAGACGTTTAATATGTTTTAGGAAACGTTTCAGAAGTTGCTTTACGGGTTTGATGTAATGGTGTAAGCATTTTAAAAGCCGTGTTAGGGTCATTTTAAGTCCACCAGAGCGTTTTAAAAATTATTTCCGGATGATTCCTAACGAAAGGTTTTGAAAATTAATGGTTGACATAGTTAATACATAATAGAACGGTTTTTTTTTTTTAAAAAAAAAGTGACCGGATACGTCTAAAGCGTCAACCGAGTTAACAGATAGCAGAACAGGGTTTTAAATAGTTAAAGGGTATTAGTTGAATTAATAATATCGTATTAAAATCTTTTTTAAGTTACTCTGAGTTTTATCGTCATTTTCAATTCTTGTGTATTTTATTTAAGTCGTAATATTGAAACACGAAACAATTGTGACCGTCATAGCATCTCAATATAAGTATTTAATTAATGTTCATTTTTTCCCCTATAATATCTGTAGTTGACCAAGTTAGCTACTAATTGGTAGCAGTAAAGTCTTTGTACGTTAACATAAAAAGGAGATAATATAGTATTTTAAGTAATGAGGTAATTTATTGATAATAAATATTCAAGAGGTGGAAAAGATATCTAGAGAGTGCACGCCTTAAATAAGAGCTTATAAGCCCTTACCTATAGCGTGTCACTCTACTCTGCACCTTGCCAACATCCTTCTTAGGGCGTGGCACAATATCCTACACTCTGAAAGAGTGCTTTCTACAGAGTGATACACTATTATATACTCATCAAATATAGTCTAATACTCTAGCTATAGTGATATCTAATAAAACCCAGATAATTCTTTTATAAGAGATAGGGTATTTTAGAAATTGAATAATATAAAAAAATGAAATTCGTTAGTTATCGTGATGTTTCGAAAGTAATATCTCGATGTTATGTGGATTATTTGAACGCATTATATCAATTGAATCATAATATACTACTTTACCTTCTACAATACGATTTTCGTCATTTTTACCATGCAATGAAGTTATAGGTATAATATATAACATGTTTTCGTAACATTTCATAGCGGGTTAACAACTTAACTAATAATAAGATTTAACATAGATCTAATATCTTTTATTAACATAACGATAATGATATTCACAGTTACCATGCTGGCTTAATCTCTGGTTAACTTATTATTCTCAATATAGAATTTAGTTTCAAGTTTGCAGACTAGATTTTAAGTGCGTAAATGTGTTGTATTTACACCCAATATAATACGTAATTCAAAGCTTTTTATCGTTCTAGTCACGAAAATTTCTAATTTTGGAGTATATATTCATTAAGTTTAGTGTTTATACTATTTTAACCGTGAACGGAAATCGCACCTATTTTAAAAAGGGTTTATGAGTAATATTCAAACGTTATTATTGGAATTGCATTCAAGTGTAATGCAGTCAAAGTTAACTATCATTCTTCAAGTCAATTTCAATAAAATGCCTAATTCAATTTGTGGCATGGTCCAAGCGATCAATCATACAAAGTAATATCTAAAACGGTTAGCAGTTTGCTGAATTTAGAAGTAACTATATACACATTAACCATGTAACACTACTATTATTTCGACCACAATTCGAACGAATAACTTTGCAAAGTCTAAAAACGAATTCATACTAATCAGTATTTATTAAGTTAACCTTAAATAAGCGGAGTAAAAGATAAAAGTACCTTCTAATTAGGCTTTGTACTGAAAAATGGTGAAAATTATTTTGGGAAAAGCTTTTACTAATTACTATTCTTTTTACGACAACAAACAATTTTTGATTTGAATTATGTCGAATTTCATATCATTTTAGAAGTGTCAAAGCTATCGTTATCCAAATCAAAAAGAAATTTTCATTGAACCCTTCGTTTTTAAAAAGCGTTAAAATTAACCGCTAGAAGTATAGAATCGTCAATAAACAATTATTAAAGTGCTAAAACTCCTACAACTAGCAAAGGGATAAATCTCTACTACTTTTAATTGAAAAACTGTGCGTCCAAAACCCTACAACAACTAATAACTTCAGCGATAAACAACATGTAACCTACAATACTAAACCTTACCTCCTATACAAAATTTCCCCCCTATATCACGAAATTGTCAATTGAACATGTCACAAAACACGTTTTGGTCACTACGCTAAGCGAAAACATGAAAAATCCTTAAATTGTACCAAATAACCACATGATATTATTTCCAAATCTCAAAACGTCAAAAGAATAAACAATTTGAAACGATTGAAGAAAATTAAGGCTTTTGGATCCATCTTCGCCAAATACTACAAAGAAAACCTTAATATAAATACATTGACAAAAGTTCCACAAAAATACTTCACTAACTACATTGATTAGTACGTCATGAACCCGAATTCTGGCAAAGAGTTCGGCTACGATGCCTATATTTTTTAAAACTCCAATAAATTTTCAATAATTAGACAATGAACATGTGAGAATTAATTCAAAGATCCTGAAAACCAAGTTGAAAGTAGAGGTTGTGGGCATACATTATTCCTACCATATGAAACTATAAACGTATTGTCAAGGAGTTATACAATTTATACTTAAACATGACTGTAAATTTTAGAACTCTGAAGCTACAATTTTGAAATTATGGGTTATTAATTTTAGTTAACTGAAAAACCACGGAGAAACCAGATGAAACGTCCCTCCAAATATCTTGAGGATACGGTAAAGGAAGAAAAAAATCCAATCCTTACGCAATCGCTAATAATTCAAATGATCAATCAACTTCTAATAATTTCTTTAACAGAAAGTTTGTTTACAATTACTAATAGGAAATTTGACTTTAATAGTATTGATTTTATTAAAACGTACATTTAATGTTTAGCTAATAAACATGAAATACTTTATTCAAGTTTCTTTCAAAAACAAATAATAACCACGTATTAAAAAAAATTATACGATACGCTAAACCACTATACAAACTAGCTGAAACCGATATCCATTGGTTAATAATCTATTAATCGCATTTCAAATTCAGAATAGGCATAAAATCCTCAAGTTATAACTTATACCTAATCATTGCGCAAACGGATGAAAACTTCGGTATAATGAGTATAAAAATTAACTATACTCTTTTCATTGAAACTGCTGGCTTCGTAGAAATAAAGTACCGTGAAATTAAAGTAGTGTTGTTAATACAAAGATCTTTCTCAGCTGATAATGCTCTCAAAAAATTGTATTCTTTTGTCTTGAGAAAAAATATTTTCGACTACAGCTAATATTGTAAATCATTCACTAGGCCTCTTATGCTCTAAGTAACATTATATTCTTTTTCTACCTAACTTCTATATATTTAATATAATCAAACACTTATTGGTATAAGTGAATTCCTAAACAGTTATACGGTCCATTTGAGTCATTACTCAAATAGACGAATATAGCACTGATACGGTCAATATATTATGCAAAATTCAGGAAACCACTCATTTATTTCTTCTTAATTTATTGTTTAAGAACTTTAATCTGTACTCGTGGGATAAATAAACACTTTTTTTAATTGCATACACATAACATCTGATAGTTGTTATTGCATTAGCCAATGTAAAAGTACCAACAAGTATTGTATTAATTCAAGTGAAAAAAAAAATGTTATAATAGGTTTTCAAGCGTTGTCTTAGAAGTTATGCATACTATGGTATTGTAATGAAGTATTCACATCCTTGTGAGGTACCTAGTCTGTGCCACCACAATACATGAAAGCATTCTTGGCGAGTGTGGCGCATGGACCATGTACCTGACCAGCATGCGATTATTTACCCGTACCACCATAGTATTAGTTCTATACACCAACTTCGGTGTTTTACCTTTGTCATAGTCTAAGCCTTAAGGTACTTTCTGAGATTAACCGTAGCCGCCACGCTGCAGCAATTATCCCTGCTGGTCATACCCTGCCTGTTTTGCAGTCCTGGCAGACGTATGTAAGCAAATGCGCTAGCAGGGGTCTGAATCCCACGACATTCCACAGCTTCAGTCGTGAAGACCACTGCTGTTCTTCCAACGTCATCAACCTCAACCTCTCCTCAAACAACTCCTTGTAGCAACTTCAGAGCTCAAGACACTTCCTCACTTCAGTCGGTGTCTGTTGATTTCTTTTCAAAAAAATTGGAGTATTTACAACGTATTTTCTTCCAACATGGCAATCCGATATGCGGCCCCTCTCGTGTTTCCTGCCGCCAAGACCCACACCGCCACCGTCATCTTCTCACATGGCCTTGGTGACACAGGTCACGGGTGGGCATCTGGCGTTGAGAACTGGCGGCGGCGTGAGCGGCTGGATGAAGTCAAGTTCATCTTGCCTCACGCTCCGACCATTCCCATCACATGCAACGTGAGTAAGACCTCTCTGGGACGCTTGCCCCTCGACCGGTGCTGACGTCTTCCTAGGGTGGCTTCCGAATGCCCGGCTGGTTTGACATAGTGAGTCTCTTCAGCCCTTCCTCTACCTTTTCGTCTGAAGATGTAACTAAAGCACCCTGTAGAAAGTCCTCGACGGCGGTGTGGAGACCATGCGTGAGAACGAGGATGCCGAGGGTATCAAGGCCTCCGCTGAGTACTTGAACGGCCTCATTCAGCAGGAGATGGACGCCGGCATCCCGGCGGACCGCATCGTTCTTGGAGGCTTCAGCCAGGGTGGTGCCATGGCCATCTACACAGGCCTGATGGCCAAGGTCAAGCTCGCCGGTATCGTCTCCTTGTCAGGCTGGCTGTTGCTCAGCAAGAATTTTCGTGAGGCGTTGAATGCTGGCCCCAAGATGAACGACAACACGCCCATCTTCAGTGAGCATGCTTTTAAATTATGACGTCTTGCTCGGTGGCGAACTGAACATGCTCGACACCCGGAGATACTGACCGAGAGCTGCTTCAGTGGGACAAGGTGACTCGGACCCCATGGTCAAGCCCGAGTTGAGCCTGCTGAGTTACCAGGTGCTCAACACCATGGGCTTGAACGTCACACACAAGCTCTACCCGTGAGTAGTATTCCTGATCGGCTGCCGCATGGGAGGACCTGTCTAGACGTCGTCTTAACGTGACTATTAGGGGCCTAGGCCACTCAGCTGCTCTAGAAGAGTTGGACGACGTTGAGCGCTTCTTGCAGGAAAAGCTGTCTCCCAAGGACAAGAAGGCCGCCGAAGATGGAAAGACTGAATTGTAGGACGGTGTTTCACCCTGTGTGCTCCGGGAGCAGTTACTGTGTGCGACGGTGGCTGGAGTGAAGACCTGCAGCCTTCTGCTTACAGTCCAACCATTTTCCTGGCATTACGAAGGCCTGCCTCACACAGGGACGGACTGTCTGGCCGATGTCCAATTTATACAGGTCTAGCAAAATGGATCAATGTGAGTCAACAGGCAAAGCCATTGTGTTCAGAAGACAATTTTCAGGCTCAAGATCCCCTCAAGATCCCCTCAAGATCCCCTCCTTCGGCCAGGTCCAGCACCCTGAACATTAACGTCTCAAGACTACATCTCCTTCGACAATAAAGGAGCTTCTCACCATTTTCGATGGCCTTCTCCATCCTCAGGAGCCGTTCACAATACCCCATTTTGGACCTACACCAGCAAGTTGTGTGGCTCCAGGGGTGTTTGTCTGCAGCAATGTGTGCTGCTTACTGCTCTGCCCTCTGTGGTCAAAGCCTTCTTGGCTACTTCTCTGGTATGACCTGATGGAACCTGACCCATGTCCATCATGGCCATTCCCTTGAGAGTGGGCCTAAGCACCGAAGACCAGGTGGACAGGCTTCTTGCTGCAGATATCATGTGTCCAAGTGTCCTTGGGCAGGCATCCAGCGTTTGGAGAGCAGTGCCTACCCAGGACTGTCCTGCACCAGAGGCGGAAACGGACTCGATTCGAAGGCGAGCATTTTTGGCCTTGCCTGCCACCTACGCTCCAGCTTTTCAGAACGTCTTCCTGCCTCCACCGTTTCTCCTTCTCGACACGCCACAAGCCACAAGCCACACACCACCACCCGCCATCTGCAAACAACCACAACCACAACCACACCACCACCACACCGCAACCAACAACAACCAACTCCACAGCGTCATCAACCACACCCACCTCCACAACAGGACGCGTTTCGTGACGCTCATCGCTCAGCCAAACCGAATTTCGCCGACACCACTGTGAGTTGTTCCTAATCTCTACTCGATGCCGGACCATCTGGCTTCTCCCATGTCCATGCCAGGAACTGCCTCTCCCAAGCTCTTTCCCCAAAGCTGCGACCCCCGTTGCCCTCCGATGGCCTCGCCGCTCAACAGCTTGCTGCCATATTCCCCAATGCCTTCCCGATTTTCAATCTTCAGTGGGGTCGAAAGGTCTGTTGCCGTTGCTCGGCCAACCTCCCCCTCGGAGTGTACCCTGGCCGTCTCGTTTAGGCTTCAACATTGGACGCGTCGACCGCGTGCACCTGCTTCACTCACCACCCTCCCTCCACCTCGGTTTTCCAACTCAACCTTGTCGCCCGACACGCCAGCTTCAGGTTCAGTCGCCCCAGGAACTTTCAACACCCTTCCATCGACCGTTTGTCCTGCACTACCCTCCCCGATTGCTCCCAGCAATGACACGTCCCCCAATCTGCTATCCGCAACCATCGTTACCCGCCTTTTCCAATACATGTAGACCACATCTCCCCTCTCTCTCAGCAATCGCCAGAAGTGCTTCATCTGTCTCAAGCGCCCTCTCCACATGCTTACACATGTCACCACTATCTTCTCCCCCCTCCCTTCACCAAGAGCAACAGTCTGTCGCTCTCCTGGCCAATTCATCTCACGCAGGGCAACTTTGGTCTGTTCACGCTCCCTTCCCGTTTTGCCTTCTGCTGCCGACAGCTGTCTCGACATGCTTTCCTGCCAACGGAACTGAACCCGCACTTGACATGGATGACCACATACACTCTGCCTTGTCTCCACTCCTGTCCGGGCCCGTCACTGGCAATGTCGCACATCAAGATCCAACATCACTTGCTGCATCCTTCACCTCTACTCCACCTTGCTACACATCACACTTGGGCTTCCACTTGTTCATCTGGCATTGCTAACAACGCGTCAGTCTCACACCGCCTCAGTGTCCCAAAGTGCCAGCCACGAATACGTCTCCCAGTACACAGTCACCCACAGGTATGTTACGCTCACTGCACCACTTCAGCTCCATCCTTCCTATCACTGCTCCTTTTGTTGCATCTTGCCGCAAGGGAGTCACTTCCTGTCGCTTGCGCTCGAGCGTTCAATATTGGACGCCTCACTCCTCAAGCTGCCTTGTTCGTTTCACTCGTCATGCCGCCCCATTACTCCCTTCAGCTTTCGTCTAACTTCTTCCTTCCTCTGTCCACACCCAGCTTTGTTACACCATCCTTCCACCTCACCCAACATACAGGCTCAAACACTTGGGCTTAAGGCATTGCTCTCACTTACTTACCAATGCGCCACAGTCCATCACCGTCTTCAAGATGACCGGACAGGAGTCTGCCGCTGGTGGCATCACCGACGCCCAGATGAAGTTTCTGGCCTCGATGATGAAGAATACGAGGTCCAAGCCTGACGTCGACGTAAGTGCTCTGCCGATATGGCTCGACAGGGCTTTCTGTACCCTCCTGCGGAAGTGCTTGCAGGTTCACCGAGCTGATTATTTTGTGTATTTGCAGTGGGAGGCCGTTGCCGCCGAGAATGGTGGTGTCACCGTCAAGGCTGCCAAAGAGCGCTACCGCCTCATGGCCATCAAGTTTGGCTGGAATCGCACCAACTCGACCACTGGCGACGAGGCCAACGGCGTGAGCCCCCAGAAGCCCAAGGGTGTTACCAAGCGCACCGGCCGTGTTGGCGTTGCCGCCAAGAAGGGAAGAGGCAAGAAGCATCTTGCTAAAGTCGAGGACGATGACTCTGAGAACGGCGACCAGGTCGTCATGGACGAGTCTGACCACGGTGACGAGGCCGGTGAGGTCTAGGTGGGCAACTGACCAGGTTGTACTATCCAACGAAACTCGGTGACGGACGCCTGAGATACGGGAGTACGGGAACACAGTGTGCACCTGTCTTGGTTGAGAGACAACCCGTCGGAGTGGTCTTTGTGGTTCAAACACGCCCCAGCCTGCCTGCATGTTGGTTTTGATTTCATGTCGGTGCATTCAGCATGGCGTGCTCGTCTGTTGGCTGTCACCTTTCGTCTGATACATGGGTGCCCATCAGTTGGGATTTTTCGTCCGTTACTTAGGAGTGACCAAGCAATGTGCGGTGGAATTCGGCCAATGAACGGAAATGGACTACCTCTGAAATCAACTTTTAGCCTACTGTGACAGGAGAGAATCTACCGCCATTTGGTCTCCTGGAATGGAGGGGGGACTTGCCTGGATCCTGTATCACAAGACGACAAGGGTGCCCTCCGCATGGTGAGGGCGTGGACGGAGAAGACCTCCATCGTGTTGTTCACAGCCAAGCTGATGGGCATGCCGTTCATAGCGGCGGCTTGGTTTCATCCTGCTGTGGCTGGCTGCTTGAGGGAGCCTCTTCTCCAGTGGTACTTTGCAGGTTTGTGTTGTGTCGCCCCCTTCTCCAGAATCGCCATATATTCTTCGGGGAGATTGCTACATTTTCTTTGCCTTTGGTTCTTCTGGACACACCATGCATCTTTGCTGTTTCTGGAACCACTGCACATGATTGCTGCCTTCGCAATCACGTCCACTCTGGGATAGGCACGTTGCTTCTTCTGAGGGTCTGAGATCTTTCATCTTTGGAAACCCATTGTTGCTGCCTCCGCAATCGCCACAGCTCTTCAGCTATGTTGCAGCCTCTTTTGATACTCAACACGTCCTCGGAAAGCATCTTCACCGTGTCTGTTTGATTCTGCAGAAAGCTTCAGTTCTTGAAGCTCCGTTGGTGGCGTAGGGGATGTCTCAGGGGATGTCATGGAATGGAGTTGTTGCTTCCTCGGCCTCCAGCCACCATGCCTCTTGGGCTATATCTCCTTCCTTTGTGTAAGAGCTGTGGCTTTCCTGGTGGCTCTTCCTTAGCGGCTCACAGGATGCCTGAGGGGAGGTCTCCAAGGGGCATTGTCGCAATGCGAAGCCAGGCCATACGACGGCATGCCATGGTACAAGATTTTGTGGGGCACAGCTGCTATGACATGGTCAGCCATGAGGGAAATCGTCCATGGCATGCCATGGCCAGTCACGAAGCAATGCCATGGCATGGCTTCCCTCACATCAGCGCTTCTGCAAGTTACCATGTCTCGTGGGCTATACCTGGGTCTTCCAAGGCTGGGAGGAGGCAGTGGATATCATGACTTTGCCTCCTCCACTATGCCTGATGCTTGGAGAAGCTATTGGTGCCTCAGGAGAACGCAACAGTAGATAGCCTTGCTTATACAGCGGCTGTGACTCGTTCCAATTTCTCTCAACAAAAACAACATGACATTTGATGTTTCAAAACTCATGGCTATGGAGGGAGCTAAGGAGCATTTGGATGAGAGCGCGACTGCGCTGGTCATTGTCAGTCCCACTATGATTATAGTAGGAAGATAACACAAGAGGTGCGACAGATGTTGACTCCAGCCTGCATATCGCTAAAGTGCCGACGGCTTTCACCAAAACAACAACTACGACTGGCCTCTTTCTTTGACCAGATCCGCCTTCTCAGTTTCCAGCATCAACATCACAGTCTACAAAGCTTATTCTTTCTCTCATATTTCCACTATATTTATCAGGCTATATGCTATTGAGCAGCAGCCGTTAACCATAAAGCACAAACAAAAATAGCCATCTGTACACGCAAACAGATGTATCTCCTCATCCTCCGCCAACCGGCGTTCGTGACTAAACCAGCAAATACAACCTTTAACCCCAACCAGGCGTGTTATCTTGTTGTTTCCACTAGCACCGATTACAAGTACATTGAAGAGAGCAACCTCACACGGCCTTAGGCTATTACTAGACGTATCATTTCATTTCCCCCTTTATAACAACCCCTTACGTAACCTTCCACGGCCAACATGTTTTCTCGCCCATGAACAGGATTGTTGAAGTACAATAGACACAGTCTGTACACAGGACTCAATACCAGAGATGATGAATACTCCGGAGATGAGGAATGAGATGAGGAATACTCCGGAGATAAGGATTTCCACTGGAGAACTAGGAAGTAGTATTCTCAAAGGTATAGGGGCATCGAGATGAGGATTACAGCTAGTTTCAGCTATTGGTCCTATTAGTACTTATTAATATAAGGTCTCGATCATAATGATCGAGATTTATAAGGATTTGTTTCGATTATATATCAAAAGATTCTCCATGCAACTTCTACTTATTCGTGAATTTACATACATATACAATATCTTTTTGTGTAGTAACTTCAACACATTATTGGTGCGATTGTTTTTTCATTGTTACGAAACTAAATTCTTTAGTTTCATACTTCTTATTACTGAAATCACTGTGTTTATACAATTCAAATTATCTAATACCCTTCAACATACCCAAGATACTTAAGTAAGATTAGCATCCCCAAAATCACGGATTATATTATTTCCACCATCAGACCTGTCTTGTGACATATTTAACGATAATAGGTTTTTTTTGTGAAATCCCGTTATCGTTACCGGTCGTTCAGGTCAATCGGATCTTTTAATTCCTACAGCTTAGTTACCGTCTTTACGTTTCCTTTGCTTCAAATTTGGTTTTAGCTCCTCAGTTATTCTTGGTAATAATTATACCTCAAACCTGAAAACTTTGTTAGTGATTAGACGCATAGATATTCGACATACCCATAAGATTAAAGCTAATTCTTTTACAAGTTGTATACGTTGCAAACATAATTAATATGAAAGTAAGAGCTGAAGTTGAAAATATTTTGGACAATTATAATGTGAAGCAACTTAAATCAGCTATTAATTTATATAATAAACTGTGAGCTAACCTTAGGAAACGCCTTTAATTCCTTCGTTCAATGTTTGAAATGAAGTTGAAGATGAAACCGAAATTAAAAGCGTAATTAAATACGAAGTCGATAACGACTATGAGATTATAATAACTAAAAGAAAATTCGAAAATTATTGTCGACGTTAATAATAGGATGTTAGGATTGAAAATTAAGTAATAATCGTAAAAATGATTAAAAACATTAACCTCTACGAATATAAACTTATGGTAATAGCTATGGAAGGATTTAATACTAGTAATTACTATTTTAATAATTGAGACAAGATTTTAAAAATGAAGATAAACATCGTATTAATAGAAACGTGTTGTTTGAATTTATTTGTTTACATCAACTATACACTGGAAAAAACTTAAAAAATAATATATATCTATATTAAGATGTACTAAATAATTAATGTTTTTATTACATCAAACTTTTAAGCTGTTATCGTATGTATCAAGGACTAATATGTGTTACAGGCTAGTGCTTGGCTAGTATTTACTATGAATCCAACCTTGGTAGTTCTACTCGCTCCTGCGATGCTCTAGAGCAGTGAGAGAGCCGTTTGAGGACACGTCATATGACTGGAGAAAGGGCTATATCATCTTAGCTTTATAACCGCTTCCTAGCAAGGAATTCTCTTTCTTTTTCCTCTTTATCGAGGTTTATAGACAGAATCCGACCACCTTAAGCGATAGCTTCGGCCTTAGTTCTTTTACATATAAACCTGAATTCTTTGCCCAACGGTGTTTTAGCTACTTTTTAGCGGTTATAGCCTAGTGCCATATTTTTATCCTCTGACATAGCGAATCTGTACCCTTAAGCCCTGGAGCAATTTCTTAACGTACGCGTTATAGAGTAACTCCAAAACGCTATAACAGCCCAATACGATTACCTTACGATTTAATACGAACGCTTTACCGACGCTTTACGTGTAGAATTTATCAAACGGAACCAAGCCGTTCGGAAACACGTTTTATACTTAAAATAACGAAATATTAATACACTAAAAGTTTTAACGAATATAATCCGATAGCTCGGAGTTGTCGACATACCTATATCCTCGGATTAACTTCCCCATTAAAAGGTTTCCTTTACGTACGTTACGAATGACGCTGCTGCTATATCGCTTTTTAACGGAGACCGCGTTAGCTTCCTAAACGATGACGACTTTTCCGACCTCAATTACGATATTAACGCCCCTTTTAACGGGCGTTACCGATCTAAACTTAAACTACTCGACTGGTTATTTAAGTTTTCCGATATTAAATTATGATTTCTGGAATTAAAGGCTACGATAATATATAAATTACGTTAGGACTAGAAGTTTATCGCTATTAATGAGGACTATTTTTACGTTATTTTCCAATAGTTGCAAGGCTTTGCAAAAACTACTATGAAAAGTTACTATGCCTACAGAGGCAACGGTAATACTAGTAACTCCGACGCCTTTATAGCTATACTTTACGCCTATTATTACGACTTTAACGCGGTTAAAGTAACTATTACTTGACTTATGAGTACAAAACAAGAAGTTCGTAAACGATTGTACGTTTTTTTAACGTTTAAAAGGCCTTATTCACGAAAGCCGGTAGTATAGCTTTGGAATTCGCTACTAAACTTGTTATCATAACAAAAGCTACTAATAATATATTCTTTAATACGTTACTCATCCTCGATATGTCAGAAGATTATAATAAATAAGTTGTTCGCGTTTAACTTGTCGATAGGCGCTTTTATAATATTTATAATCGTTACGGCGGTATGAGTATTATTGTTACCGGAGGAGCCTTTCGCGGTAGGAATAACGGCGGTAATACGCCCGTTCGAAATATTGAAGGTAATATTATTATAACTAACGTAAACGTCTTTCGAGCCACTTCCAAGAGGCGTGTCGCTTAGATTAACTACGCGGAACTTTTTCGTCGTAAGGACGTCGGGTTATATTTACGTTACGAAAAGAACGGTTACCGGATTCGTACTTGTTTATAAAACCCGGCCTAACATCCGAATGGTTTTAACGACAAAGCTGTTATAAACATATATCTTATTTCGATTGAAAACCTTATAAATTTCAAAAAGGAAAAGCGTAACTTTGATATATAGTCGTGTACAAAAGTTAACAGGACTTTAATTTAGCCTAGAGACTTCGCCCCAACATTTAAATAGCTTTCTGTTTATAATAAATTTACTTTGAAATTTTATCCGTTTTATTTACGCTTTAGTAAATATAAGTTATCAATGTTATAACTCTGCGAGTAAATAACTTACTAACCGCTTAAATCTACCGCGTTTTCCTATTTCTTTATGATGACTCGGCGAAACCACCTTTTATATACCCAGGTTTCCCCTACGACTTATTTCTTTTATAATCTTTTTAAACGTCGACCTTAATAAATACCGTTATCGGATATAGGCCTACGTCGTTTCTTCCTTATAATACGACTTTATTTTAGGTAATCCTTAAATGAAATATTAACAAATTACTTATAACATCGTAAAGTACATATTACTTTTAGGGTGAGTTGGTAATTACCGTATTTCAAAGCGAGGGTTTACGTCTGTTTAAAAAGTGCCGAAAGGGATTAGTATCGTTACGTTTTACACTATTCTACAATAAGCCTGTGGGGACCGAACCGTTACCATATAGTTAACCGCTGTTTCCCTCGAAAATATTAATAAAGTACTCGCCCCAAAACCACTTATTTTCGTTTACGATAAACTTCCTACCGATTTTAGGGAATTCGTGCTCCTATTCGACAAAGCCTTTGGCGACAAGCTATGCTCTTACCGTTTTAAAGCGGATTACGAGATTAAAATTTATACCGATAATCAAAGCTAACCTTTAAAAGTATTATAGGGCCCTTTATACAGTATTTTACGTAAGGAGTTTCTCGTATTACGTAAAAAGTTAACCGAACTATTTGATTAAAGTTATATTTCAATAAGTAATTCTTTAGCGGCCGCCTTAATCCTTTTCATTAAAAACCCCGAGAAAGGGTTATAATTTTGTGTCAACTATTATAAACTTAATGCTATTACGAAGGTAAATCGTTACCCGCTCTCTCTTATTAAAAAGACGTTTATAAATATTTCGTAAGTTAAGTGGTTTATTAAGTTATATGTTAAAATTTCTTGTTACAAGCTTCGTATTAAGGAATGAGAAAAATAGAAAATTTTATTTTATATACGTTTTAAACTCTTTAAGTAGCTCGTTACTCCCTTCGGTCTTTTAAACGCCCTCGTTACCTTTAAACGGTATATTAATAATTCGTTACTCACTTTTCTCGATATTTTCTATTTCGTTTATCTCTAGGACATCTTTGATTACTCTAACAGTATCTTCGATTACCATATAGCTAAATTAAAGTAAATTTTTAACGTATTAAGCGTTTCGGAATTTAGTTTGGATATTTTTAAATACGAATTCAGCATTTAAAAGATTAAGTACCTGGAATTCGTTATCGAAACCAGCGTCGGCGTCCGTATAAACCTAGAGAAGCTATGCGATATCCGGGAATAGGCGGTTTTTACGACAGGTTTAAAAGTACGAGGCTTTTTAAGGTTTGCAAATTCTTATCGTTATTTTATCCGAGACTTTTTGACGATTATCGGATTATTATTACGGTTCACCCGTAAAAGTACTTTATTTCGTTAAGATATTAAAGAAAAAGTTACTTTTAAGCGGCTTAAATTTAACTTTTTTTCGAACCCGTATTCGCCTAATGGGATCCCGACCACAATACTGTTTTCGAAGCCAACTGTTTTAGTTAGACGCTAGGAAGCTACCTCCTTTAATGCGACAACCACGGAAACCTACGCCTAATAACGTAATATTCCCATCGTTTATCTCCAGCCGAATATAATTACGAAATCCACGATAAGGAGTTACTTGGGATAATAAGTTACTTAAAAGTTTGAAACACGGAGTTCCGAGGAACGGAGTGCCCGTTTATTCTTTTAACAGACTAAAAAAACTTGGAATACTTTATAACGATACGACGGCTTTCCGAATAACAAGTCTGTTAGTTTAAACACCTTTTATAATTCCGCTTCTGGTTAATATAAAATAAAGCAGAGGACTATGTATGTCCCGATACATTATTACGAGATTAGGATATTTTGAAAGGCTTTTCGAACCTACGTTATCTGGGCCGAAAACTTCAGTTATTAAGCCCAGAATAGTTTGCTTTTTAGTCGCTCCCGCATATGTACGTCTCCTGATTAACCGTTGCCAGCGAATTAATTTCAAAAAGCCGTAAACTTTTTACCAAGTTCGACCTTTAAAATTCTTGGGATACCGCTATTTTACGCGATACCACTTATTCACGTCTGGTATATACTGTACGTATTAACGACCGACATTTTCCAACGGATATCCGTACCGACGATGACCGTACGTTAAAGGTTTTAATTTCGAAATGCCGGGTAAACGAAGATGAAGTTTTAAAGTTTTGTAACCGTATTTAGGTATCTGCTTATGTGTCGCTTATTACCGCGTTAATTTAAGCTACCTATAATTCGCTTTTGACCGGCTTCCTAAGTTGCGACGCTACAATCGTTATCCTTTTCAAAACGTATTTTTGGCTAGATTTACATTATACAATCAGCTGTTTTTTCCGTAACTGCGATGTTTATAGCCGTACAACCTATTGAAGACATCGTCGAAAAGGGATCTTTAAACTTCTTTCAGTTTTCGAACGGGTTTGAAACAAGTTTTCCGTCAACTTTATAATTAATTTACCTTAGAAATATGAAAACAACCTATGTTACCTTATAGTTATTACGGACCGTTTAATTAAAATCGTTACCTTTAAGGTTATAATTAATATAAACGTTAAGGTTTGTACGAAACGGTTTTTTAGTTGTTATTAGCGGTTTTATGATTTTTTGCGTAAGTTTGTTAACAACCGTAACTCGAATTAAACGAGTAAGTTTTTAAAACAACTTTACATCTTAACTAGGATAAAACAACGTCTAAACACCGTTTTTAACCCTTAAACTAACGACGTAACCGAATAAGTAAATTAAAAGGTCCTTACGTATTTACGTTTATTCGTCGTTTATATATAACTCGACTAAACTTGTTTGTTACCCGGTTATAAATTTGTATTAAATAATGAAAATACGACGATTATCAGTATTAACCAGTTGGTTATAACATATAGTTATTACGTTAATCTTATCTAACCAGTATAACATCTTTTCGTTTTGACGATAATATTATACGTAAGGGTTATAAATTTTATTTAATGGATCCGAAAAGTTACAGAATTTGTATAAGCCATAATATCAGTTAAGTAATAACGTATAAAAGAAGTCTTTAATAAGCGACGTTCTCCATCGAAACGTTTTCAAGTCTGCGACGACGTTTAGCTTTTCCTTAAAAACTATAAGCTAAACGAATTCTTCAAAAAGCTAAGTTAGTTTCATAATAGATATCAGGTAAAGTATTCAATCGACTCCCAAGTTATTAAACTTAACGTACCGGACGGGAAATATCTTCGATTTTATATAGATTAACTCGTCCGAGCCGCTGAGGATCTATTTTCAAGTTAATAAACTCGAAACTTTTAACCGTAGGTTACAATTTTTGAAGACGACGATAGTAAGGCGAAGTCGAAATACAAAGTCGAAAGTATATTACAGACCAGTAATAAACCCCAAATCCAACGTACCCGATTTTATAACCAACCGAAACGACAAGTTTTCATTCAATAAGTAGGTTATATATACTTAACGTAAAAGCCGCTTTTTTTTTTTTTTTAACACCGTAACATTGAATACCTTCGAATCGCGTTACAGACTAACTAAATACAATGATAGGCCCTTACTTCTAACCCGTAGAAGAGCATAATTTTGTACTTTATTTTACCAAGCGAAAAAGGCACATTAATTGCTAACAAACAAATACCAAACAAACGCACTAATATTAATAGTAACGTAAACCGAATGACTATAACCGGGCCATCTAATCACTTGAACTTATTTAAATATATTTTCAAAGCCCTGGTCTAAATCCTCACCCAATATTTTTTTATCCATTTTAACAAGTTGATTTAAGTTAATATCCATACAACCTAACTTAATATTAATACGCTCCGAAACCTTAACAAGCTTTTGTATCGCTTCTAACAACACTCCCTAGCCATTCGTTAGCCGCGCTCTCCCCATATTTTTACCTAGTTATCAAAAACTTACCTAAATACTACGTTTCTTGTTTGTTAACTATATGGCCCGTAAGCCTCCAGATCGTATAAGAATAACAGGGATAAAACCCCTCCCTCCTCGGGTATTACCCTTACGTTTCGTAACGCGACGGATTCTTATAACCTTCTTAATAGCGATTACCTAGGTCTATACGCTTTTTAGCCGCTCGTTAACACCCAGGGAGCGGCTTACAGTACGTAAACTTACTTTGGTCCTGAGCGTCGAACGCCAGACATGCTTCCGACAACTCCTCAATAGCTTTATTTATATCCGGGTTTAACTCGAGCGACGTATACGTATAACTAAAACTACGACCCATAGCTTTAACGAAATAAAGACGACACCGAACCCTAGTATTTAACTACTTATTAACAGCTCCTTCGCGGCTATTAAAACCACTTACCCTTAGTTTCTTGGCAAAACTTTCTGGTATTATACGCCATTTTATAAACGTATTCGAAACATATCTGCTTTCAAGTTCCGTCTGGATACATATCGATAACCCTTAGGACCAGAAACTTTATGCTAGTTAGCGAGGACCAAACAACTTTAGAGCATGTAACCAATATCTCTGATAACCTTATCTATTTTGGCGGAAAGCTAAGGATTTATCGTAACGTTAATAAGTAAAGAAAGTACTAAGATTACAAAAACAAACAAGTGCTACACTAATAACTACAGGTACTAACTCCGCACGGAAAAGGTTAAAGGTTAAGGGAAGAAGGAAGTTTTATCTTTACAATTAGGATTTTATGGACTATTTATAGGGAAGGGAGGGCGTTAAAGCCCTTCCACATAACGTTAGCCTGTGCCTTTCATACGGAACCGTGTTGTTTTAAAAGGCGTGCGTACCTTCCTTATACTTACGGCGCCTTATACCACAATATCAACACAAAAAAGGGAGGGGAAGAAATGATAGGGGTATCTTTAAGGGTAATGTTACAGACTAGTGCCTAGCTAGTATTTACTAGGGATCCAACCCTAGTAGTTCTACTCGCTCCTACGATTCTCTAGAGCAGGGAGAGAACCATTTGAAGATACGTCACATAACTGGAGAAAGGGCTGTACCATCTTATCTCCATAGCCGCTCTCTAGTAGGGACTTCTCCTTCTTCTTCCTCCTCATCGAGGTTTATAGACAGAATCCGACCACCTTGAGCGACAGCTCCAGCCTCAGTCCCTTTACATATAAACCTGTTTTTAAACCTGATTGGTATATATTAAGGTAATGAACCGATTTACTATTAAGAATCTTTTGAAAAGCTTCGTTTTTTTCGCCTTTCATATTATTCAGTTTTCAATCTCTTCGTAATATTATTTAAAAATAGAAGAAGAAGCCTAATTTATTAATTCTGTTTGTTTGAGGATATTAAATACACAATTTAGTTTTTACCCTGTATTTAACTCGAATTTACTGTTTACATAATGCGAATACAAAGTAAGTAGAGGAAAATAGTTTCTTGAATGCTTCAGAAACTTTAGGGAGATTTCCAGGATGAAAACGGACTGTAAGAAGTAGAATCAGAAAATTCCATCCCTTAAAGAAAAACCTAAAACGTAATTCATTAATTTCAACAAAGAAATGAACTCGTTTGGAAAAATTGTATTACTAGCTCTTATAAAGTCTGTTGAGCAAAGGTTTACTGGGTTCTCTTTCTGTGGATATTACTATATATCCCTAAAGCTAGTATACATAGGCTAAGTGGCAGTATACTATATTGTAAGATGCATTTCTGCAGAGTGCACAATAACGTGTCACGCTGCAAGCTGCACTCTTGCAAGACGTAAAGTGCACCATGCGTGGAGCGGTCTGGAATGAGTATTTCAGAGCGCATAGCAAAAGGACCACTGCCTGGATAAGAGGTCTATAACCTCCCATCCGTGGCGTGTACTCTCTGGAATGCCTCTTCTGGACCTATCTATCTTTTACTACAATACCAATCTAACGAATACTCTTTTACTCTTTTACTTCGAATGAACTAGACAAAAACCTTACCGATACTCTCTAAGTCAACGCCCCCCCTACAATAAAATAAATAAAATGGCAAATTATCTGTTAATAAAAAGGGAAAAAAACCCATATAGCGGATTTTATTGCAGTTGGTGATGTGAAAGTTAGCTCCTGTTACAAAATGTACTATAATATTATAATGCTATTATTCTAGTTTAATATTTGATTTTATTTGATTACTTTCTATAACGTACTATAAAGAAGAATCGGCTGATTTGAAGCTGTATTTTATACGAGTACTTTTTCTTAAAAGTATTTATTTTAAATGTTGAAGTGTTTACCTTCCAAGTTTATATGCTAAAGCTACTCAGTCAAGGCTGCATTAAACGTTAATTGTGTCTATTAATAAAATACATTTTAAATGTTAGGGTTATAAAACCTAACGTTAGGTTTTAATAGTCTTTTTCTTTCATATCATTGAATCATTTCACAATCGAAAATATTAAGTTTCGAAATGTTTTAAAATCTAATTCTAGCTATGGCTCTAGGTAATATAGTCTTAGATACGAGACTTTAAACTAGTAGAGCGAGCAATTCCCGAGGATTTGAAAATGGGAAGAGAAATAAACGAAAATATACAAGTTATTATTTATGATACTAATAAATTGAGTTAAATACCAGGAGTTTTATCATATATTATATGACAATTATATCTAATTTTCGAATTTACTAGACTCTAATATGTTGAGGAAGTAATGAATGGGATATTTAAACCAAACCCAAAAACCGAAATATTTATAGAAAGAGCTCATATATTCGTGAAAATAACCACTTCACTTACCATGGTTGTCATTTAGCGCGCGAGAATGAAGGGAAGGATAAAGAAGTCGAAAATATATACATTTAATAACTTCCAAACGTTGTAGCGCCAGAAATATAAAATATATAAACCTATATGCCTATGCCAAAGAAAGGGAGAGAGGGCTGTCTGCAATTCGTACGAGACTAAGTTTTCCTTAACCTTGAGTCTTACACTTTGAAACCTTATATATTAAAACGTCGTAGTCGCAAAGAATGTCTTCACTAAGTTAAGCTGAAAAAGAGAAAATTGGCAAGGGTTTTACTTAATTTCGTACCGTTATATCAAGGTAATATGGAACGAATAATAAGGTGAAAAAAAAATAACGAACCTATCCGAATATTCTCAGATCGCTCTAAAACGCTATTTAATATTAAGGATATAACACTTAAAATATATCCCAAGATTACGTTCGAATAATTGCTGGATCGTAGCTTTGTACTTCTTAAATAGATAGCTTGTATATGTGGCTTTGATACTATCCGGCGAATGCTAGTAGGAGAGAAATCGAGGAAAAAACGCAAACTTACGGTATTTATGCATACGAAAGTGATGTTAGATGTTAAAGAACGCGTAAAACCACGTATAATAAGAACCCAACTCGTATATATTCAAAGCGACATTTATAACATCCATATAAGCAGGTGACTGATGGATAATGATTTTCTCGTCGAACTTATTACACAAGATACGATAACTCGTATAGAAATTTTAATTTAGATAGCTAACTTACCAATAAAGCTTTTAATAGCCGACGGAAGTCGTTTGATATTGATGACTCACTTATTATTTCCTTTTATAATCGGCGACATTGTTTTTTTGGGTTTATATATGAGTTATAGCCAATTACCTTTCTTATAGTTGATTATTAAGCTGTATCTCATTATTTTATTATTAAGCTGTTAATAAATATATCAGGAATGTTTTTACGTTTTTAGGCGAATATAGATATTTAGTTTTTGTACCTATAAAACGACGCGTAAAGCCGCTACCTTCTAACGTTGAGATGGCTTGTGTAAATCGTTTTTCAGATAAGGACAGATACTCGTTAAATAAGTTATATACGAGTAATAAGAGAAAAACGTCTAAGTAAAATTCGAAAGACGAAGATAGTAACGACGAAGACGAGAATTCAACCGTTAATAAAAAAGATATGAAATGTATACGAAAATAAAATAAATTCATAAAGTACACGTAGTAAAAGGGAAAACGCCTCAACTAAGGCAGTACTCGCTCCTAGGAAAGTCTATTCGATAGTCTAGGGCGGAAGAAGACATTGGTATTTATAAATGAGTGCATTATGGGGACATTTTAATTATACTTATCAAGACTGAAAAGGAAATATATACGAAAGAAAACGTGAAAAATTAGGACGATGACGAGATGAAGATATAAAAAGACGATAATAGAATAACAATTAAGATTGCGAAACAAAACGAATAGATGAAGAGAAAATTGAGAAAAGCTATTTTGTTGGACAAGATAAAAAGATCGCTTACTGTAAAATATCTTAATATCGTAAACTGTTTCTTACGCTTGTCTGTTTTACGCGCGTTAATCTGAAATTCCGGAAAAAAAGAGGCAAAACTTTTCGATTTCTTTACACCATTACCATTATCTATTTAACTATTTTTTTTCTTTTTGAATACGAGGGAAAAATTAATTCGGGGTTTAACGGTTGAAACTACAATATTTTAGTGTTACGGGCGTTAAAAGTTAAGAAAAACCGAAAGGTATTCTGAAATTTTTTAGTATACGGATACTCACGATAGTAGGGAGGAATAGAAGACACTATAGTTAAAGTAATAGGTTTTTTTTAACGGCATACGACGAAAAGTAACGAGTACTAATAGTATAAAATAACAAACTTGTCAGAAATATTAAACGCCGCCCTAAATAAAGAAAACTGGACGATACGCTATGAAATATTCTTAAAAATGATTCGAGTTTTCCGGTATTAATATTGGAGACACAAATAAAAACAACGAGGCAAACGAATTCGCTAACGAGAAATACCCATAATTTAGTGAGGAAGAGGAAGGAGGAAAACTCGTACCAGCCAAAAGACTGGCTTATACCTGAAAATCCATATTTGTATTCGGATCAAAAAACGTATAAATAACCGATCTTATTACTTACTCTATTAAACTAGAACCAAATAACGGGCCATTTAGGTAAAAGTAACTGAGATACTTATAAGACGAGATTGCTTTCGGTCAGGGGTTTCATCCTAATATAGAGGTAGTAGGATTTTCCGTAGAGGATCAGTTAGAATAGGTTGTGTACTTACATTACCCACTAAAAAAAAAATAGCAAATATAGGTTCGCTTACAATTACATTACAGTTAATGGTAACGTAATTAAATCAAAGTGACCAACATACTCACCAGATAAAGTGTTTTATACTCTTAGTCAAAGCGAAAATAATATATTTTAAGGCAACACCGCGAACGAGTACTGTGGTATCCCTATTACTCTAGGTTATAAGTTTAAAACAACATTTATTATATCCAATATATAATATTTAATGCTTAAAATGATTTAAGAGATAACTGGAAGTGTGCATACCTATTGCGTACTCGGCGATATTACATTTGGTAAGTAGCCATTGCCAAATAGCAAGAACAACGTGAAACTTGGCGAGATTAAACACTTTAACAATAGGAATGGTACGAAGATTAGCGAAAACTCTACGAAAAATAACCAAAACAATGCGAGTATTAGTTGGCTAGCACTAACTTTGCTAATGAGGTACACCCATATCTGGAAAACGGCTTTCAACGTGTATATTAACGAACACAATGCTTCTTACGCGAAATTGAAATAATATTCAATTCATTACACTTTTAGTATTTTCCCCGTCTCAAATTCGGAAAAAATCAGCTTTAATACTTAGAAGACTGTATTATTCGGAAGCCATATTTACTAATTGAATTTTGAATTACTACGGGGGCAGATTAAGAAAAGCATCGAAAGAGATTCAAGATGTAAGCGAAATCTGAAAACCATTCTACTTTATCGAATATATTAAAATTATTCCTTTACCTTACACTATATGTCTCAAAATTAATACCTGGTAAAACGTCGTGAATCAAAATCCTGAAAAATTAATGAATAAAAAAGGTACTGAAAATAATCTCGACGGGACAAGTTTCGAAACAGGTGTAGTGAGTTCCTAGAGACTTTAAGCTGAAAAGGGAGTATACTGAGGCTTTATTTATAATATACTTGGCAATTCAGAAAAATATCGAAATAACTTCAAACCGTTCAATATAATTCCATCTTGCGATAGATGCTTTTAGCGAAGGAATTATCGGCATTCATTTTTAACTAAATGGGTTGCCAGCTGATAGTGAAGTCTTAAAAAAGTTAATACCTTACGCAAGGATCTTGGTATTCTTTTCCTAAAAACTAAACGATGCCGAGATAAAATACATTATCGGCGAAAAAAAAAATTGTAATTTTTTTTTTTAAAAAAACGAGGTAATAAGTGATGAAGTCGTCTTTGCCAATGGTAATTTATTCTAACCGTACAAATTTTATTTCCTTATTAACGAATCAGACAGTACCTAGGGTGAAAATTACGCAATGGAAAAATACTTTTGAAATATTCAATACGAGAATCGTATATCGCCCTAATTTAAATGAAATGACTAAAATTGGGGACGGAATTTTAGAGCGATCGAAGCTAATCATAAAACTTTTAAAGTCAAATATAAGAAAACAACCATAGATAGTAGGAAAATGCTTAATCGTAAGACTAACGATGTTAAAGGACCTAAAAATAAGAATTTTCTTACCTATAGGAGAGTTAAGTCTAAGACGAATATTATGATCTGAAGGGGTAACAATGGCGACTATTGGTAGGGATTTTGACGTTGCAACGTTATCGATTCGATTGATCGAAGTAACAGTAATATTGCGTAGTCAAGTGGTGGATGTATTTTTCTAGGTTTGGTAGACTGCTAGCAGGTCCGCGTAGTAATTTATATGGCCAATTTCTTGGCCCGTGCCTTAGTGCAATGTAAGCGCATACTATACTTAACTTATAGCCAATACAGTAGGCTCACAAAAAACAATACACTCAACTTGCAGTCAGTATAGTCAATTTACTGTAAGTAAAGTGGACCTACTGCACTTTAGGTATTAATATTCCAATACTGGCAGCTTTTTACTTTGTACGCGTATGCTAGTATGGCTGACTATCTTTTTTCGGTTACTGTCGAATTACATCTTCATCAACTGGCTAAACCCCTATTGATTCCAACTGACTTTCACATTAAATTGCACTCATTTGCACTTAAATTAGCCATATTTGACCTCAATTGATCTATAGTTACGAATTCGAAGTTTATTAACTCTTACAAAAAGTTCTTTCGCTACAGGCCTATGCAAGCCTTCACTTTAGCTGTATTAGTCAAATAAGTCGCTATCGTTAATCTCATAACAGTTTTCCAGTTTCTAATTGCCTTCACGTAACTTAGCCTTACTAGGTAATCTATTAACGTAGCCCTTGATACGTATAATTAGCTTATTTCTGTTTACAAACCGGTTAAGGGTTTTATTTAGCGATGTCTTTGTTATGGTATTAGTAGGATTATTAACGATATTATTTTATCGGAAATTCTTAGTTTATCTCCTTTTATAGGCTCTGTAAAGTGCTACCACATTGATTATTAGACTTCTTTTGCTAGTGGTTTCGAATTAAGAAAAGTATTTAAATAGTATTTTAGAGTCGGTACAGATTATTACTAGAATATGAGGAATATTTATCTACCTGGTAATAACGTTTAAGGTATTCCATAGTGTTTTACCTATATTAAAGCTTATTATTATGACGTAAACCTTTGAAATTAAAACCTTTCGTGTATTATTTTTGTATTTAACGAAGGCTTAGTAGATGAAGCTGCCGATGATATTAAATTACCTCTTCCGTCCATCCGTATTAACGAGGGTTATTAGGAAGCCAATCTGTAAATATAGGTATTTTTTTTTAAAGGACCCTTACATAAAGATCATTCACCTAGCTTTCGGTAAGTCGATTAGAATTATATTAATTCTCCTATCCAAATTTCGTATCTTTTATTTCAATCTTTTATTTAGCCGGTCAATATCGTTATTTATTGGGTTTTATGCCTATATCGCGATAGATAGGTCGTAGAAGGCTTTCGATTAATATATAGTGGTAATATAGTTGTTACATGTATGTTGTTTTAGGTATCGTTAAGCCTTAGCCACCTGACTCCTATCGATTATAGCTAAGTTAACTCTCTAGCTTTTTTAGCGAAAGCTAAGGCTGGTATAAATATCAAGTATACGGATTAACGATACATTAAAGTTAAGTTAGTTACCCTCCCTTAAAGTTATAACCGGTTTATAGTTTTAAAGTTTAGAGTCTTCACTTACCTACTATTTCAATGTTACAAAGCAAGCTATTCCATCAAAAAGGGTATCGTTAATTTATATACCTATTCGACCGAAGTTCTTTTTGCGTTATTAGTAAATTCGGGTCGTATATTCAAAACTTTACACTTCATAGTTATTAAAAATGTAATTAATAGCTTACGAACTAATAAACGCCTGTCTTAACTAGTTTCTAAAGTAGCTTAACATGTAGAATTACCGTTTTGAAAGGGTAAATAGCATGTTGTTCCTATAGCAACTCCAGTAAAACGATCCGTTATAGGTTGATTACTAATTACGTATATACTTACGTTACATTTCGGCTATTAAGTTTAAACTTGCCTTTAGTTTTTATAAATAAACTCAATATTAAAACGATTACTAAACGTTGGCTAATTCATTAAATAGTTAGCGACTACGTAAGGATTCAGCTTTGACCTTTATTGCTGTATCCTTAAGAAATTAAACGTGACTTTTCGTACAGCCGCCCCGTGATTTTACCCTTAACTTTGTGGATAATCCTCGACCTGAAAATCGTGATATCTAGGATTTGAAAGTTAAAATCGGCCTTCGACACGAATTATATAAATTTTGTAGTTAGTAGGCCATTAACTTCATCCCTATCGCCTTCCTTAAAGGGTTTTCCAGAGGTTTTAATAATTCCCTATACTCGAAACTTTAGTGTTAAGTTTTCATTATCCTTTTCTTTCCTACTTACCTAAGTAATATTGTAAATACGGTCCGGTGTATATTTCTTATTTATAGTATTTCTTTTTTCTCGGATCGTCCGCGTAATCGACGTTTCATCGGATTATCAATTATAGGTAGAGAGGGTTCGTATTAGCTTGGTTGTTTGATTTAAGGGTATTCATTGTCGGCTGCCATAATGTAAGGGTTAACTTAGGTAATTCGCAAAATTATAGGACTATTAACAGTTTTAATAACTATTTTAACGTTTAACATAATTAATGTTTTATAAAAGCCCTTTTATTCGTCTTGTTTTCAATATACGAGGATTTCACTTTGTAATGGTAGGGTAAGTACATCGATTGTTATAGGACTATTCATGATATTAAGGGTACTATTAACCTGATAGCGTGCCGATTGCTTTCGCAGTTTATTTAGTGTTTTACTGTAAGCTATATATAGTTTTTTTGTACTTATTAATGGCGGAGATTTACTTATCAGATGTAGGTATGCTTTAAAGACTAGCAACGTCAAAATTAGGCCGTTAGGGCTCATAATATTTTTCAAGCCTTTTACTGCTATCTAAAGGCGTGTATCCTAACCTGTAAGGCCTTTAATCTTTAGCGTAAGGGTATTGTATACTCGGAGGAGTAATACTTATACCTTTTTAATCTTCCAAATACTTCAGTAGGCCTTAATAGGCATCTATTTACAATAAATACCTATTATTTTAGAATTTTCCTAAAACTACACCGCCTTTAATTTAGGTACCGGTATTGTGGACGACGAAGTTAGATAGACCCAAATACGTGTTAATTTACAATATCCTTGATATTTTTTACGTATTCGTTTCCGAATGTTATGTTAGAAATTTGGCTACGTGAAAAGAGGTCAAGAACAGAATTACGTGAATAACAAGCTTATTATCCAAGTAAAATATTTTGAAAAAGAACTTATAGTTAAAGATTTTATCGTTTTTCCATTTAAACATGAATTTTTGGAGGGTTTAATTATATATTTAACCTTAGTAATAAATCTTTTTGGTGGCTTTTAAGGTAAATCATTCTGCATCTTTATGCACTACAGATGGTGGGACTTTACATAGATTGTTAACAGTTAGGTAATCAAAGAGCCGATGTAATGAGCGTACTTACAGCTCCGTCAGCTTGAATACAATTATCTTTATGCTTTAAATATAAAACTATATGTACCCTTACTTAAAGGCGAGAGGATACCTTAAGCTATTTTTAACTATTCCGTTGGTGTTAACTTTAACGTTAACGCTTAGAGTCTTTATATCCTTTAAATAAAAAGGAGAAGGAGTAGGAGACTTGAGAATATGAAACGTAATAGAGTAAATAACAGTTTAAATTATTGTTATCTTTAGTAACGATAATTATTCTCTTGGTTAGAAGCCAATTTTAAACTTGACAGTATCGTAATAATTAATTTTAGCAGCTGTAGTAATTTCTTTTCGTAGTATCACGTACTACGAATAACCTTTTATTCAGTATCTTATTGCCACTATGTCTGACATAATACCTTGAAATCTGTAGTTTGTATAACGATCGCGAAGGTTAAGGGTATATAAGAGATTAGAGGTCTAGTTAGAGTGAAGTTAAGGGTTTTTACCGCCTAAATAATATTTTAAGGTATAGTCGGCCAGTTATTAAGCCGCGTTAGGAGTCGCATTTTTATATTACTTCATTTGTTTAGGGCTATCGTTATCATTCATTGGTTCGTCGCCTTTGAATTTTACGATTTAATTTAAGTAGTTTGGTTTAAAAGTATTAGAATACTCGATATCATATACTACCTTCTTACTGTTACGATTGGAGGGAAGGTGCCGAGTTAACTAATAGTTAGACTTATTACAGATTTAATATATTTTATTAATATTATAATGATAGTTTTTACGGTTAGTAAATCCGTTTAGATTTGGGTCGTATTGGCGTTAACGTGGCTATTACCTTTAATCTGGGGCCTTTAGGTGTTGAAGAAGTTTATCGCCGTATTTGTGATCGACATATTGATTATTATACGATTTTCTTTTTTAATGTTAGGGAAGTTATTAGCTCAGGAATATATACTAAGCAAGTTTGGTGTACGTGTTGTTACGGTTGTAAACGAGGAACGTAACTAGCTGAAGAAGCCTTTTTAGGTTGTATTTAGGCGTTGAAAGACGTATTCATACTCTCTGAGGACGGTAACATCTACCAGTACTTGTTTAAGAATTGTGGCTTCGCTAAAGTGGGTTTTCTATATAACCTACTAATATAATATTAACTTGTTAAAAATCTAGTTTAATGTATTTATTAGTATTTCCTTCTTTTTTTTTCGTTATTGTCGTAGTTTATCTAGTTGCATCCTAGTTTGTATAGCATTGGGTAAGGTAGACGTTGTATTCGAAGTGGGTTTTCATGTTTTCTTAAAATTCGCGAAAAAGTAGCTTTTTGAGTTAAAAGGGTTAGGTAATGAGCTCTGGCGTGCTTTGTAAAGATTTCGGAGAATGATAGGAAAAAACCAGAAGGGGGAACCTATATTTACTTACAGATGTTTAAAAAGTGTATTATCTTCATGTCGAAGAGATTGTAAAGCTTTCCATTATAGTTTTCTATATCGTTGCCGATTTTTATAAAATCCGTAAAAATCCTGTAATTAATATTAACTATTTTGACGCATTTTGAGAGAAAATCGTGATAGTTTTCATAGTTTTTATTTTTATTTCCTAAAACTCTAAGCCTAGGGGCCTTCAAATTACAATGTTAAGAGTAATTACCAGTCGCTTAACCCGAGTAGTAAAATCTTCTCGTAAAACCAGTAGTAAGTTTCTGCATATAAATAAACCTATCGTAACATTTTTTTTAAAAAAAATGGTTTAATGGTGTTAATTAAAGTATTTGGTGGTAAAAGAAGTTTGAAAGTTCTAAGGGACCTGTCTATTTTGATTAATTAACAGGAATCGGGTGCTGAAGTTAATTCCTCTTACAGCGTTGGCGGTTGTTACTCCATGTACCCTGTTACTGCTAAAATCGTACTTCGCGCTGTTAAGTGGAGGTGTCGGGCTGCCGAACAGGTTAACAGTTTTTTTATCGTCAATGAATAAAGAGGTTTAACTTAATTAAAATTGGAGGTGAGGTCTCCTAAATCGCTAATAAGGGCATTAAAGGTTTTTAACGCCTTTACATTTTCCTTATAGGTTTTGTAAATTGAAATTTTAAGCGGATCTTTTTGTTAAATCGATTTCAAAAAGGTTTCTTCTAGTACTAATAGATATTTCTCTGAATGTAGTTATTACGGCGAATAATGTTTTCTTTAACTTGGCCTTAATAGTACGTTGGATTATCTTTTATATGTTAAGTGTTTTATGGTTAAAAACCTTTCGTAATTTTTAAAAGGTGCAGGAGTTTCGACCGTAGTTCTCTTCAAGGTCCACATAGAGGATATACTAACTAACGTAATTAGTTAGGTAAACTTTAGTAAAGGTTTTATTAATATCCGTAATCTAGAGTTATTTGTTGCAATAGTCAACAAAGATTATTTCAATATTTTTAATTGCTTTTGTTTTTATCAAGGTCGATAATAACCCGTTAAAATGTGTTTAAGGTATCTATCTTAATGTTTTGGCTTGTATAGGATGTGTAGGGTAAGGGACTTGGTAATCTTTGAGCGTAAAAACTTGAAGTTTTAGCGTAAAATCGCGTGAAAACTTGGAGATTGAGCGTGAATTCGCGTAACGTAGCTTTTTCGGCGAAACTTGGCGATTTTTGGTGTTTTCGTTTAAAGCAGCGACCTTAACGATTAAATTGACAAAGGTAATAAAAATAGAAAACGTAAAGGTAAAAGTTTGGTGTAAAAAGTAGAAGCAAAAGTTATTTGTTGTGGTTATTTGGCCGTAAGACCTAGTAGTTTTCATTTTAGTAATACCTATAGTAGTAATAACTTAGTCTTTTATTTACTTACCAAAATTTAAGAATTTCTATGATTAATTTTAACGTCTTTAAAAATATTTGAAAAGATTTCTTGATGTTTTCGATAAAAATGCCGTCGTTACTTCCAAATTGACGTGAAAACTGGCGCAGCTGAGAAATCTTCTCTACTTACTACCGTGACAACCGGCGTAGTAGTAAAGGCCCTTAGCAAGAATACTTCCTCTACTCTAGCCGTCGTTTGATGCAAAGCGTAACCGGAAAGTAGGTTTTTTTTTTTACTTAGCCAATCTGTACTTAAATCATCAAGCACTGATTAGTGTTGGTAAGGCTTTAGACGTTACAACGTTGTCGATTCTATTGGTCGAAGTAACAGAAGTATTTCGCAGTTCAGTGGTGGATGTATTTTTCTAGATTTGGCCGACCACTAGCTGGTCAATATAGTAATTTGTATTGCCAATTGCTTGTCACGTATCCTAGTGTGAATTAGGAGCATACTGTACTTGACTTACAGCCAATATAATAGGCTCATACGAAACAATACATTCAACTTGCAGTCAGTATAGTCAACTTTACTGTAAGTAAAGTTGACCTACTACACTGCAGGTATTACTATTCCAACAGCGACTGTATATATCAACGAAACGAAAAAGTACGGGGACATTATAGGGTATTTTCTAAGCGGCCATAAGATAATCGAGAACTTCACAATGTAGGTAAAAAAGAAGGAAAAACGAGATTTACTACAATTTTATGTACATAGCGGTGTATTGCTAAGACGAAAGCTCGGTAAAAGGGGCGGATATTCCGTTTATGAAGGAAAAAACAAAATAACTCAGGAATTAAAGTAGTTCCATGATCCTCACATACATTTAGTCTTAGCTTTAACACTTTACAAATTCAAGGGAGTATTATAGTAATAAATACGATATATCGATATAAAAAAATACGTTTTAATATGAAAACCATATGTATTATCCAACACCGCCAAACTAATCAGCGTAATCTTGGTACCTGTGGTAGTTTTAAGGCTATATGATATTGCATAAACGGATAACTCAGGTAAAATTAATCCATAACAAATTGGCGGCGAAACTTATCTTTACCCTATAATCGATTTCTTTTCGCGATTTTTATTTTATCAAACTATTGATAAACTGACAGACGAAGAGGTGTGATGAACTTAGAAATTTATTACGGATATCTTCACCTGCTGTAAAAAGTGTTACTTGGATAATGTGAAATACTTTAAAAGCGCTGTGGTTATAGAGTTCTTTACCGATGGAGGGACGAAAATGATAAACGCGTCTGTATACTTAGCTACGTTATTGGAGTTGATTAAGAGATTGGTAAATATGGTCAAAAATTGGCTAAAGAAATTGGCTTTTAAACGTGGGTACAGATAACTTGAGTAGTAGCCTAAAGTTTTTGATAATATTGTAAGAGCCATTGACAACAGGCTTATGAAAAACTTACCATACAAGCCCTTACATATTATGTTGAGTTAGCAAGTGAAACCCTCGAGAGCTATTATCGTAAGAGTATTATTAAACCTAAACTAAGAATAATAGGCGATAATATTTAACGAATCGTAAGCAAACAAGGAGGTAATTTGTAACGAATTCATCAGTCGACGTGAAAATTCTTATTAATAGGTTGCTGATATGTAGGTGAATTGATGGATTAAAGCTGAAACTGAGTTTAATGGTAACAAGTTCCAAATTGCCAATTAGGTGTAGGAAGTCGTACCAAAAATTCGTGATATTAATTTGAGAAGATTTATGGTTACCAAGAAAGATAAAGACCTAAAAAATGTTTGGGCGCTTAACTTTAAGCTATGATAGATAAGGTTGTGAGAGTTTAACCAGATTACTTTATTTGTGTCGCTGTAGATTATTAACCCTACTATCAGAATAAAACGAAGAAAGGTTTACATTTATTCACTGAAGCCATATGTTCAGAGGGCAAGAAATGAGGGAAAAGAGAATGAAGTTTAAGACGTGGAGGAAATGAGAGGGCTTGATAACAACCTTTATGATGCTGCTAACCAAGACATTTCATTGTGGAACGATAGGTATAATCTTTATTAACGTTGAAATTGAAAGGGACGAAGTTAAAGAAGCAAAGATTGGTGATTGAAAGTTTAACAGTTACAAAGAAGGTTTAAGGTTGGAGGGAAATTTGAAGTTAAAGTTGAAAATGAGGGTAATTTGAAAGATTATTGTGAAGTGTGATGGAAAGTTTCCTTTGTTTTTTATTTTCTTTGTTCTTTGTTTCGTTACTCAACATTACCTCGAATCCATTTTAATGTGATCCTTAACTTTTATTTACTTTACTTTGTTTTTTATGACTTCAAGGACTTAGCCATACATTTATTGTCGGATAGATGGTTATATGAAGTATTGGGATACATACTTAGTATGAATAACGCTATGGAAATGGCTACCAGATATTATAGGAGGGATGTATGAGAGATAAGAGAGACTCGCAAGCACTAGGTAGACTAGAAAAAATAACAATACATATCCGCCCTCCACCCCTTCAAATACCCTCCGAGTTCCCGCGCTTTGCAATGTAATAACTTAGTAAATAAGACCTAGGTAAACATTGTTAAGGGACTAGGCCAGAGCTGTCACTTAAGGGGGTTGAATACTGCCTATAATCCTCAATGAAGAAAGAAGGGAGAAACCCCTGCTAAGGACGTATGATAAAGCTAGAGAAAAGTGGTGGTCTGGTTATATGACAGGTGTAAGAGTATGCTTAGGAACGACTAGAGAATATCGTGGGAACATATTAATTACCAGTCCTAAATCCTTGGTGACTACTAGTCTAGGCACAAGCTTATAATATTATCCCTAGCTTACTCAACTAAAAACGTTGGGGCGTTTCGTAAAAAACAATAAAAGGCGTTAGAGATGTATAGAAGGTGGTGAAGGGTTCTTTTTTTTCAAACCCCGTTCTAAAAATTACATAACAGCCTTTGAGGAGCGGCTAATACCGTGTTGGTAACGCATGAAAGGTTTTTACCATCGATCATTTTTTCCTATTGTGGAAGGTGTCGGAATTAGTCCCCTGACGTCTTTTTTATAAATGGTCACTTAAAGACCTCAAAACATTGAAATTGCATTCCTTTAACAATAAATTCTTACTTTACGTAATAATAATACACCCCCCTAACTTACGCTACATGAATTCATCAGTCTAAGACTCTTCAAAGCCTCTACTTTGGGTCTTGTAGTTTTATCCGATAAAATGAATGATGATAATATAAGTGCCGAGATCAATAAGGCTATTCTAGATTTAAGTTTCGCTACTCTAAAGCTGTTTGTTCTTTGTAAATGAGTATGTAATTTCTACTTGTATACTTTATCGATATGTATCCTATTCGTATCTAAAAACAAACGTGTTTTAGGTAAAATTCTAGGATAGCGTATGATTTACGTAAACTATGGTGGGAGACTAAAAATAAGTATAAATTAAAGTAGATAATAGATATATGATGATAAGAAGTTTAATATTGGCATTTAATATCGTTTTTACCTCGTTTGCATTAAGGATTGGGTTTTCGACTATTTTTACACCCCTTTAAACTCTAACTCTAATATAGAGAAGGTTATTAGGAAATTTTCTAAATATTCTCTAACGTTTAAAAATTGAGACTTAAATAAATAACGCGGCTTTTGAATCAGGTTTTGAATATTTATAAATGATCAGATAACGTATAATATTAGGTTATTGTTTCCAAAAATACCACAAGAGTTCGTAGTATTACTTGGCGTAAAATCAATATGAGAGGCGGTAGTAGCTTCGTGCTATGAACAATTGTTTGCTTAAGTAATCTTCGCGCCATATAATTTTTAAATGGAGAACATGGTAACGAAGTTATAGAAAAGGGTATTTTAATCTTAAACATAGACGACGCAATTAATAATCGTGTAAAATATTAAAATAAAAGCTATCAAAAAGTTGGTTTAGGTCCTTGAAAATATGAATAATAAACTAGATAAAATTGTTAGTATAAGGGAAAAAATGTTCACTGTAAAAAACTTGAACGCGAATTCAGAAAATGAAAGTGGAAATTATAAGGGTGTTATTTAGAAAGTAAAATCGTAATACTAATTTAAATTCGTAGGTCGTGATTAATATCCGTGAAATAAAATCGTAGAAACTATTTGGTATTAGGTTAAAAATCAAATGAAATTAAATTTATTAACGTGTTAGGTGTGAAGATCCGGTATTATTTTGGGTCGAGTTGAAAAAGAATTTAAAAAATTATTATTTGCGAAATTTAAAAAGTTTGAAAGCGACTTTCAGATCAGGTGTATACAATTTACCTATATAATTGAAAATTATGGCTTCATGGAGTTACCAATGCGGGGTTGACATATTTAAGGTTTATTACGGGTTTAGAAAATATTTTTGAGGTGGTATTTGAATTTAGTTTCGTTATTACTACTAATCAAATTAATAACGGGTAGTTGATAATTGTAGATCTGTTGTTTTGAAAGTAGGTCGAAAATGACTTAAATCGTTTGATTTACATGAAATTAGGGATTGTTTTCATCCGAAAAATCAAATTTGACGACGTGGAAATCGATAATTGTGTAATACAATATTTGTTGTAAAATCAATTTAGTTTTTTTTGAAACAATGAAACGTTCTGTTTATAATTGAAGAAAATAGTTAAACGTTATTATCGAATATACACCGTTCCTAATGAAAGTGTTATTCATCAGCATATTTCTCTATGAGTTTTTACGTAGCCGTTTTTATAGCTCATAGAAATTTTGTAACATGGTGAATATATTGGTTAAAGCTTCTAACCCTTGATCAAAATTTTGTGGTTATAATAAGTAAACGTTGGATAGGTTGTATAAGGTTCATGTAGTAGTTATATATTATAAAAAAGGTCAATAATAATTAAAATAATATTTTTAATGGTAATTAGTAACCATATAACCAAAGATTTTAATCAATATATATGTAAATAACAAAGAAAAGTCAATACTTTAAGATCTTTTAATTGGTGTGTTTGGTCAAACTATCCGTCTAGTAGTGGAATACGGTGCTTAGGCGATAATCCACTTTTATTTAGTCGTAAAATAGCTTTTAAAACCAACCCCCTCCATTCACATTTTTATTGTTAATAATAATGCGAAAACCCTCAAATAATCTAGCGGAATAATATTGAAATGGTTTCGTGTAAATCAAGATAGTTTCATACCTATTGCTTTTGAAATAATTATTCTATTCAAACGATTTGAAACAATAATAAAGTAACATGGGTTACTTGTTTATTTTTCAGGAAAATCGATTATAAAGCTGATTGAAGATTTTTTTTTCAATCTTGTGGTATCGGTTAAGGATTTCAACGTTCTTTTCCTCCAAAGATGTCGTTAATAAGTCGTTCTTTTATAAATACTGAAAATTTGGTAAAATCGTTGGAATATACAATGTAACTCATATTAAAAGTCCGTTTTTGATAAAATAACAATAGTAACTTTACCGTCTGGTGTAATGATCATACTAAATACTCGTGAGTAAATAGAATTTGTCAGGGGGTTTATGTTAGCAGTAAGGTAAAAGAGGTAACAAAGGTGAAATATCAAGAAGATGTTTGTTTATGCTGTAAAATGACCACTAGCTGTTAGGCTATTCAGGTGTGTAGACTGAATACTTAGATTGAAAACTGAAGAGTTAAGAAGGAAATACTATCCATGTAGTGATTTCCGTGTCCTTATATCCTATGGCCTTCATACCATCTTTAGTACTGGACCGCTGAAGTCGCTGGTCGCTTCCTGCAGTCCTATGTAGTATCGAATGGACCGCTCTTCGGTTCTTGCGGTCCCAACTCTAACCCTGAATCCTTACATAAGAGATATCCCCGCTTGATGTGTTGGACATCAAGCTTCTGATGGCGCAGCTGGCCTCTGATATGTTCTATGGTCTGCAGTTGGTCTTTGGGTTATAACATCCGGGTAATCGGGAAAAAATAGATCTTGTATGATTTAAATTAAAGCTGTAATACAAGGCTTATAAACGGTACATTAAATACGGTTACGAAATCTTAAAATGCTATTGTTTTTTATTAAATACTGTGAAATAAAATCATTCGGAATTTGGTTGTTGTTAATTCGAATATCAACAGAAAGATGCTGTTTGTTTATCCAGTCTACCAGCGAATCTCTGTCCGTCGTTACGTAATTTGGGCTTTTCAGGCGGCCTATTAACGTAGCTTTCGATACGTATAGTTAGTCTGTTACTATCTACTAACCTTTTCAGGGCCTTATTCGACGACGCCATCGTTATAGCATTAGCGGGGTTATCTTTTCCATCGATCTATCGGAACTCCTTAATCCCCCCCCCCCTCCTAAACTTTACAAAGTTCTTTTACGTCGATCATTAGGCATTTTTCGCTAGTAGTTCCTAGCTTCGAAAGGAATTCGAAAAGGCTTTTCTAGTCGGTATAAATTACCACCAAGATCAGAGGAATCTTTAGCTGCCTAGTAATAATATTAAGGGTTTCCCACAATACTATACCGATGTAAAAGCCCGCCATTGTACCGTATATCTCCGATACCAATAGTTTTCATATAATCCTCTTACATTTAACGAAGGTCTAGTAAATTTAGTTACTAATAATACTAAACTGGTCTCTTTATTCATTTTCGTTAAGGGGGGTTATTAGGAAGCGTATTTATAGTGATGAATCAGTGTTATTTCAAAAGGTTCCGTCCGTAAAAATTATTTACTTGGCTCATAATGAGTCGCTTAAAATTATATCAATCTCGTGGTCTAAATTTTGTATCTGCTATTCGAGCCTTTTATTTAGCCTGTCAAAGTCCTTATACATTGGAGTTTTATATTTTACGGCGATTAATAGGTTATAAAAGGCTTTCTGTGGATATTACTATATACCCTCATAGATAGTATACATAGACCAAAGAGCAGTACACTGTATTGCAGGGTGCACTCTTGCAGCGTGCACGATAACGTGTCACGCTGCAGGCTTCACTATTGTAAGAAGAAAAGTGCATAATGCATAGGATCGGTCTAGAATGGTTATACCAGACCGAATGGCAATATGTGGAGTGGTTTAGAGTGGTACGTTCTGGGCGAGGGCTTATAAGCCCTTACCTGTGGCGTACACCTCTAAATGCTTTTTCTTTGCATATTTATCATATTTCATATTATAACTACCAATTTAACGATTACTATTCTCTACACCTTATTTTACGTAAAAGATTAAGTTTAAAACCTTACCAATACTAATAAGTAGGTGACCAAGTCGACTATAAACAGCTAAGGAAAAAAGAGATAAATACAAGTTGAATACTTATAGCTGGATGTTATAACAGTCCTAGCCGCCTGAGTTTTAACACTACGCTTTATAAAAACCATACGGAAGTGTGAAATTACGCGGGAGCTACGAGAAACCCAAAGCGTTATAAATTATAAGATCCGAAGTAACTTTAAAACGGCACACTTTTAATACGATATTATTAACTAGTTAGTACCCTATTTATTAAAAAGGTCCCGTTATATTAACTGTTAACTTATATTAGCGTTTTAAACGCACCCGGGAACTTTTTAAAAAGCGTTTTATCACGTACTAAGCTACGTAAATTAAAACTATCAAGTTTTGGTACTCTTCGTTAGAACCCATACGATTTCTTAGAATCCACACCGTTTGCCTTAACAAGACAGGTTATATATAATACAACCAAACCGATCGCATTAACAAAATCGGTCATATATAAAACGACAAAACCGATTCCCATATTAGGTTCGGTTACAAAACGCTAACCTGAGCCGATTACTAAACACCGGATTACATAATCACATTCCCTTTATCCTACCCGATTTCCTACGTTAGCCCTGTGTATTTTAAGTATAGTACTCATAACGTTTAATTTTTCTTTACTACTTAGATAGTATCACGTTATCAAACGTTAACAACACTAATTTAAGGCGTTTAACTAGTTTGTGATTACGTTTGATTTCCGTATTGCTTGAAAATTTATTTGTACTAATAAACGCTAGTAAGCCCTATACCAACCGTTCTAATTACCTCATTTATATTTCGGTTACCAAATTACCCTAAACTTCAATTTACTCCAACCTTTAACACACCTTAAACTACATATAAAATAAACTTTTACAACATATAATGGCTTTACCTGTAACGGATATAGAAAACGCTAACGAATATATAAATTTCCTTTTTATATACCCGTATTTTCGCAGTAATATTCTAAAGAACTTAGACTTTGACTTATAAGGCAATGGGGTTGAGGTATCAATAGAGAAGTTGGACCCTTATATGGGAAATAATTATGTTACTAACATGGTTTTTGACTATTTCAATAGCGAGATTAAAGGAAACAATTTATTCGAAGATTTCAAAAAAGACTTCGCGGACTAAACGCCGGATATATAGCAAATAGTAAATGGTATAATTACAAAAGTCATACTGAAACAATTACAAAGTAAAGATATTAATATAACCGGTGGAAATAATAGCCTTATCTTAAAAGCCCTATTAACAACAGCCTAACTTACAAAAATGCCAAAGTGAACAGACGATAAAGTAAAAGAAGGGAAGTTTATAAAAAGACACTACCTAAAGAAATGTTAGGAACGCCTACTTAAGGTAATAGGAAGGGGTTATAATAAGGCACCACAGGTTGAGATATGGCTATTAGTAACACTAAAAGCTCGCCGCGAAATGGAAATAAAATTAGAGGAATCGACAAAAAAGAAGAAAGTATCGTAACGATCATCTATAACGAGTTTCGAATACGAATCCTTCCTAAAACGCAATTTCGAACCGAAACAAAGACAAAACCATACCCCAAATACTAAAAACAGCCCGTTCAGCCATAACAAAATCGGTCGAAACACAAAGAACAACCAGCTCTAAGAAACTACGATCGGCCGAAATACAAAGAATAATCCGATCCAAGAAATAATAAACGATGTAGAACGCTAATACGTACTTTACAAACCAATACCCACCAACTACGACCTTTACTATAACTTCTTACCACACTGCTTCCCCACTAATAAAAGCGATCTTATAGAGTTAACTAACTTTAATAAGTTTTAAGACAGGGATAATAACTTTAACAATAAGCTTTACGACGTACTTAATTATAAAATACGTACTATAATTAACACATACAAAAATTAAACATTAAGCTATTTCAATTTCACGTTATTTTATTCGTTATACTTTCCAGGCAAGTTAAGGAGTATATATACCACCTTACATAAGTAAATACATTTGCGAAATGTTACGGCCAACTTAGATTACACTTCAATACGGAAATTAACTACGGGTTTTACGATAAGGATCAGATTGGTATAATATGGAAATTCATGAAAAACACATAGTAAAACAGCGATAAAGAATTATAAAAAAAACCCTTAGCGACTTATTAACTAAGTTTCGAAAAAGCCAGGCAGTCTTTAAACTGTAGTACAAAGGCAACAAACTATTTATCTAAATAATAATAAATACCTATCACAAAAACTTGAATTTTGATTTTACAATTTTTAAACCGAAGAAAAATCCAAAAGCCTTTTATATAAAACTTAAAGAATAGCCTAAACCCTTTATACACCGATAGACAAGCCTTAAATTAGCATTCATAATTAATAAAACCAAAGATGAAAGCCAAATTACCAAAGTAAACCTCGCTGAAACTACTTACTGCGTTTGAAACCGAAAGTATAAAGTTTATATAAGGAAAAAAGAACGCTTAAAATACAAGTATTAAGGAGCGAACTTTGGCAATAAGGGATAGGGACGATTATTCGAAAATAAAAGAAACGCACCTCAAGTATAGTAATACTTGCGAAAAGATATACGAAGCCCCGCGGGTTTGCAAAAGCGGTGCATCGTATACGGAAAAGTCGACTACTATTTTACAAACCACTCAGCTTACGAACTAATTCGAACCAAATAACAATTTGAAGCCGACTACATATTGAAAAATAGAATCAAAACCAACTTTATAATATACGTAACCAAATACAAAGGTATAGATAACGAACCAAACGCCTACTCTTATGAAGATATATCTAGAAAAGACGACTTTAAATGAAATAATACCTACCTATTAGCTAAAGACGATAGAAACACTTAACTTATCTTCGATGAACAATAAAACGTATCTTTGATGAATATTAAAGACCTAGATTACGTAAATAAAGTGCTCGACACTTATATGGTATCGCAATTTACGCTTTTTAACAGAAATAAAAATTGGTTTCAGGGTATTATACCTAATATTCATAAAGACGAAATTTCAACAGCCGGGAACCGATAATTCGACATGCTTATAACGAAGTGTTCGAAGTTTCAGCTAAACCGAATAAAAAACATCGAAAGATTGTGTTTGGTAGAAGCAAAACGTTATTATTCGAAACGATCGTTATAAATACGCGTTTCGGACCAAGCAAATTTACGTAGTAAACTTAAAAATACTATTTTTTAACTAATTAATATAAATAAACTCGGAATTAAGGTCCGAAATACGACTAATTGACTTATTCACTCCATAAAAACGTATCCGTACCACTTCGTTTTAAGTTCGACCACTTATAATTCTTCCCACAAAAACATAAAATTAAGGCTACTTACTTAATTTAACCGTAATTACGGACTTTATACTGAATATTCGGATAACCGGCTATAAAACGCTTTTTACGATTATTTTACGCCGCAAGTAATATAAATATAGGAAAAACCGTATTTAAAGATATCGGAATTTTTTACTTCGAGTACTAGCTATACTTATAAGCCCTACGATGGTTTAAATTACGCCTTGAAAACGATGAAAACTTTAACTACAAATTCATTATAAATATTATATATTTAAATCGCCAACCAACGTTTCAGGTTATAGACGAAAAAACACCGTTTCAAGCCGCAAAATTTATACTAAATGCTTCCGTTCATTATTTGTTTAACATTTACTTAAGGCCTTTGAACTGGATTATATAAGACGTTAACAAGGCCTTTAAATTTACCGAATAGCGTATTAATTCTTGAATAACCGGTAACAAGCATAAAGAAATCCTAATAAGAGTCTTATAAGGTATTAAAAAGTATAAACGGTACCATAAACCGCTTGAAAAACCGTATATAATAATGTCAAAAAACTTAAAGGGTACCAGTTTTAAGGAATCTATCTTTTGACTAATAGTTAGCGCCATTAATAATACTTTTAACCTAAATAAAGTTATTCTTACGTTCCATATCTTTGGTGTTTACCCAAAAATATATTTAAACTCTACTTTATCATCGTCCACAGTACAAAGAACTAGTATTATAACGAAAGCCTTAATAGTATTACGCTTTCTATAAGAAAAGAACTATATGTATAAAGTATTAGTTATGAGGAATAGCCTACGTAAAGTTGACGTTTTAACTCTACTATTGAAATTTGAAGTTTTAGTTTAAAAAACGAAGGATAGATAGACTAGCCCTCAAATAAGTAAGGGTTATAAAGGCTATAATAAACTCGTTAACTTTTTAAACAGTATAAGCTCGTTTCTTTAAATAATGGTATGCGAATGTAAAAAATAAGTAAAAAGAATTGGCTCGGAACCGTAGAACGAACAGAATCGCTTACAAAACATCACCTAAAATGACAAATTGAAGCTAAACCTAACTTTAACATTACCTTCGAAACAGGATCTCTGCCCGACTAAATCAAATAAAAGCGGCTCGTTTATATCAACCCCATTGAAACCTCGCCGCCGAGGGTACCCCCTCGACTCAAAAAATAGGAAACGCCCTAAAACCTATGCTACGAAATCATTTATTACGTAAAAAGAAATAACAAACCGCGCTCTTGGCCAAAAGCTCCGTTACGAAAATATTAGCATTACCTTAAGTACTCTATTCTTAAAATTCAACTAAACGGAAATTTTAGCTTTAATAGACTAAGGTATATTTCGTTTGAAACGCTTTGACCCAGCCATTTACGATACTTACAGGATTTTTTCAACTCGCTTCGTCCATGAGGTCAAGGGTAAAACCGGGAAAACTTACGAAAATATCTGTCTAATTATTAAGGGATACAACAACGAAAGTAAAAAAAATATTATAACCTAATCGTTTACGTTACAACGGATGAGTTACAGTTTAATTTTTCAATTTGTGGCCTCCTTGAGAGAACCATATAATTAATATATCGAATTCCGAAATATTACATAGGTATATACCTAATTTAAGGAACGGCTTAAACGGTAAATTTACGCCGATATACCAAAAAAACTTAGTTATTACCACCCGCTCGGAACGATCTTACGTATTATGAAACAACTTGACGGCTTAGCTAAAGCCGATATTTACTAGTATAACACCTATTAGAAACACTATGAAGAATGGTTCGAAATAACTAATTTTACCTTCGACTCATGCTTATTAGTATCGATAAACCACTCAAAGAGTTTTACACTAACGGACGTATGGACAGACGACATCCTAACGTTATAAGATACCTCATTTTCCGCTTTTCAAAAGAAAAAACCTGTAAAAGCCGACTAAAAAGCAAAACCTAAGATGTACCTAACAAAGGATCATATAATCGATTTCAATAGCATTACCATTACCTTTCGTAACAGCGTTTTTTGGCTGTATATAAAAGTGGTAGCTAGACAAAGTTACTCCAATCGTTTTAAATATCGCAAGACGAGACGATAAATATAGGTGTCAACGCGCTCGTGGCGCTTAGGTCGCTTTCGTAGTACAACCAAAGGGTATATTTAATCTTTCTGCCGTCGCATAATGTCGAATCGACCAAACGGACAATATATATAAGGCGTTTAACAAACGTCTTTTATAACCAATATATAATCCAAAACGCGGATTATAGTTTGTACTATCATATGTATATATTACCAAACTGTTTGTTTTTATTAACGGCTCCTCTGCCAACAACAACGACTATAGCTTACCAATAGGTTTCTTCCTTATCCTCAACAATGAAGCACCAGCCCAAAACGGCTTGACGATTCGAAAAAACATGATTTATTAAAATTTACAAAGTGTAAGAGGGTTACTAGAAACGTCTTAGCTTTCGAAATTTATAACATAATTAGAGAGTTCGACTTAGGTATTATTATAGCGATAACAATCCGAATAATTATTTTTGACTTTGGTTTACGCCCTATCCTTCTTATTATTTATATTACCTCTTTTTCCTTTTACAAATATCTAGTCAAATTGGGAACCACAAATAAAACAAGTTTGATAATCGACATTATAGCTTTACGCGAGTCGTATAAACGATGTAAAATCGAGGAAAAAGAGTAAATTGACGGGAAATCTAACCTAACGAATACGATAACTAAAGCTATACCGAACGAAACATTAAAAACACTTATATCGACAACTACACCATTTATTAGAGTTATTGAAAAGTTTTTGCAACTCTAATAAGCCATTATACCACACTTAGCTAATCTAAATCGGCTCGTATCATATTATTTGCATCGATTCCCCATTTTGTATCTATTGAACCTAACTATTCGCGTTGATCCCCGATTTTATGTCTATTTAACCCTACTATTTAGTACCACTTCAAAAATGTTGTAACTTTTTTTTTACATGCTTCGACCCAATAAATTATCGGCTTTCCAACCCACTTCGACCCGACAAATTATTGGATTTTTTATTTATTCATTTAAGTTTACGATATCGCACCGATTTTAATATATTACCTCCTTTATTTTCTATACTTCAAGTCACATATATCACTTTGTAAACGATTGTGTTATGTAAAGTAATAACATTACTATACAATGTATTACACTATAACCGGGTACACCTACCCAGCCCGGGGGCATTTATCCACTAATAAAGGGAGAAAGCGATGCTGTCGCATCCCTACTATTCTCTCCGTCGCTTTCCACCTTTAAACTAACATCACCGCCATTACCGTTATAGACGTTATTAACGTTAATAAGGATATGATCCTACGACTTATTAGTTATACCCTTAGAGAAAGGCGTAAAGGAGGGATTACTCTCCTTATGACGACGTGCGATGACGTCAAACTCGCCTACGTAATATATATATAAGCCCCTTTTCCAGGCGGTAACGGCGGCTGCAGTCTCTTTAAACCGCCGGTTAACGCTTATTACTAATTAGCATCAGCTTCTTCTAGTTATTTATAACCGCGATTATATTTCGAATCGCCCCAAACAGTTTATTTTTACGAAAGGAAATTTTGAAAGTTTGGTTAAAATTTACTAAAAAACTAGCGAACGCGTAACACGGTCTCGGCCTATAACTCCAAAACCACCAGAACGGATGAGTATAAGCTACTAGTTTACTCGTAAGGGTAGTAACGCACGAAACGACCCCCTCTCTCATAACAATCACCACCGGACTTGCCTGTAGCTATAAACGCAACACACGCTACGTAAGGCGTATCCATTAACGGTTTGGAGCTACAGACTCGGGTACATCGTTTCAACGCTTTATACGTTAAAAGGATCTCGCGGCGTACCCTCGCGATACGGAGCTCGAAGCGTCAAAATAAATCCGCCTCGTACTCCTCATCTGAAAAAAAGAAGGTTAAAGGATTACAAAAAAATGAACTAAGAATATATATACCCTAACATAGCTACGCCAAGCTATGCTTATAGTGTAAAGAGGCCCCTACGGGTAATAAAGTCTTTACCCATAGGGAGAGGGTAAGGTCTATAACATTAAGGGTCCCCCACTCCTCCCCTTAGGAGCTAGGAAAGGGGGAGGGAGAAGGAGAGGAAAAGGGAGTAACGGCGGCGGTGAGAAAACAAGTGGCGGCGGCGAAAAGGGCAAACGGAGCCGATAAAAAGGAGGAGGCGACGAATTCGGGTAACGGAGTAGCGGAAAACTGCGAGGTAACGGCTATAAAAGATATTATACCAAATGATAGCGAGCTAGTAAAAGCGGTGGCAGCAGCTACGGCAGCGGCGGCGCGCCGACGCTCTCGCGCCAAATGGCGCCTTACTATCCTATTTTTACGCGGCATCTATTCGAAGGAAAGGTTAATATATAGGTGTTGGCCAAAAACCTACCTATTAGAGCGGCTTGGTTTAGTTAAATAGACTAAAGGTTAAATTAGGGTAGGGACTTGCATCGGCTTAAATTACGCGCGTTTAAAAAAAAGATAATAAATTTTGTTGGAACCGATAGCGATACGTTTTTTATACTAACCTAATACGTTATTAAGTAATAATTTTTAAGCAATCACCCCTACTCAATCATCCGCAACAATTACTTAGTTACCCATGTTAACTACGAAAAACGCCATTACTAACTATATTGCCCCCATCTTTGTTACACCAACCAATGCCGAACTACAATGACTACCACCGCCAAACGTTACTAATTTTAACCGAATCACAACCACCATCGCGGCCAGACCCTGCTACTCCCAGCCGAACTTACTTATTTAGACCTTTTGCAATTAATACGGAAAAAATACTGTTACTATAAAACCTACTAATTTAAACCTTTGCAATCACAACTACACTATCATTACTAAACTATAGGTACAAAGTATATAAGGAAGAAAGAAAAGATTGCCTGTGTAATTATTACTATATACCCTCATAGATAGTATACATAAGCCAAAGGGAAATGCACTGTATTGCTTGGTACACTCCTACAGAGTACATGATAACATGTCACACTACAGGTTACACTCTTACAAGACGCAAAGTACATTATGAATAAAATCGGTCTGGAATAGCTATACCAAACCGAACGGCAATGTGTAAAGTGGTCTAGAGTGGTACGCTCTAGGCGAGAGCTTATAAGCCCTCACCCGTGGCGTATACTTATAGATAATTCTTCTTTGCATCTTCATCATCTTTTATACTGCAACTATCAATCTAACGATTACTCTTCTCTACAACTTATTTCACGTGAAAGACTAGGATTGAGACTTGACCGACACTATCAGTTGACATAAAGTAGCAATATAACTGCCTTGAGTACGTTACTTCAAATACCGTTAAACACTAGCCTTATTAATCTTGTCAAATGTTACCAAAACAACGCCCTATCCCTATTAAGAAAGCTAAAGCCGGCATTAACAGCAAGTTTACAAATGAACTATTTATTAAAGTCAAATTATCTATTTTTTTTTTTACATTGTTACCAGCTTACAATTCCAAAACTTAAAGTCCTTAATTATCTGCTATTCTAATATTATAAAACTAGCCGTTCCGACGAAAAAGGTATCGTTAATTTATATACCTACTGCATCAAAACTTTTCTCTTACGTTACTAGTAAATACGATTCATATGTTAAAACCTTTATCGCTAACCGTCATTTGAAATACGACTGTCAAGTCAAAAACTAATAAACGCTTACTTTAACCAATCCATATAGTAACTTCATACATCGTATTACCGTACCTAAAAGGTAAATGACATATAATTCCTATATTATTTTCAGCAATACGACCTGCTATAAATCTGTCGTTAATTATATATAGGCTTAGGTTATATTACAACTATCAAGCGTAAATCTAACTTTAATTTTAAATAGCAAAATGATTTTTGAAGTGACTTTTAAACGATAGTTAATTTTTGGAATGTTTGGTGATCATGTAAATATTTAATTCGTACCTTTATCACCGTATCTATAAACGATTAAACGTAATTTTTTGTATAATCGCCTCGTAGTTCTTCCTTCAACCTCGTCAGTAATCTTCGATTTATAAATAGTTACATTTAGCTCTCAAAGATTAAAATAGATTTTCTACACGAATTGTACAACCCTTCAAGTCCATAGTTCGTTAATTTTGACCTTATCGTTTTTGTTAAATGGTTTACCGAAGGTTTTAATAATCCCTTGGGCTCGAAGCTTCAATTTCAAGTCTTTTTTATCTTCCTATTTTGAAATTACCCCCATAATATTATAAATGTAACCCGGTATATATTTCTCCTTTTCAACATTATTTGTTTTTGAAGGTTGGACGCGCTGGTGTCGTTTTATAAGCTTATTAATAACGGGTAAAGGAGGTTTTAATTAGCTCTATCACTTAGATTAACGGTTTTTATAGTTAATAGTACCAATATAAGGTTTAAAGTAGGTAATTCGAAAGGGTATAGGACCTTAAATAATTTTAACAACCATTTCGAAGTTCGTAATAATTAATATTGAATACGGACCCTCCTATTTACCCGGCTTCCTTCATACAAAAACTTTACTTAATAATGGTGAGAAAGGTACATCGATTGTTATAAGGCTGTTCCGGGTGTTAACGAAATTATTAACCTTACGGCGTATCAATTCCTTCCTTAATTCCTTTAGGGATTTGTCGTAGGCTACTGTACGCTTTTAAGTACTTGTTAACAGTATAAATTTTCTTGTTACATGTAAGTACATTTTAAAGACCAGTAGAATTAATACCAAGCCGTCAGGGCTCATAATATCGTTTAGGCCTTTTACTACCGTTTATAAATGTATTTCCGAATCTGTAAAGCTTTCAATCTCTAACGTAAGGATATTATACGTTCGGCCAAATAAGGAGTATACTCTTTTAACCTTTCTAATACTCCAGTAGGCTTCCAGAGGTGCCTGTTCATACTAAATACCTATTATCCTAGTATTTTTCTAAAACTCCGTCGCCGCAAATTTGGTACCGGCGTCATACACAATGACGTTAAGTAACCCTTAATACGTATTAATCCACAATATACTTAACATTCCTTATGTATCTTTTATCAAAAAGGACTTTGAAAACCTAGCTTCGTCAAAAGAGGTTACGGAGTTAATGATATAAAGGAAAAGCTTATTATTTAACGAAAATACATTAACAAAGATTTCGTAGTTCAAGTCCGAATCGTTATATAATATAAATTTAAATCTCCGGGAGAGTTGGATATACGTTTAATTATAATAGTAAAGTCTTTTAATAGAATTTACGGCAAAATATTTCACCTTTTTATACCCTCAGACTTTTGGACTTTGTATAGTTTATTAATGATTTGGTGGTTTTAGCACCGGTATCATTATCATATCTTCGGTTTCGTTAGGTTTAATACTACTACTTCCGGGCCTTGAAGATAGAACTATATGTACCCATACTTAAAGGCGAGTTAATACCTTTCGCCGTTTTTAATTAAATTTTTCTCGTTAACGTCGACATTAACATCGTGGGTTTCTATATCCTCCAAATAAAGTAAAAAAAAAGATAGTGGACTTAAGGATGTAAAACTTTATTACTCCTATAATAATTTAAATTATCATTGTTCCTAATAACGATAATTATTAGCCTGGTTCAAAGTTGAATTTCGCTTCACCAATATCGTAACAATTAATTTCAATAGCTATAGTGTTTCCTCTCTACAATATCACGTATTAAGAATAGCCTACTTTTACATACCTTGATACCCCTATATTTGGCATAATACCTTAAAAAGTGTGGTTTGCGTAGAAATTTCGAAGATTAAAGGTGTGTAAAGGGTTAGTGGCTTTTGTTAAAGAAAATGTAAGAGTTTTTTACCACTCAAACGATATAAAAAGGCGTAATCGGCTAGTTATTAGGCTGTACCAGAATTAGTATCTTTATATTAATTAATTTTTTCAAAGTCATTCACACTGTTAATTGGGGTGTCGCCCACTAAATCTTCGATTTAATTCAAATAGTCCTATTTAAAATCAGTTAGTTATTAGGCATAATATGCTACCTTTTTGTTATTACGTTCGGCGAAAAGGTAACGAGTTAACTAGTAGCCAGACTTATCACAAATCTTACATCTTTTACTACTATTAAGAAAATAGTGCTTACGGTTAATAGTTCCGCCTAAATTTTAGCCTTATTCGTCTTAATGTAGCTGTTACCTTCAGTTTTTAACTGGTAGGCCAGACTTTAGGCGTTGTAAGCGCCCATACTTGCGATCGACGTAATTAACTACCGCAAGGTCTTCTTTATCCACGCTAAAAAAGTTACCGGCTTTAAAGTATATACAAAAAGAATTTGGAAAACGCGTCATTACAGTGGTAAGCGAGGATCTTAACTGATTAAAAACGCCTTCGCAGGTGGTATCTAGGCGTAATAAGGCGTATTCGAATTCGTTAACGCCAGTAACTGCTGCCCATATCAGTTAGCGAAGTGTGGCTTCGTTAACATGGTTTTTCCTATTAGTTTTTTTAGCATAACATTAATTTATTAAGTATCTAATTAAGAACGGTTATTAGTATTTCATCCTCTTTTATTTTTTACCATTATTATAGTTTATATCGTGGTGGCACACTCTGTATAGTATTGCGAAAAGTGAATATCATGCTCGAAGTAACCCTTTATATCATCGTAAATCTAGCGAAAAATATTAGCTTTAGTAATGAAGGTTAGTTAATAGTTCTTAAAGTGCCTTGTAAGTATTTAGGGGAATAATAAGTGAAAACCTGAAGGTGAAATCTCTATCTATTTGTAAATATTTAAAATGTATTTGATCTTGGAATCGAAGAGGTTATAAGGCTTTCCGTTATACTTTTTTATATCATTTCAGATATTAGCAAAGTCCGTAAAAAGCTTATAGTTAATATAAACTATCTTGACAGGTCTTAAGGGAAGGTCACGATTGTTATCCTAGCCTTAAACAGTATTTCTTTTAGCAATTTAAGCCTTAAAGCTTCCGAGGAATGGTATTAAAGGTAATTGCTAGTCGCTTAACCCGAGGGGTAAAGTTTTGGAGTAGGGCCTATAATAGGTTTTCGCGCGTAGGTAAATATAAAGGAGAAAAGTTTTAAAGGGCTTAACGACTTTATGTAAAGTGTTAAGGGGGAATTGATACCTGACGACTTTAGGAGGTTTAACGATATTATTCGATTAACTGGTGTAAAGCACTAACGTTAATACCTTTAGCCGTATGGGCAGACGCCTCTTTATATACCCTGCCGCCGCTAAAAGCATATTCTGCGCTATTACATAATGGTACTGGACTCTTGAGCAAGTTAATAAGTTTCTTATCGCCAACGCATCAAGAGGCTTAACTTAGTCAAAGGTAAAGTAAAGGTCTCCTACAACGTATATATTGGCATTAAAATCCATTTCCGCCTTTTCCTTTTCCTTAACGGTTTTGATGATTAAGGTCTTAAGGGTATTCTTTTTATTATGCTGATTTGAAAAAGATTTCCACCAATTCCACCGGGGTCTTTTTAGGAATATAAATACTACAACGTATAATTTCCTTTTTCAGCCTGGCTTCAACCGAACGCTAAATCATCCTTCACGTGTCAAAAGTCCAATAATGGAAAAACTCTCGAAAATCTTGGAAAGCGCGCGAGCCACGGCCGTAGTCGTTACAGAAATCCGTTTAGATAATATACTAACCTACGTAATTAGTCAGGTAAGCTTCAGTTAAGGTCCACTTAACATTCGTAATCCAGAGTTATTAGTTGTAGTATTAAATGAATACTATTTCAACGGCGTTAAATTTCTTTATATATTCCTGAATTAAAGGTAATTTAGCGGTTTGGTCCTTAGAGGACGTATAGAACACATAATACGAGGGATTTGGTGATTTTTGGGCGTATAAAATTGGTATTTTGGCGTATAGTTGCGTATAAACTTGGCGACTTAGAGTTGGGTCTTACAACGTGGTTTTTTTCGCGTGACTTGGTGTTTTTCGCTTAAAATAGCGAACTTAACAACTGAATTGGCGTAGGGGAAGTAAAAAAAGTAAAGTAAAACAAAGGTTTGGTGTAAAGTGTAAGGTCGAAGGTCGTTTATTGGTGGTAATGTTCGAAGTTATTTTGGCCGTAGGACATGGTCGTTTCTGCATTAGTAACACCCGCAATAATACTGACTTAGTCGTTTACCAACTTGGTGAACTTCAAGACTTCTAACAGTCAATCTCAACGTCTTTAAAAAGGATTAATGAAGATTTCTTGGTGTATTCGATAACCATACCGTCGTTACCTCCAAACTTCTATAAAAATCGACGCAACTTCAAAGTTTTCTTCATTTACTACCGTAAACACCGACGCAACAGTAAAGACCCTTCGCGAAAATCTTTACTCTACCTTGTTCTTTCACCAAACGTAACCAGAAAGTAGCTTCTTCTTCTACTTAGCCAATCTGTGCTCAACCTAATAAGTACTGATCAGTATTTGTAGGTCTTTAGATCTTTACAACGTTGTCCATTCGAATAGTAGTCAAAGTAAAAGTAGTATTACATGGGTTAAGTGGTGAATGTATCATTCTAGGTTTGGAAGACCGCTAGCCAGTCTAAACTGTGATTTGTATGGAGAATTTCTTAGCTTATGCCCTAGAGTGAAGTGCAGCGTACTGCACTCGACTTATACTCAATGCAGTAAGTCTACACAAAGCAATACACTCAACTTCCAGTTCAGTATAGTCAACTTTACTTACAGTAAAGTTGACCTAATGCACTGCATGTAATATTATTACAACATAATCTAAATTTTGGGATTTTGTAAAAATAGTAAACGGCTAGGTCGTATCCTAAAAATTCGCGTTCCATACTTATAAATAACTTATAATTCATAATATTTTTAGTCGATAATTTTTTAATTGTCTTTGGATGGTGTTAATTGGAGAGAGTAATAAGTTGTTGGATAAAGTATACCAAGATCATCCCCTTCAAATAAATATTCTTTGAAAGATACGTCCAAATAATCGACATTTAAAAAGGTTTTCGAGTCCGGGTTCGATTAGATAAGAACAGGTTTTAAAGTAAAAGAAAGCTGAATTAGTTTTAAAAGTAGATCTATTTTCGGGCATCTTTAAAGGCGGCGTTTTTCCTGTTGAAATAAGTTAAGAAACCCTATATTGCGAAATAAATTATTATTAATTGCCAATAATTTTTCTTCTTTTTTTAAAAAAAACCGTATTTTGAATACAGAGGAGAAAATTATTTCCTTCCGTTTAACGCCTACATCATCTAGATTTCCCGGTATTTTGATATCCGCTTCGATAATAAATCCTAAATATTTGATTTTTTATACATTAGACTCGTATTCAGATATATAGAGGTTTAATATAACGAAGATAAAGGTGTTCAATATCAGTTTAATACTCAAGTTATAGATGTTGAAAATACTATTAAAATATACCTAAATATCCTCGAGGTAAACAGAATATAAATGCCGACAAATAAACGTCATAAATTATTAAAATATCATTCAAAGCTAATCTATATATCTAAAAAAGTTCGAGACGTACACGGAACGTTATTTTCCACTCGTCGCCTTTCTAATTATACGTCTTGTAAAAAGCGGTTTTAATTTAGAGTTTGGCGAATTACTTAGCTTCAGAAGTATTTGAAAACGTTTTTTCATGAGGGGAAGGCGATAATGGTAGGCTGTAATAATAAAGTTCAATTTATGGTAATCGATATAAAAGCGTAAATCGTTTCCGGAGTTTTGAAACAAAAGCACAAGGGTACTCATAGAGGAGTTACTTGCGCGAATATAACTTTGGTTTAACAATTCAATTAATGTTTTCCGTAACACCAAGAGCTCCTCCCGTGACATATAGTTTAATGGGTCCTGAAAAACTTCCAGAGGTTAGCCTCAATTATTGTTCTAAAGAATAATATCGAAGTAAGATTCTGAGCGGTGAAAAGGGAATTTGTTTATGAGGGTTTCTTCAAATAACGGTGCGAATTTCTTTAAGGTATAGGAAATCCTATTTTTCACAGTAACGAGTGGCTTTCGGACTAATGTTTCGTTAATATATGTAAGGGAGATAGCAGTAAACTATACAGTGGTGGTTTGTATCTTTAGAGAAATACAGAATATAATATTGATTGTGGAAGTATTAATACCCGGAGGGGTTTTTTTACACTGGCGCGGATCCCTATTACTATAAGCAATAATTATCTATTGGTCCTAGACAAAATATATGTTTTGGAACAAGGGAAGTTGTTTTTCAAATTCCACCCATGATTTAACCAAAATAGCTTCGTATTACCAGTAGGAAATGATATAAATTGTAATTCTTTACTAGTATTTACCGTGGTTAATATTTCCATGAATTAAAAAAAGCATTTGCTTAATTTAAACTGTATAACGTATGGCTTTTTTAAGTCGTTGAGGTGGAAAAGAGCAATATAGTTACTGTAATAGGCGGGTAATTCATTTATTTGTTATGTTATAACATTTACCATTCATTTATACTAAAAGATAGATAGAGTAATAAGTTAAAAAGTAAATCTGGTATGAATACAGAATCATTTTGGACTTTAGGGTGAGAGACTAAATCGAATTCAATTACTTTGAACTTTTGTGCGCAACTATGTATAAAAATTACGTTTTCTCTTGTAGAAGGTTGATGGAATAGTAAGTGAATATAATATAAATGTTTGAATCATTTTTAGTATCAAATTTGCTTAATTGTTTCATAGGATTTAGTAGCTAGGTCCGAATTCGATAACTATTCGCCTTGTATTTTCAATATAAACAAAGGGTTTTACAACAGAAAGTTCAGAAAGGTTAACCTAAGTCATGCTTCGTTTAATACCGCTTCAAAAGGCGTTTATGCTGGTTATGATAATATTTTTCTAATCATTATAAACGGTCAGATTTCTGTTACCACCCTTGCTATAAATAACACCACTAATACCAGTAATAATGACGTGGTTAATATTACAATATCGAGTACAAAAGTTATGAAGTCGTGAAAACCAATTCATTGTAATTTACGGGTACAGCTAAGAAGACTAAGGTGTTAATGAATAAATATTTCACTATTTATTTTTGTGGAAAAAATGTACATTAACAATGGATTTTCAAATTATATCGTGAGTTTCGGTAAATGAAGTTGTTTTAATATTTTAGAAACCTATAAATCATTGATGAAACCTTTGTTTTCAATTTGTAAATCGAATAATACAGTTTTTTTACATTTGGGTTATAGTAATACGCGTAAACAATAGTTATTCAGGTGTCGAATTCGCTACGATAGCCATAATTTCGGCAAATCTTAAAACTTTTTTTAACGGTTTTCGTAAAGCGTTCAAATTATTCAAAGATAATGTTAAAATATTTTTCATATATTAATGAACTTCCGTTTTTGATTTAGTTCATTTTTATAGTAACATTTACTGTTTGAAAATTTAATGTAATATCTGAAAATTTCACCGGTTAGTTGAAAAGCATATTTTTAGTTTTTTAACGGTTAATATAATCAGGTAAACTATTAGTAGGGCTTTAGATCATTGCAACGTTGTTGATTCGAACCGTGGTTGAAGTAACAGTAGTATTTTCTTGGTTAAGTAGTGAATGCATTGTTCTAGGTTAAGCAAACCGTTAGCCGGTCTACACAGTAATTTTTATGGCCAATTGCTTGGCTCGTATCCTAGTGTCAAATGTAGAATACTGCACTCGACTTATACCCAATGCGGTAAGTCCAAAAATAAAACACTTAACTTGTAGTACAGTTAACTTTACTGTAAGTAAAGTTGATCTATTGCACTGTATGTAGTATTATTCCATCACTAGCGGCTTTTCAGTTTGTATGCGTACGTTAGTGTAGTTAACCAATATTTTTCGGTTACCAATAAATTGCCTCCTCGTTAACTAGCCAGACCCCTGTTAATTACAATTGACTTCCATACTGAATTGCACCCAATTAAATGCAAATTCACATTATTTGACCTTAATTGATTCGTCGCTCCAAGGTACGAGTTTATTAATTACTATAACAGGTTTTTCTACCACAGACCATTACAGGCCTTTACTTTAACCGTGTAGGGCTTTACTTTAATATATCCAATTACACAAGTTCGTATCGACAATTCTCTGGTAGTTTTCTAGTTTGTAACCATATTTCTAATCGACGTTACATAATATTATCTTTCCGGGCGTCCTATTATCGTAGCCCTAGATTCGTATAGTTAGCCTATTGTTGTTTATAAACCTTTCTAGAGCCTCATTTGACATTGACTTTGTTAGGGTATCTGCGGAATTGTCTTTGCTGTTAATATACTGGAATTACCTAATTTACTTTTCTTCGTAGGCTTTATGGAATGCCATTACGTCGATTATCAAGCGTTTTTTACTGGTAGTTCCGAGCTTTAAGAGGTATTCAAAGAGGCTTTTCGAGTCGGTACAGATTATTACCGGAATGGGGGGGATTTTCAGTTACTTGGTGATAATATTAAGAGTTTCTCAAAGTGCTATGCCTACGTTAAAGCCCGTTATTATACTGTAGACCTCCGAAGTTAATACGCTTCGTGTGATTTTCTTACACTTGACAAAGGTTTAGTGGATTAGGCTACCGCTAATATTAAACTGATCTTCCCATTTATTTTAGTTAACGAGGATTATTAGGAAGCCGATTTGCAAAAACAAGTCTATATTATTTATAAAAGACTTTTCCGTAAAAATTATTCATTTGGCCTTTGATAAGTCGATTGAAACTATATAAATCCCACTTCTAAGTTTCGTATTTTCCATTCAAACTTCTTGTTTAGCCGGTTAAAGTCTTTATTTACTAGATACTATGCCTGTATCGTAATAAAAAGGTCGTAAAAGGATTTCGATTAGTATAAGGTAATAATATAGCTATCTCGAATACGCTGCTCCAAGTATCGTTAAGCCTTAGCCATATTAGTTTTATTAATCATTTCTAAAATAGTGACTTAGCCCTTTTAGCAAAAGCTAAGGCCGGTATTAATACCAAGTATGCGGATTGATGATTCGTTAAAGTTAAGTTGACTACCATCCGTTAGCTTCGTTACCGGCTTACAATGTCAGAACTTAGAGTACCCAATCGCTTGTTGTTTTAGTGTTATAAAGCCAGCCATTTCGATGAAAAGGGTATTGCTAGTTTGTATACCTACTATGTCGAAGTCTCTTTTTTGTATTGCTAACAAATACGGGTCGTACGTTCAAGACTTTATCGTTAGCTGTAATTTAAAGTGCGATTAGAAGGTTAGGAATTAATAAACACCTGTTTCAACTAGTCAGTATCATGGTTTAATACATCGTATTACCGTTGCTAAAGGGTAAATGGCACTTAATTCCGGTAACAGTTTTAATAGTACGATCTTCTGTCGGTAGGTTGCTAATTACGTGTAGGATTACATTATATTTCGTCTATTAAGCGCAAACATATCTTTAATCTTAGCTAGTAAATTTGCTGTTAAAGTAACTATGAAAATCTAACTAATTTTCGAAATCGTTAGCGATTACGTAAGAATCTAATCCTTACTTTTAATACCTTATTTTTAAGCGATTAAACGTAATTTGTTATATAGCCGTCCAGTAGTTTCCCTTTTTACCTCGTAGATGATCCTCGACTTAAGGATTTTAACGTTTAGGTTTTAAAGGTTAAAATCAGTTTTCGGTACGAATTATTAAACTTTTCGAATTACTAAGCCGTTAATTTCTACCTTGTCATTTTCTTCGAAAAGTCTAACAAAGGTTTTAATAATCCCTTATGCTTAGAACTTAAGTTCCAAATCTTCGTTATTCTTCTTTTTCTCATTTAGTTAATTAGTATCATAAATTCGACCCAGTTTTTATTACTTCTCTTTAATAGTCCTTTTCTTCGGGGTTTAATTGTGCCAGCAAAGTTTTATCGACTTATTAATAATAAGTTAAGGAGGTTCGTATTGACATAGTCGTTTGGTTTAAAAGTCTTTATCATTAGTAGCCTTAATATAGGGCTTAACCTAAGTAATTAAAAAAGATATAGGACTTTTAGTAGTTTTAATGACCACTTTAAAATTCGACATACTAAATATATTATATGGGTCTTCTGATGCAGGCAGCTCCCGCCATACGAGGACTTTATTTTATAAGGGTACAACAATCACATGGATTGTGAAAGGGCGGTTTTTGGTTGTAATGATCACACTAAATACCCGTGAGTATATAGAAGGTGTCAGAGGGTTTATGTTATTAAGATGGTAGCAGAGGTGCTGAGTGAATGATATCGCAACCGTGCAAGTAATGATCAAAAGCCGTGAGGCTATTCAGAATATACTGAGACTGAATACTTAGATTAACAACTGAAGAGCTATGAAGGAAATACTATCTATGTGGTGATGCCCGTGTCCTTATATCCTATGGCCTTCATACCATCTTTAGTGCTGAGGCTCACCGGTGCTCACTGAGGCTCACTGGTAGCTCAGCTGCATGCTGGCCTGTTTCCTGACCCGCCAAAGTGCTTGGGTCATAAATTGGTGTTGAAAGCATTATTAACCTGACGACGTACTCATTATATTCGCAATTCCATCAGAGTTTTACCGTAGGCCATAATATATTTCTAAGCACTTATTAAGGGCGGAGATTCACTCGTTAAGCGTGTGTACGCTTTAAAGACTAGTAACGTTAGAATTAGGCTGTTAAGGCCTATAGTATCATTCAAGATCTTTACTACCATTTATAGGCGTACCTTGGGATCCATAAAGCTTTTAATTTCCAGTATAAAGATATTATACGTTTGGAGAAGTAGGACGTATACACTTTTAACTTTCTTAATACTCCCGTAGGCTTTAATAGGCACTTGTTTAAAATGAATACCTATTAATTTCGTATCTTTCTGAAACTTCGTCGCCGTAAAGTTGTATTTATATCATCAATTGAAACGTTAGGTAGACACAAGTACGTGTTAATTTATAGTATCCTTAGTGTTTATCACATATACGTTGCCGAAAGGGATTTTAAAAACTTATCCTCGTAAAAAGAGATTTCGGAATGAACGATGTAGAAGAAACGCTCATTATTTAAATAAAATACATTGAGGAAAATTTCGTAGTTGAAATCCTTATCGTTTTTTAGTGTAAACTTAAATCTTCGGGAGGCTTAAGTATATATATAACAATGGTTACAGAGCTTTTTAATGTTTTTTAGAGTAAAGTATTTCACATTTTTGTACCTTAAGAATTTAAGGACTTTGTACAGCTCATTAATGGCCCAATGGTTAAAGTGATGGTGTAGTTAACGTATTTCAGATTTCGTTAGGTTCAATACCACTGTTTCCGGACGTTAAAGATCATACTATTGGTGCCGTTACTTAAAGGCAAGGGAAAACCTTTAGCCGTTTTAAATTAGTTCGTCTACGTTTATGTGAACGTTAAGGTCGAAAGTCTTTATAATTTTTTAATCAAGTATAGAAGGGGTAAGAGACCTCAAGATATGGAACTTAATTAATCACACAATAGTTTAACCTACCGTTATTTCCAATAAAGATAGTTATTTGTTTGGTTTAAAGCCAAATTTATCCTTAATAATATCGTAACAATTAATTTTAGTAGCTATGATACTTTCCTTTCGCAATGCCACATATTGCGATCAACCTTTTGTTAAGTAACTTGCTGCTCCTATATATAGTATAGTACCTCGAAACGCGTGGTCCGCTTAAAGATTGCGAAGATTAAAGGTTTATAAAGGGTTAAAGGCTTGGTTAGGGCAAAGATAAAGGTCTTTACCACTCAAACGGGATAAAAAGGCGTGGTCGGATAATTACTGAGCCGTATTAGAAGTAGTATTTTCGTTCCAATTATTTTGCTTAGGGGTATTAGCGCTGTTAATTGGCTTGTCGCCTTCGAAGTCTGCGATTTAATTTAAGTAATCCTATTTAGAAGAAGTGGTGTATTAGGTGTGATATACTATCCTTTTATTGTTACGCTCAGCGGGGGGGTGCTGAGTTAATCAGTAGCTAGACTTGCTATATATTTAACATCTCTTACTATTATCGCAACAATAGTGTTTACGGTTAATTAGTCTGCCTAAATATTGGTTTTATTAGCTTTAGAGTAATTGTTGCCCTTAGTTTATAGCCGCTAAGTCAAACGTTAGGCGTTGTTGGCGCCCGTAGTCATATTTACGGTCAACATAATTAATCACTATAAGGTTTTTTTTATTTATATTAAGGAAGTTGTCGGTTTAGGGGTAAATATTAAGCGAGTTCAGTATACGTTCTATGATAGTAGAAAATGAGCAATGTAACTTGCTAAAAAAGTTTTCGTAAGTGGTATTTAGGCGTTATAAAACGTATTAGAACTCGTTAATATCTTTTATTGTTTTCGGTACCTATTCGCGAAGTATAGCTTCGCTAATGTAGGCTTTTCACATCAAATTATGACACAACATTAACTTATTAAGTATTTAATTAATGATACCCATTAGCGTTTCCTCCTTTCTTCACCTTATGATTATAGTTCATCATATGGTAACTCAATTTATATGGTATTTGGCGAGGTAGAAATCGTACTTAAAGTGATTCTTTATACCATCAGAAATCTCTCGAAACGTAGTAGCTTTAGTCAGGAAGGTTAGGTAGTGGTCCCTGGCGTGCCTTGTAAGGATTTCAGGGAATAGTGAATGAAAACCTAAAACAGGAACCTTTATCTACTTGAAAATATTTAAGAAGTGTTGGAACAATATTGACTGCTATTTTTAGTAGGTCAATTGCAGTGCAGTCAGTCAACTTTACTGTAAGTAAAGTTGACTATAATGATTGCAAGCTGAGTGTATTGCTTTGTGGAGACTAACTGCATTAGGTGTAGGTTGATTGCAGTATGCTGCACTTTACTCTAGAGCACGAGCAAAGCAATTGACGATACAAATTATAGTGTAAACCGGCTAGCGGTTTGCCAAACCTAGAACAATACATCCACTATCTAACTACTACAATACTACTGTTACTTCAAAGACCAATCGAATCGACAACGTTGCAACATCCAAGGCCTACCAACACTGCCTGAAATTAAGCGACGGTATCGCTACTTAAAAACACCAAGAAATCTCCAGTGATTCTTCTTAAAGAAAAGCGTTGATATTGACCGCTAAAAGTCTCAAACAACAAGTTGGTAAACGACTAGGTCAATACTACTGCAGGTGCTACTACTGCAAAAACGACTAAGTCTCATGGCCAAACAACAACCTTCAACATCTACCACTTTCAATGCAGCACCAGTTACTTCATCCATAGAGATTCGAATCGACAACGTTGCAACGTCTAAGGCCTACCAACAGGAAGGGTATTATCTTGGTGCCTAAAAGATTGTAGGGCTTTCTGTTATTTTTCTTTACATTGTTTTTGATTTTGGCGAAGTTCTTAAACAACTTGTATTTGATGTTCATTATCTTGACAGGTCTTAAGTGTAAGTAGCGATAGTTATATTACTTTTAAATAATATTCTTTAACAGTTTAGACTTTGGAGCGTTCGAGATACAGTGTTAAGGCTAATTACTAGTCGCTTGGATCAATGGGTAAAGCTTTGTAATAAGGCCTATAGTGGGTTTTCGTGTAAAAGCAAACCTAAAAAGGAAAAGTTTTTAAGGGGCTTGGAAGTTTTAGGTGAAATGTTAAAGGGGAAGTGGTACTTAACAACTTTAAGAGGCTTGATGGTTTTGCTTAATTAATTGGTGTAAAAAGCTGATATCAATACCTTTGGCCGTGTTTACTGCCTTTATTTTACGCGTTTTGCCTCTGTTAAAGACGTATTTCACGTTTATAAGTAGAAGTGTTAGGCTGCCAAACAAGTTAATAGGGTTTTCGTTGCCAACGCGTAAAGAAGCTTCACTTAGCTAAGGGTAAATGAAAGGTCCCTTAAATCGTGTATAGGGGCGTTGAGGTTTTTCGATAGCCTTTTTCTGAGTCATTAGGTCTTAAGAATATTTTTTAAGATGAGCTAAATAAAAAAGTTTTCGTATCAGTGTTTTATAACCCTAAGCTGGCAAATAAACTCTTTACCTTTTAGATTTTACCTTAATATTTATCTTAATCCCTTTTAAAAGTAAGGTTCACAAATAACTAGTTCCGTTGTTGAAAAGGTTACAAAAGATAATAAAGGCATCGTTAAAGTCGTTAATATTACAGTATTCAATGATGTAGTAGTCGACGAAGTTGATTAAGTACTTTTTGGCAAAGCTATCATCAATATTAAATTCCCAAAGGTCGTAATTATAGTGCTCGGTAAAAAAGTATCCGAGAGCCTTAATTGTTTCTTTGTTGGTAGGGTCGGTGATGGTTTTAAGGTGATCGCTTGCGGTAGCTTTCTTGACTTACTAATTTGCATAGGACGTATAGGATGAGGAAGTTAGTGATTTGGCGTGAAGTCGCGTAAAAACTTGGCGATTCAGCGTGGAATCGCGTAATGTGGCTTTTTCGGCGCAACTTGACGATTCTTGGTGTTTTCGCTTAGAGTAATGACCTTAACAATTAAATTGCCTTAGGGGAAGCGAAAAAAATGAAGTAGGGGCAAAGATTTTGTGTAAAGAATAAGGTCGATGGTCGTTATTAGTGGTAAAAGACGAATGTTGTTTACAATTTTGGCCCTAGGACTTAGTAAGTTTTTTACAGTAGTAATATCCGTAATAAAACTAACTTAGCCGTTTACCAACTTGCTTAATTTTGAGACTTCTAATAGTTAATTGTAATGTCTTTAAGAAAGGTAAATAAAGATTTTTGGTGTTTTCAATAGCGATACCGTTGTTACCTCTAATCTGCCATAGAAACTATATAGCCCAAAGATTTTTTTTCTATACTGCCATAAAGACCATTCAGTAGTAAAGACTTTTCGCCAAAACATTGCCTTTACTTTAACGTTAATGCAAAGCGTAACAACTGGAAAGTAGCTATTTTTCTACTTAGCTAATCTATGCTTAACCCAATAAGCACTAATCAGTATTAGTAGGACGTTAGATCGTTGCAACGTTGTCGATTCGAATCGTGGTCGAAGTAATAGTAGTATTACATTGGTCAAGTGGTAGATGCATTGGTCTAAATTTGACAGACCGTAATTTGTATGGCTAATTGCTTGATCTGTGCCTTAGTGTGAAGTGCAGCGTACTGCACTCGACTTACACCCAATGCGGTAAGTCCACAAACAATACACTCAATGTGTAATACAGTTAACTTTACTATAAGTAAAGTCGACCTACTGCACTGCATGTAGTATTATTCCAACACAAACCGTTTATATTATGATCCGAATCAAAAACATTCGGGTCGTCGTCGTTGTCGTTGGCTAAGTCATCGCGGCCGCGGTAAAAAGCGACGCGATAATTACGTCGTTCGTAAGTAATATAAAAATGGGACCCCTTGAAATAAGAGATTACTCCAAAAACATAAAAATACAAATAATAGCTTTAAACTGTCTGATTATATTTATTAATATAACTAGTATGTTGGTGTTATTTCATGGTATATATAAATCGTGTTCGTAAACAGCTTAATTCTATTTAACGAGCTTCGCATATAACGTTTTGATAAATTACTTATATTAGGTGATTAAGTAATCGTATTACGTTATTAACGCTTCTTAAAGTTAGTCCCGTACACACGCATCGGTCAACTACTTCAAAACCTCGGGGTTTAGATTCGAAAGGTTCAAAATATAGGTTTAAGTTATAACCGCTTGTAAATAGCTAACACACTGTTGGAAAACAATATCGAGGATTATATAGAAAGAAACTAAGTTAAAGTTGTTGTTTAAGGCCGTCGGATAATATTTATAATCTTTGATGAAAAAAAGGAAGGAGAAACCCCTACTAAAAAGCTGCTATAGAACTAGAGAAAAGGGGTAGCCCGGCTATGTGACAGGTGTAAGAGCATGCTCAGAAGCGGCTTTAGAACATTGTGGGAGCACGGCAACCACTAGGGCTAGATCCCTGGTGACTACTAGCCCAAGCACCAGCCTGTGACAAACATAGCAGGCTTTTACGATTAGGTTTTATACGTTGTTCGCCTCGCTTTACAAGCTTTAGCCAATGTTAGTTATAAGGGAAAGGGTTTACGCGACTATGTTGCTCTAACCATCATGGGCGAAACCATAATTAGTCTTGCGACAGGTATCGGTAGCGGCAGGGATAAGTACGTTTCGAATTAAAGCTCGGCTATGAAATGGGGTACGGGAGCAGCCAGTGGGGATGGCAACGTCGGGGTGACGGGCAAGGAAAGCGCATGAAAGAGGGCGGGACACGGGTACGCATGTCGCTGATCTATAACGTCATACGCCTCGCACCTGGTCCGCGACCGGCCCAGATACAGTTCGTGCTCAGTTACATTATAACACGTTTTTTCACTAGGAAGGAGGAAGAGGCATGTTATGAATACAGGCTACTAACCATTAAGTCTATAGGTTACAGGGCTATGCACGTAACAGAGGGTACACGTACAGCACCCGGCTCGGGCGCGGTCCGGGCGCGGTTCGCAGGCGTCACATGGGAGGGATAGTACCTGGCTCAGGCGCGGTCCGGGCGCGGTTCGCAAACGTTACGTGAAAGGGCACATAACGGACCGTACACATAGGTTTTGCGTTGAAAACCACTACACACTTCTCTCGTCTTCCATAGTACTTCAATTGTTAACACCATTTGGTACCTACTTGGCTTACCATCGTAGATTGTACCATAATATTGGATATATTATCGGTAATGGAATATTAAGTTTGGGAAATCGAAAAATATTAAAGTAGACTGATTAAGACTACGGAATTAATCGAAATAGATGGTATATAAAGTGTCGAATGAAGTCATGTTATTGAAGATATCAGGGACGTCGTTAATAAGGAGAAGGAATCATTCTTATAGGAAGGTTTCAATAGTGAGGTGGAAAACGATTATACTAAGGAATCCATCAAAGCTAAAATCCCCAAAACCGGTTTCCTTATATATTCGTCTGATCTTGAGGATAATTACGATCACAATAACGATAAGGATTGAGGCTAGTGTTTGTAATGCCCTATAGACAAATAGGTAATAACCCCTATATATCAACTGTATTGTTTCTTTTACACTTTCGGAATAATGGCTCCGAGGGCTTAACTATATCGAAAATAGGGGCGAGATGATGGCAAATGCTGTCTTTTATTATGGGAAGTAACGATCAGGGATAATGTGGTCCTATCTAACGGCCCAGGCGATCGTCGGGTAAATAATAGTTCCTATACAAACCCAATACAAGTCCCCATCGATAACCTTCGCGCCCACCGTAAATCGTCTTTCGTCCATACTACTAGTAAAAGGTGTTAATCGTGATGAACGAGATCTATAAGGAACCTCCTAATTATATATCAATAGATTCTCCAGGTAGATTCTAGGTATTCTAGAATCTACAAGCCTCTACAATATCTTCTTGTATAGTAACTTCAACAAGGATCGTGTCAATAGAATATGGCAGTCCTCCCACATCTTTCTACTGAGTTCATTATTAGCCTGTTACATTCAAATTACAGGTAAAATGTGGAACAAGTATAACAATTGCGAATTTTATCTTGAACCCGACAAGCGATCCCATCTTGCACCCAATGGCAACGGCAGTAGCAGCAAAGATATTTGTCCTCAAGCAAACACATAATCTCACCTTTACATCAGCAGCAGCTGAAACTTTCATCCTTAACCAGACATGTGATCCTATCTTCCGTTAGCGGCGTCTACAACTTCGGTTTGAACCAGATATACGATCCCATCTTCTGTCAATAGCGGCTATAACTTCGTCTTGAACCAGAAATGTAATCATGTCTTCCATCAACAGTAGCTACAACTTTGTCTTGAACCAGACATACAATCCCATCTTCCATTAGCGACAGCCATGATTTCCGTCCCTACCAGACACCCAATCTCATCTGTTGTTATTAGCAACCGCAATTTACAATTCAACCCAATAATTCTTTCATTTATGGAAACTACAAACTTCACTTCAACTTCTTTCTTCTTTCTTCAATCAATGGCAAACATGTATGTGGAAATTGCAGATTTAAACCCCTTTTCAGACCATGTTGAAGGGGCGTTTGTGATAAGTTAGAGGGGCTGGTGAGGGTTCTCCTCTTAAAGGGCTGGTTAATGTAATGTTTGGGGCATGAATCTTGTAGCTGATCTGGATGCATATCTCTTGTGTTTGTACAGGTAGGGTGTGCTATTTGGGATCCTGATTGCTAATCTTCATTTGTCAAATACACAGCTAATCATGGCTTTTAAAATATTCAATTATCACATGGTAATATTGTGATTCTTACATTTGACTGAAGATGTTCTTTTCCGAGCAAAGGCATTCTCTTCTGAGCGAAGGCATTCTTTTCTGCACAGAGGCATTCTTTTCTAAGCGAGGGTGTTCTTTTCTAGGCGAAGGCGTTCTCTTCTAACCAATGGTGTTGAGATAAAAGGCAACTGCGACCTTGACCACCAACCTTTCACGTTAGTAGATTTTCCCATCGTCTGCCAATACCACATCACCACCTTTCTTGCAACTTACCAATTCTTCCATCTTCCACCAAGTCACATTCACAACAGGTTTGTCCCCCCTCCCCATTTCATTATAAAAGGCAACCGCGACCTTAACTACTAACCTTTCACGTTAGTACATTATCACATTATCTGCCAACACCAGACTACCACCTTTATTTCAACTTACTAATTTTTCCACCTTCCACCAATAAAATCACATTCACAACAGGTTTGTTACCTCCCCCATTTCATTTATTTCTCCCAAGTCATCTATTCCCAAGACCTTGATTTTATTTTTGAGTGAACCTCAACTTGTGGGGTTAGACTAATTGTGGCTTAGAGTCCCTACCAAAGTTCCCGATCATTCACCCCGCTTTACACACATCAATGATGTCTTCCACTCCTGCGACCAACAACATGACCTTCAAGGAGGCCAGAGCCATACAGCATCGCCTGGATCACGTAAGTAATATTTTCTTTACATCTCCATCTTCTCCATTTATCCCTCCCTTAGCAAACCTTCAGCTGTAGAGACTAATCAATCCACCGATCTAGTACCTGAGAGATATGCAAAGTAAGGGCCTGCTGAGCCTCACCGCTGTCGATCACATCCGTGACATTGCGGCCGAGGGTATCGCAGAATATTTTGGGGAGCGCTACCGTGTGTTCCCCACCGCTGGCCCCGATGAAAACGTGCACATTCTCCGCGACAGACCCGTTCCTTCCTGTGTCTTGGAGACACTTAAAGATTGTACCCACAACCCAGACTGTGGCAAGCCCAAGCCCAAGGCCAAGGGCGAGCCCTCCTCCTCCAAGAATGGGCACAATGCCCACCTGTAAGTATCACCCACAAGCATCCTCCCCCATCATACCACTTCAGCTAACAACAGTATAACAACAGAGATGTGCTGGGCGCTGGCACCAAACAGTGGGAGGAGCTCCTTAGCAACCCCACTCTGCTCTCCCAGCGCGTTGCCAAGGCCATGTCTGCTCACACACGTTCGGTTGCTCCTGTTGCCAAGCACGCTCCTGTCGCCCTGCGCGCTCCTGTCGCCGAGCTCGCTCCTGCCGCCAAGGTCGCTCCTGCTGCCGACCAAGTTTCTGTCGCCCCGCGCACTCCTGTCGCCGAGCTTGCTCCTACCGCCAAGGTCGCTCCTGTTGCCTCCCAAGCTTCTGTCGCTGAACGCGCTCCTGCCGCAAAAGTCGTGCCAATTGCTGACCAAGCTTCTGCCGCCAAGCACGCTCCTGTCACTGCCTCTGCTGGCCCCCAAACCCCCACCCACCACAGCCGCAGCTCCTCCCCCAACCTCATTTCTTTCAGCCCTTAGACAAGTTGGTTAACTTGGAATCTGCTGCCATGAAGACTAGTCAACTCTCATTGCGTTGGATCAACAGGAGGTGCATACAGGAAGGGATTGGGTAAGAGGTTAAGAGGTTTTCGTGATAGGGCACTACATTTGGCCCAGATTTGGCCACCGATAAATCAAATAGACACATTATGCTGTCTTTCACAATCCCATTACCTACTTTGCTTATATTTCCATGATAAATAAGCCATGATTGTTTATTTTTACTTATCCAGGTTATGATGATGTGTTGGTAAGGCTTCACAGTAGCTATTACGTCGAGTTGAGTCTGTAGATAAAGTAACAATGGTGCAGCATAAGCGAAGAGTGACAGGATGATTCTTTCCTCTCAACTATGGGAGCTGACTAGCCGGCTCCGACCCATAAAGTCTATGGCACGGGGCTGACACGTATCCTTTACCTAGAGAGGCTGCTCATTTCCCATCTCCCCTGAATTGCAAGCCAACCCAGCAGCCAACATAATTGGCGTTGGCTTGAGTGAACGGTGCTGATTGTACGCCAATGCAGTTGGTTGGTGCAGTTGACAAAGTAAACTGCATTGATTGCATTGCCTACACAATATAGTCACAACACCGGCGACTTTGTGTTTTATGGAGGTGTCAGCGTTGTGGGTATCAAAAAGAACAACAAACAAGAACCAGTCCATGGGACAAGCCATTGATCAAGGCATGTGCAGAGAGTGCAGTCTAAATTGAAACAAGTCTATTGCCATACCAATCGCACAAATGCTTGATCCACTAAACACTGCACAACAAAGAGACGTGATTTAATCCCAAATACCCAAACTTGTCTTGCATGTAGCCCACAAAAAAACCCACAAATGCAAAAATCAACCCACATATGCGGCCACGAGGGGGTTTGGTGCACATATCCCTCACCTAAACTTGTGTTGGTTGATATACTACGGCCGATCTATATATTAAATTTGTTTGACTTATTATCCCTATATATATGCGGCCCCGGGAGTTAAGTTTACGGCAACCGGTTTTTATGTGCGACCCCGGGTAACCAATCCGCATGTCCCTTAATATAAACTATCTTATCATTTGCCGCGCCGGTTAGCCTTAGGTTTTACGAGTTTTGGTTTGCCTTACGTTTTGAAGGTTGATGGTAGTATATCGTTTTAATGTTTTGAATGTTTTCTTATCCTGGTTAATATGTACTATCCTCTTCCATTATCACGATAGAGTTTATGTCTATTATCTGGTTGGTATAGTTAGATATTGAAACGGTTTAATATGTCAAGGTGTGGAAGAAGGATTTAGAAGTGTGTATATATGTATGAAGATTTTGTTGGTAAGTTTGAACGTGAGAGAGAGAAATGAGTTTGTATGCATGTATATAGACGTTGTAAGGAAATTTAAACGTGCGAGTGAGAGAAGAGTATGTATATGGGTGGGGATGACTTTTACCAGTGAATTTTAACGTTTTCAAAGACTTGTTCAGTGAGTTTTGAATGATATTGACTTCGAGACAGACTTTGTAAAAAAATCTTAGTGGTTTAGCGTTGCTAACGCATAGTAATTTCAACAAAGACCTATTTATCTACTAAATTAGATGCAGTACCATGAAGCGTTTCAGAGAATAAACTCTGTTTATTAAATGGAATAAAGTTCAATTAACCGCTTAAAAAGGTTGTTGCTGGAACAGCAGTCAATTGCAATACAATCAATTGAACTATACTCACAGTTAGTTGATTGTACTAACTGCAAGTTAACTAAATTGTTTGCGGGATTGGCCGTATTGACTGTAAGTCAAGTACAGTAGGTGCCTATTTCAAACTAGGGCATGGGCCAAACAATTGGCCGTAAAAATTAACGTGCAAACCGGCTAGCGGTTTCCCAAACATAGAAGTGACACATCACTACTTTCAATATAATACACCAGTTACTTTGACCAGAAATTCGAATTGAATACGTGATAACGATAAAAGCCTACTAACACTAATCCGTGTTTATTAGGTTAAGCACAGATAAGCTAGGTAAAGGAAAAGGCTACTTTCCGGTTACGCTTTGCAATTGCGCAAGGTAAAGGAAAGATTCTTGCAAGGAGCTCTTTTTATTACGCTTGCTGTTTATAAGGAACAACAAGAAATAATTTTAATTGTGTTGTTGTTTATAGGCATTTGAAAGTGGTGATGGTATTGCTGTTATTGAAACACCAAAAAATCGTTATTAAACCAATCATCAAAGAAAAGAGATGAGATTGACCGTCTATAAACTCATGATCATTAAGTTACCAAAGTGAGCAAACAGCTAAGTCGTGATTATTATTGCTGATACTACTACTACAAATCGCAAATCAAAACCGGTTATCTCACGACCGTTAATTACGAATAACAATTTTAACGGTGAACTAATTACAACACATCTTTTTGCACCAAACCATTCCCACTACACTATTTAAACATTTTTCTTTAAATGGATACAAGAAATATCAAAATCGATCTCATCATTAACCCTATCATAAAAATCGCAATCAAAAACCACGGAATCACCGTCGTTAAGCACTTAAACAACAATTTGTACCTTATGAAGGTAAACAAAAACTCTACCACTAAGCACCTGACAAATTACATTGAATATTTTATCCTTGACGTTTACTATGACAATTAGGACTTCGGTATTAACGACTTATACGACTTCATTAAGCTTTTTAGAGATTGTATTCATAATATGTAGCAAAAGAAAGAGCAGTCGATAAAGGATAAGCTAAGAGCCGATTAACGTAAACAAGGGATTTCATTGCTGTTAAAACTTGGAAAAGATGGAATTTTAAATGAAAGAATATATTAATACGCAAGAGGTAAAGATATTGTTGTCGACAGTATCGTTTAACACCCAAATACATATTTGTAAGGTTATATTTAGGTCTAGATGAGTTTTTCAAACCCTGTTTCCTAAAAACCCTAACATGCAAGCATTGTTAGCAACGTTGCTGAAGATGATAAAGAATCAATTGATTCATGCGTATCAAGTTCCTAAGCCTATGACTACCTTTAAATCCACCAGTCAATGAAGTAACAACCTTTCAAACCCCCTCAATACTAATATGATTATTACTAAACCCTCTACAACAATATTAAAGTACACTAACACGTTTAATTTCAATAAATCCGCTCTTAATAATCATGACAAAAAAGAAATAGTTATGGCGTGTATTCACTATAGACTTAATCAATAGCTTTTCCTGTCGAAACTACGTGATGGTTTATTACCTTATTCGTTAATATGAGCCTTAACAATTTTTTACAGTTTTACTTTCAACAAATAGTACCAAATAAAAAGTATTACACTAGCTGCTGCAAAATACTCCTATAGATACTTGCGTGAGCAATCGTTACGCGTATCTACTGGAAGCCCATGCAAGCCTCCGGGATCCCACGCTATCCCTCTGATAAAGACCCTAGAGAGCCACAGAGTTTAGAGATATGTAGGCATTAAAACTATAACCTTAGTCGGGCCGTAAAATGCGGCCATCTCAGCCTCCGCCTGGCGTATTCTAATATCTGAGAAACGACTATACGAACACTTAGGAGAAGGGCACCGTAAAGCAAAATGAAAAAACGTAACCTGTCTATGAGGAGTAAGTAGAACTCGTAAAAAATTACGCGTCCGCATCGTAAAGGAAATGTGTTGTTAGTGTTGTTAATAGATCTTTATACGCGCTCAATAAAGTGTATGTCACGTCCCTTAAAACAAACAAAAGGTAACACTTATTAATACAATTATTAATATCAAACCTTCCTTTATACAATAACAATTAGCAATCCAAACTAGTAAAAACACATATATACTCTTACGTACCCTTATAATCTAACTTTTAAGTAGGATTCCTATATTAATAGAAGTAGTAGCATTATCTCGCAAAGGATGAGCTTTACATTCAAAAAAACCGATGCGTACAAGCCCGTGCGTGAAAGCTCTTGGTCTCAAAAAGGTACAAGCGCGTCTCCACCAACCACTCTACCTCCTTCTATCTCTACTCCTTTCCCTCACTGGCCTTCGTAGCCTCTGTTTGCCACGCTTCAACCAGTAGGAAGCAGCTCCGCCCGGGCTTCATGCAGTCTCTACTCGCTGGAGCCAGCGAAGTAGGCAGTGTCAGTGGGGTAACGTAGCCTTAATATTACCAATCGAAAGAAAATTGTGGGTTTTATGACTAGAATATTGATTTTTCTTCTTCTTCAAATTTCTATTGTCAAGATAAATTATGTGGTAATTACAACTTTCATTAAAATTTGGAAAACAAAAGAAATATACAATAGTAAATTTTATATCCTTTTTGAGGTGAAATTATCAATGATCTTTAAAATTTACCGTCTGATGAGAAATTAAGTTACCAGTTTTTCACTTATTTTTTACAAGTATTTTCACTGGATAAACCAAGGATTAGTACCTTCGGTACTTGATGAATTGTTTCTCATTTCCACAAATTTATGACGGTTTTAAAAATTATTCCCAATACAACATAATCTTTCCCAATATCATACAAACCAGAACATCTGTGGATATTACTATATACTCTCATATATAGTACACATAATCCTAGTGACAGTGCACTGTATTGCAGGGTACACTCCTGTAGAGTGCATGATAAATTATCATGCTGCAGGCTGTACTCTTGCAAGACGCAAAGTGCATCATACATGGATCGGTCTGGAATAGCTATAATGGACCGAACGGCAATGCGTAGAGCGGTCTAGAGTGGTACTCTCTAGGTAAGGGTTTATAAACCCTTACCTATAGCGTAAATCTCTAAATTCTTTTTCGTTACATTTATTATATTTTATTACAATTATAACAATTTAACCATTTCTTTTTTCATACCTCATTTTACGTAAAACTAAAGGTTTCGAACCATACAGACACAAATTAGCAACTGATCCGTTTGACTATAAATAACCTAGGGAAAAAAAGATAAAGATAAATTAAATACTTATAGCGAAATATTGTAATAGTTTCAACTATTTATACTTTAATACTTCGTTCTTATAAGAATTATTCATTAACGTGTATAAAGATTATAAAGATTAAGTAACTTTAAAAAGAATAACTTTAGTATGATACTATTTACCCTTATTTAGCGTTTTGGTTATTAAAAGCCTTATTACGTCATTATTAAATATCATTTAACGTTGTAATGTACTCGATAACTTTTTAAAAATCGTTTTATCACGTACCAGGCCACGTAAGCCAAAATTACCAAGTTTCGGAACCCTTACTTGAAACTTATCCGATTTTCGACAATCAAATCGCTTTTAAAATTTAAAAACGGTTATGTTTACATTATTCGAACCGATCACTTTAATAAAAGCGGTTACGTATAAAATGAACAAATCGTTTATTTTAACAATTTTGGTTATGATACGTTAATCTAAACCGATTACTGGACACGATTTAAATATTAGGTTATATAATTGCACTCCTATTACCTTTCCTATCTTTTTCAAATTCGCCATGTGTGTTTCAAGTTTTCCCACGTTCTCTTTGTAAATCCTAAGTTTAGTATTGGTAACGTTTAGTTTTTTTTTAGCTATTTGGCTAACTTAATACTACCAAACGTTTGTAAAAATGAATTTAAAACGTTTAACTTCTTTAGAGTTACGTTTCATCTACGTATTACCTATGATCCATTTATATTAATCAATATAAGGAAGTTTCATTTTAGCCATTTTCATTATTTTATTCACTATACATTTGCCCTTTATAAGCACCCGAATTTAACAAAATCCCGAAATTACCAACTTGGACTATTTTAATATACCAAGTACGTACGGAAACCATTATCTCTCATAACACCCGACACCTAGAGCCATGACCCCAGGACTAATAGCACTAAAGGAGGTTAACGCGTACTTGGACCTCCAAGTCGAATACATGGGAATCAGAAAGGATATAATATACGGAATCGACCTAGACCTTTGAGATAACATTATTGATTCGCCAGTTTGGGAACTAGAATCTTATATTGTAAATATATTGATCTTAGCGGTAATTTTCCGTTACTAAAAGGAGAAAATCCAAAAACCTAACTTATTAAATAAATTTTATGAAAATTTTCCGAGTTGGATGTTGGATATATGGTAAATAGTAAATCCTACTATTATTAAAGACTTACGGATTCAACTAAGAATTGAAGGTATTAATACTCTAGGGGGTAGGAATAGCCGCCTTACAAAAGCCTTATTCTAAATAACATAACATATCGATATACCGGATTAAAAGGATGAAGATTTATACCTAATGGAATTTTTAAAGAAGTATTACCTTACGTAGAAAAAGAGATTATTATTAAAATTACAGGAACGAAGCGAAAAGCGATTTAGTCCTGTACCTGTACCATGAATTATAAATAAAGGTTAAAAAGAAGAAAAACATCAATAATCCTCATGAACTATACAAAGATAATACACCTCTATATAGGCATATATTGAAAAAAAAAAACAGAATACTAAATTACTTTTCGAACGATAGGAATAACTCGCTCGGCTATGGTGAAATCGGTTGAAATTATAAAAACAACCCGATCGACTTTAAAAAAATCGGCCAAAATATAAAGAATAACCCGTCTCAGGAATTAACGAGTGGCGTAAAACGTTCATACGTACCTTACGGACTAATACCTGTTAATTAAGAAATTTATTGTTGCCTTTTACTATACTGTTTTCTTATTAATAAAAGCGATCTTATAAGGCTTTTAAACTTCTTCAAGCTTTGGAATAAAGGGGAAATTCATAACAGAGAATTATGAGATAAACTTAACAATAAAATACGGGTGATAATCAATATATTTAATAAACTAGATATTAAACATTTACAATTTTATGTTATTTTACCTGGTATATTATTCGAATAAGTGGAGAAATAGTATATATATTACCTTATATAAGTAAATTTATACCTAAAATATTGTAACCATTTCAAATTTTACTTCGATGCAGAAATTCACTACGAAATTGAAGATAGGGATTAGACTGATACGATTTGGAAATTTACAACAAACTAACAGAAAAACGTTGATAAAAACCTATGAAATATTCTTATTATTTTCTTAACCAAATTTCAAAAATTATAAATAGCCTTTAAACCGGAATAAAAAGGTGATAAATTATCTAGTCAAGTAGTAATAAAATCTTATCTCGAAAACCTATATTTGGATACTATACTTTTCAAATCAAAGAGGGATTTAAAGGCATTCTATACAAGCTATGAAATGTCTTTTAAAACTTTTGCACGCTAGTAAATAAGCTCCGAATTAGTATTTAAAGCTAATAAAACCAAAAGAAAGGATTGAATTACCATAACAGACCTCATCGAAACCGTTTATTACGGTTTGGATCGAGGGTTTAAAGTTTACTGTAATGATCACACTAAATACCTGAGAGTATATAGAAGATGTCAGGGTTTATGTTATCAAGAAGGTAGCAGAGGTACTGAGTGAATAATATCGCAACTGTGCAAGTAATGATCAAAAGCCGTGAGGCTATTCAGAATATACTGAGACTGAATACTTAGATAGACAACTGAAGAGCTATAAAGGAAATGCTATCTATGTGTTGATGACCGTGTCCTTATATATCCGTGCCTTCATACCGTTTTCAGTACTGGATCACTTGGATCAGTGCTGATTCCACTGCATATGGTTGGTTTAGTCATTTCCGCTAACAAAGGAAAGTTGTTCCCACTAATAAAGGAAAAGTGTTTCCCGTCTGATGTGTTGGACTTCGGGATCAGCTGCACACTGGCTTGCTTCCTGACCCGCTATCATGATTGGGTCGTGACATTTACCTAAGGTAAACCGAGCGTCTAAAATACAGGTATTAAGGATTAAACCTTAGTAATAAGGTATAGGGACGATCGTTCAGAAATGGAAGAAACGCGCCGCGACCATAACAATATTTATGAAAAGGTATATAAAGTATTGTTCGTTTGTAAAAATAGTATGTTATATACGATAAAGTTGGTTATGAATTTATAAACCACATAGATTACGAGTAAATTCGAATAAAACTATAATTCTAATCCGAGTGTGTATTGAAGAATCGGATAAAACCGAATTTTATAATATATGTAGCCGAGTACAAAGGTATGAATAACAAACTTAACGCCTACCTTTATAAAGGTATATCCGGAAAACCCGACTTTAAAGATAATAATGCCAACCTATTAGCGTATAACGTTAAAACCGTCCAACTTATATTCGCCGGCTTATAAAACGTTACATTTATATATATTATAAGCCTAGACTACATAAACAAAATGTTTGAAGCCTCTTTAGCGTCATAATTTACGGTTTTGAATAAATACGGAAACAGGTTTCAACGTATTAACCTAAAGTTAGCGAAGCCGAAATTTTAATAGCCGGGAAACGGTAATTTGATGCGCTTACTACGAAGTTTCCAAAGTTTTAACTAAAACGAACAAAAAAATACCAAAAGCTCTTATTTAATAAAGGAAAAACGTTATCATTCGGAATGATCGTTATAAATACGCGATTTAGACCTATGAAATTTTATGTAATAAACTTTTAAATAACAATTGTACTTTTATTAAAGAATATAAATAAATTCGAAATTAAAGTCCTAATTACAACTAACTAATTCATCCGCGCCTTAAATAACGTATTCGTACCAATTCGATTTTATTTCGACTATTTATAATTCTTCTCACCAATATGTATAATTAAGGCTATTTACTCAATTTAACTGTAATTACAGACATTATACCAACGATTCGGATATCCGGTTATAGAACGCTTTTTACGGCTATTTTACGCCGTAGGCTATACGGATAAAAAAAAAAGACGTATTCAAAGCTATCAAAAAGTTTTGTCATAAATAACACCTATATTTATAAGCCTCACAATGGTTCAATTTCTTCCATTAAGGCGATATAAACTTCAATTTCGAGGTGATTATTAATATTGTGTATTTAAAGAGCTAACCGGTTTTCCACGCCATCAATGCGGCAATATTATTATAAACCGCGAAATTGACACGAAACGCTTTCGTTATAAACTATTAGAACGTTTTAATTAAATATTAGTTTAACCTTTAACTAAGACCCTGTAATTAAATCATATACGACACTATTACAGCCTTCGACTTGAACGAATAGCGTATTAAAGCTCGGATAACCGATAACGAATATAGGTAAATCTTTGTAAAAGACTTATAGGGTATTGGAAAGTATAAAAGGTACTAAGAACTATTTAAAAAGGCGTATACGGTATTATCGAAAGAAAAAAAGTGTATTAGTTTTTTTAAAAAAAATATCTTTTCAACAGAGGTTACCGCCGTTAACAACACTTTCAACTTAGTTAGGTTTATCCTCACGCTCTTCATTGTCAATACTTACCCGAGGATCCATATAGACTTTACATTATTACCATATATAGTATAAAGGGATAATAATATGGCGAAGGTTATGGCGGTATTACAATCCCTACGGATAAAAAACGACATATTTAAAACGTTAGTTATTAAAAATGGGTAACGTAAAACTAAAGTTTTAGATTTACCATTGTAATTTAAAGTTATAGTTCAAAAGACGAAGGATAGATAAATTAGCCTTTAAATTATGAACGGGTTTGGAGGTTATAATATATTCGTTGATTTACCAAATAATATAAGTTTGTTTTACTAGATAATTATACGTGAATATAATTTTTTTTAGAAAAGAATTACTCGTAACTGTAGGACAAATGAAACTGCTTATGAGGCACCCCTTTAAATACCGAATTTAAATCGATTTTAGCTTTAGCTTTATCCCCAAAACATGATTCCGGCTCGACCCCTTTAAATAAAAACGGCCTATTTATATTGACCTTACCAAAACCTCGCCGCCGAAGGCGCCCTTTCAATTCGAAACCCAGAAAATACCTTAGGAACTTCACCACATACTTCTTTATTACGTAAAAAGAAATAAGAGACCGCGAAATTAACTTAAAGTTTCGCCACAAAGGCATTATTACCACCCTTAGTACCTTATTCGAATAATCCGCCTAAATGTAAATCTTGGCTTTAATCGACTAAGTCGTATTTCATTTGAAATATTTCGACCCGGCTATTTACGGTAACCATAAATTTATTGAACCTGTCTTATCTACGAATATGAGGCAAAAATAGGAAAACCTTTCCAAAAAAAACGTTTAGTCATTGAAAAAAAAAATAATAAAGGCAAAAGGAACATTACAACTTAACCACCTATATTATAAAGAGTTAACCACCGTTTTTTTCTTATACTCGCGACTTTCCTTAGCAAACCGTATAATCTATATGTCAAATTTCGAAACATTACACAAGTATACAACTAATTTGAAAAACGGCTTAAACAACGAATCTACGCTAATATAACAAAAGACTTTAAGTACTACCACCCAACCAGAATGATTTTAAGTATTATAAAACAACTGTACGACTAAGTTAAAGTCGGTGTTTACTAGTATAACACTTATTAGAAATATTATAGAAAACGGCTCGAAATAACCAACTTTTTTTTACCTTCAACTCATGTCTATTAATATCGATAACCCGTTTGAAAAGCGTTGTATTAACGAGCATGTAAATGGAAGACACCTTAAAGTTATATAACACCTTATTTTTCGTTTTTAAAAGGAGGAAACTTTTGGAAGTCGGCTTAAAAGCGAAACCTAAAATGTATCTAACAAAGAACTATATAATCGACTTTAATGACGTTACTATTACCCTGGAGAATGGTTTTTTAGGCTTTGCACAAAAGGAGTCACTGGATGAAGTTGACCTTTGTCATTTTGGATAACGTAAAACAGGCCGACGAATATAAATTCAAACGCGTACGTGGCGTTGAGGTTGTTTTCGTAAGATAATTAAGGGCAATATTTAACCTTTTTATCTTCGCGTAGTGTTAAACCGACCCAACAGACGATATATATAAGATGTTTAGAAAACGTTTCATATAGTAAATACATAATCAAAAATGCGATTTGTAGTTTGTACTGCTAAATATACGAATTATAAAACTATTTGTTCTTACCAACGGTTTTTTCGCAAATAATAACGAATATAGTTTACAAATAGGTTTCGTTTGAGTCCTCGGTAATGAAATACCATTCCGAAACTACTTTATGTTTCGTGAAAATATTATTTAAAGCTTTATGAAGCGTAAAAAAAATTACAAAAAGCGTACCAGCGTCACAAATCTATGGTATAGTTAGAGGTTTAGAGTCGGGTATTATTATAGCAATAACGATTCGAATAATCATTTTCAACTTTGGTTTATACCTCATTTTTACATCGTACATATTAAATTTTTTTCGTTTTACAAATGATTAATTGAGCTAAGTATTATAAATAAAAAGCGGTTAATAATTAATATCATTACTTTACGCGAAGCGTATGTACAACGCAAGATCGAAGAAACAAGGTAGATTAATAAAAAGTTTAACAAAATGAATGCGATAAAAAAAGTTACCCTAAACGGAGTATTAAAGATATGTATATTGATGAATATACTATTTTTAGCGTTATTAAAAAGGTATTACAATCTTAAAAAACTATTATACTATTTTTTACCCATTTAAATCGGCTTGTATTATATTATTCGTCGATACCTGGTTCTACTTATATTTAACGTTAACATTTCGCACCGCTACTAATATTTTGTCACTATTTGTTTTATACCCAGCGACACAACGGAATTTTCGATTTATTTATTTTCTCCATTTAAATTTACTATCTTATATCGCCCCTAATATTTTATCACTTTTATTCCACCTATTTCCAACTTATCGAATATTGTATTTTTTCCCCTTTTTATTTTAGTTTTACCACTTTACACCGTTTTTAATGCGTTCATATACTTGATTTAAAGTATTAACACTTTACAAAGAATTTTTGTATTTAACAATTTTTATTTTAATCTTTTTATATTTCAAATTATATTCCTTATTTCAAAAGGATTGTTTCATAAAAAGCCTCAATATTACTATGTAACGTACTACACTATAGCCGGGTACGCGCGACTTAGACCAAGGGGTATCTATTTACTATTCAAGGGAAAAGACGACACCATCGCGTCTTTACCGTCCTCCTTATCGTTTTCTCCCTTTATAATAAAGTTATCGACATTACCGCTATCGACGTTATTAGCGCTAACGAGGATATAACCCTATGACTTACTAGTTATATCTTTAGATAAAGGCGTAGGGAGGGGATTACCCTTCTTAAGGAGACGTACGATATCGTCGTTAAACTTGTTTACATAGTATATACGTAGGCTCCGTTTTCAGACGGTAACGACGGCTTCCGTTTCCCTAAACCGCCGGTTATCGTTTATTACTAATTAGCATTGGCTTGCGTTGGTTATTTACTACTATAAATGGTTTTTGAAACGCTTCGAACGGCATATTTTTACTAAAGGATATATTTATTGTTCGGTTGCAATTTACCAAAACGCTAGAGGACGCAAAGTACAACCTCGGTTTACAGCCTTAAAATTATCGGAATGGGGGCGTACGAGTAATTAGTTCATTTTTAACGGTGATAATGGGCCAAACGACACCCGTTTTCAGAGCAATCGCCAATAAACTTGCCTGCGGCCGCGAACACAACATATAATACGTAATCTTTGTCTATTAACGTCCCGAGACTACGGACTCGAGTACGTGGTTTTAACGCCTTACGCGTTAGAGAGGCTTCGCGGCGTTCTTTGACGATACGGAGCTCGAGGCTATTGGAAAATCCGACTTAAGCTTTTCATTTAAAAGGAGGAAGGTTAAAAGTTTACGAACAGATGGACTTGTGATATACGTACCTTGACATAGCTACATTAGGCTATGTTTACGTTGTAAAAGGGCCCTCACGGGTAATAGAGCCTTTACCCGTAGGGAGAAGGTAAGTTTTATAGCCTTATGTGCCTCTTATTTCTCCCCTTGAAAGCTAGGGAGAAGGGAGGGAAAAGGAAAGGAAAAAGGGGTGGCGGTGGTGGCGGAAGAGGGAATAACGACGGCGATAAAGGTAAATGGGGCCGATAAAGAAGAGGAGGCGACGGCGGCGGATGGCGGCGAAACGGAAGGCGGCGGGGTAACTGCTATAAAGGATATTATACCTAATAAAAACGGGTTAGTAGCGGCAATGGTGGCTACGACAGCGGTAGCGCGTTTATGCTCTTGCGTTTAACAGCGCCTTACCATCCTATTTTTACGCGGAATTTATTCGAAGAAAATGTTAGTATATAGTTATTAGCCAGAAACTTACCTATTAGAGCGTCTTGGTTTGATTAAATGGAATAAAAGTTAAATTGGGGTTGGAACGTATATTGGCTAGAACTACGCACCTTTAAAAGAAAAGGAAAAGATGTTTTGCCCAAAGCGATAACTATATATCTTTTTATAATAACCTTACATGTGATTACGTAATGACCCTGATGTAATTAATCATGTTCAAAACCACGGAAAAATTCATTAACAGTTATACTGCCCCTATTTAGTTCCATTAACTATACTCGAACTACAATTACTACTACGGCCAAACCTTACCAATCCTAACAGAACTTGTTAATTTGAATTTTTATAACCATATTATCGTTACAGAAACTGCTAATTTAAACCTTTTACAGTTAATACTATAAAAAGACTATTACTATAAGCCTACTAATTTGGACCTTCGTAACCACAACCATAATATTAATACTGGGCTATGAATACGAAGCATAAAAGAAAGAAACAAAAGATTACATGTATGGATATTACTATATACCCTTATAGATAGTATACATAGGCCTAGTGACAGTGCACTGTATTATAGGGTATAGTCCTGCAAAGTATACAATAACGTATTATGCTACTGGCTACACTAATGTAAGACGCAAAGTGTATTATATATAGATTGGTTTGGAATGACTATACCAGACCGAATGGAAATGCATGGATCGGTCTAGAATGGCTATACCAGACCGAACGGAAATGCGTAGAGCGGTCTAGAGTGGTACGCTCTAGGTGAGGACTTATAAACCCTTACTTGTGTCGTGCACCTCGAGATGCTTTTTCGTTGTATCTATCATCTTTTACTACAACTATACTAATCTAACGATTTCTCTTCTAAATTCCTTATTTCACGTGAAACCAAAGGGTTTGGACCTTAAAGATAACATCATTTAGTTGTTCTATATGTTAGATTACGAAAAGAGTCATAAAGTAAGATATATATCCTTAATTAAATGTTTGATAAGCTGATGTTTTGCTAACAAGCCATATGGAATATGTGGGCTGACGAAGGAATATTACTTAATCAAGTCCGCTAAGCTGTTATGAGTGATAAAAAGTTTGAATAAGCTTTATCATGTCTTAACGCTACTTATTAAGTTTTTTTTTATAAATTGCTGTTTTTTCTTATTACTATAATGACAAGTATACCGAGTTTGACTGGTATATACCGTTCAACCTATGAATCTAGAGATGAAGATAAAAAAATTGCCTATACGTATTATATCGACCGTAAGTACAACAGGCCGAGGTAATAGGTTAAATAAAATATTATGACTTGAAAGCCGAACCAATATACGTAAGGAACACGTTATGCCTCTTTTGAAAAATCTTTAAATCAGTTAGGTAAGTTCCTTTAAAACTCTAAAATATGTTTGATTTAGAGTAAAAAAAGTTGTTGGTCAATAAGCCAAATTATTATCGAACACAAATCACAGAATACGATGTACCACCCTGAATATCCCTTTACATCTGATTGGAAATATATTAAACGAGTTGGAAACATTAGCAACATCCGATTACAAAATGAGAAAAATCTCAATGTCATCGACTGGTGTTAAGATACTAATACTAGCTTATAAATAATGTAATAACAGGCCGACTATGCTTTTTTGTAACGCCTAAATATTGAGGACTCATATTGTTATTATAATAATTAAAACCATGCACTTGTATACTTTTTAACCATTTGCGATCGTTACGAGAAGCATTTCTTTCAAATTATTATGCCACGTAATGGGGTAATACGATAATTAGTAGAAGGCAGTTCTTAATATATTGGATTCCAAAAAAAAAAATACTAATACTGCTACGGAACTTAACTCTAAGAATGCTGATACGGCCAAAGTTAGCCTTGACCTTGGGAAAGAACTTCCTTCAGTGGAATCAACGACTATAAGAACAGTCGATATGCTTATTTTCTTGTATATGGTGGAATCCCCTACCCATTTCGTTCGTTTCTCTCTCTCACTCTCTCTCTCTCTAAAAAAAAAAAAAAAAAAAACCTCAATATCAACATTACTATTTAAATTGTTTAACTGGTTAATAGTGGAGATTAAAGGTTTCTAATCGGTTTAAAATAGGGATCTTCAATGTTTTTCGTTTCAAAGCCAAAGGAAGTAGTGTCAAAACTGACAGAGTTAGAGCTTTGTTAACTATACTCACGGTTTAACTACTTGGAAACTAACAGGTTGTATAAAGTCCTTTCGGCAAATGACAATAAATATTTGAACTTACCAAGTGTAAAGGTAATGGAACTAATTTGCTGTCACTGCCAAAAAGACCCCCCTCCCCCCCCAAGGTTAAAGTTTATATAAAAAGAAAATTCAAATTTACGTCAATATATTTGACTTGAATAGTTAGCTTATACTTTACTTTATTGATTTATTTAATTTGTTGAATCCTTGACTTAATTGATTCCTTCACTTTGTTTAAAACTACCAATTTAATTAACATTATACCGGTGAAAAGATTATGGAAGGTATTACATACTTTGTAGATTGACACAAACCTTACACTATTAAATGTATTAATCTACAATACTAACACCAATATTACTACCATGTAATTTTAAATTAATATTAAGTCGATAAGAGTTTAGTATATATAGGTTGTGGTGAAAAATTATTAGGGTATTAATAAATTCGAAACGGTTTATATACTTTTACTTCGGTGTTGCAGGATCCTTTTATTAGATATTAAAAGTTTTACATAGTGAGAAGAATAGCTGTAAATTATAAGAAAAGGTGTTGGAATAGTATTACATGCAGTGAAGTAGGTCAACTTTACTTACAGTAAAGTTGACTGTACTGCAAGTTGAGTGTATTGCTTTGTGGAGACTTACCGCATTAAGTGTAAGTCGAGTGCAGTATACTGCACTTCACACGAGGGCACGGGTCAAGCAATTATCCATACAAATTACAGTGTAGACCAGCTAGCGGTCTGCCAAACCTAAAATAATATATCTACCCCCTAACCAATGCAATACTACTGTTACTTCAACCAATTGAATCGACAACGTTGTAAAAATTTAAAGACTTCTGAACACTGATTATTGTTTATTGGGTTAAGCATAGATTAGCTAAGTAGAAAGAGAATTTACTTTCTGGTTACGCTTTGTGAAAGAATAAGGTATAGGAAATAATTTTTCGAAGTGTCTTTACTGTTGCGTCGGTTTTTACGGTAGAAAGTAAAGAAGAATTTTAATTTCTGACACTTCTCACGGCAGTTTGGAGGTAGCGACGGTATCTTTATCATTAACACCCAAAACATCTCTATTAATTCTTTTTAAAAAAGTTGGGACTGACTGTGAAAAGTCTATAATTTCGGAAAATTATCAAACGGCTAAGTTAGTACTATTACGGGAACTATTATTCCAAAAACAGCAAAGTCCTACGGCCAAAACAACAAATAACTTTCAATCTTTATCACTAATAAACAACTTTTAACCTCACCCATTACACTAAACCATTGTCCTAATTCGCCTTTTTCACTCCTCACGATACTTTAATCGTTAAATTTGTTCCTTTAAGCTAAAGCACCAATTTACGCCTAGAAAGTCGCGTCGCACGACCTAACACCAAGTCGCTAAGTTCCCACCCAACTTTGCGCCAAAACACCGAGTTCCACACGCCTAAGATTATCAAGTCCACCGCTATACACGCCTATAAAGTCCTATATAGGCCAAAACATCAAAATATATATTGTAGGCGCTCACTTTAAAGTTATTATCAATCTCAAGAAGAAAAAAAAAAAAAAAACCTTGGAACAGTCTTTGTTAATAACTACGACGAACAACTTAGGATTACAGATGTTAATAAAACCTTGACTGATACTTATCTAATTAATGAGGTAGGCCAGTACATCTTCGAATTTAACGTCGGTAAAAAGTTCGGCTGCAGCTCCCGTGCTTTTCAAGACTTTCGCGAGTTTTTTAACTACTATATACTGAATATATAAAAAATTATTTAGCACACGGTTAAGACTAGGTAAAATAGGATGTTACTTGACGTGGCATTTACATCCCGGAAAAGGCGTTACTACGATTGGTAAAAACCTTTCATAAGCTAGCCCAAAAAGAAAACTATCCTTAAAACCCTAATGCTTAAAAACGTTAGGGGAAAAGTAAAGGCGTTAAGGGATCCTAACGACCACAAAAACGTTTTAAGGGACCGCTTATTTACCCCTAATTAAGTTAAGCCTTTTTACGTGCTGGCTAGAAGGAACCAGTTAAACTGTTTGGCAGTCTAACACAACTACGTAACAACGCAAAGTACGCTCTTAATAGCAGTATGGTACTTAAAGCGGAAGCTGCCTACAAAGCTAAAGGTATTAATGTCGGCGATTTACACTAGTTAATCGAACAAGATTGTTAAGACTCTTAAAGTCATTAGGTACTAATTCTCCCTTATTACTTTATTTAAATCCGTTAGGCCCTTTAAAAACCCTCCCCCTTTAGATTTGCCTACAAACGAAAGCCAATTACAGGTCCTCTTACAGGACTTTACCACTTGGGTCAAGCGATTGAAAATTACCATGAATACCGTGCCTCAGAAGCTCCAAGGCTTAAACTGCCAAAAAATACTATTTAAGGTTAGGATAACTATCTCGACCTTTCCCTAAAACTTGTGAAGATGGTAAATATTAATTAAAATTGTTCACAGGCTTTTTTAATATTTGGAACGACGTAAAAGGGTATGACGGGAAGTCTTATACTCTTTTCGACTTCACGATAATGCCCTTTTTAATATCTGTAAATAGATAGAGGTTCTCCTTTTAGGTTTTAACTTACTATTTCCCAGAATTCTTACAGGGAATATTGGGGACTGTTACCTGAAATTCCTTACTAAAGCTATTACGTTTTGCGAGATTTACGATAGTATAAAGGGCCACTTCGAATGCGATGTTCATCTTGCATAATATCATACATATTGGGCTATTACGAGACGAATTACGATAAAAGCAAAGAAAAAATAGGAGGAAATACCAATGGAAGTACTTAATCAAATGCTTAATAAGTAGATATTTTTTTCAAAAAGCAACAGGGAAAGCGCATGTTAGCGAAGCTACACCTCGCGAGTAGGTATAGGCAATAATCATGGGTGTTAACGAGTTCGAATACGCCTTATAACGTCTAGATACCACCTGTAAAATCTTTTTTAGTTAGTTGCAATTTTAGTTTGCCACCATAATGAAACGTACACCAAATTCTCTTAGTATATACTCCTAAGCCGGCAACTTCCTTAACGTGGATAAAAAAAACTTTACGGTAGTTAATTACGTCAACCGTAAGTATAAGCGCCTACAAGGCTTAAAGTTTGACCTATCGGTTACAAACTGGAGGTAATAGCCATGTTGGCGCTAATAAGGCCAAGATTTAGGCGGACATGTGAACCGTAAGTATTATCGTCGTAATAATGGCAAAAGATGTTAGATTTATAGTAAGTTGAGCTGCTCATTAACTCGGTACCCTCCTGCCGAGCGTAATAATAAAAAGGAATTATATCGCGCCTAATACCTAATTGATTTTAAATATAGCTATTTGGATTAGATCATAGATTTTGAGGGTAATAAGCTAATTGATGGCATTAATACCATAAAGCAGATGAAGTTTCACGAAGATGCTAATTTTGGTGTGGCCTAATAATTAGCCTATTACGCCTTCCTGTATTATTTAGGAGGTAAAGACCCCTACCTTTTCCCTGACTAAGCCTCTAACCCCATATATACCTTAAATCTTTGCAATCGCTACACGGACCACATGTTTTAAGGTATTTTGCCAGATATAGGAGTAGTGAGGTACTTAATAGGTGGCTATTCGTAGTAAGTAATATTGCGGAGGGAAAGTATTACAGCTACTAAGATTGATTGTTACGATGTTATCAATCTTAAAATTAGTTTTGACTAGGCGAATAATTAGCTTTACAATGGATAACGGTAATTTGAACTATTTTCAAAGTAATTACGTTTCAAATCCTTAAGTCCCCTAATTCTTTTCTACTTTGATTGATAGATATAAAGATTTTCGGCGTTAAAGTCAACGTTAACGTAGACGAATCGGTTAGGAACGGCTAAAGGTTTTTATTCGTCTTTAAGTGGGGGTACCTATGGTTTTATTTTTAAGACTCAAAAGTAATGGTATTGAACATGATGGAGTCGAAAAAACGTTAATTATACCGGCAATTAAACTATTATCCGTTAACAGGTTATATGAAGTTCTAAAGTTTAGAAGGTATAAAAATTTGGAATAATTTACCCTAAAAACTATGAGAAAAATTTACCATAATAACTAAACGTATATCTAAGCCCCCTGGAGATTTAAGTTTATATTAAAATACGATATAAACTTCAATTATTAGATCTTTATTTATATGATTTATTCAAATAACAGGCTTTTTTTTAACGTTGTCAACTTCACAACCTTTTTTACGAAGATGGATCTTTCAAGGCCCTTCCTATAATTGATATAAGGGAAATGTTAGGGATGTTATTGATTAACATATACCTAGGTTAACCTAATGTCGTCTTCTACGATACCGGTACCGACTTTACGACAACGGAATTCTAGGAAGATACAACGATAAGGAGTATTGATGGTGAATAGGTGCCTATAAAAGTCCACTAAAATATCAGAAAGATTAAAAGGGTATACTTACTGCTTAGTCTAACGCATAATATCCTTACGTTGGAAATTGTAAGTTTTAAGGATCCTAAGGCACGCCTATAGATGGTAGTAAAAAGCTTTAATAAAATTATGGGCCTTAACTGCTTAGTACTAATAATATTGATTTGTGAAGTGTAATTACACCTAATATGTAAATCTCTGCTCTCGGCAGGTATTTAGAAATTTATTGCGGCTTATAAAAAAGATTTAAGGGAGTTTCGAAGAGAATCAGCACGTCGAAAAATTAATAAATCCCTTAATAAAAGAAACAGACTTTTACAATTGACGTATTTGCTGTAACGTTACAAAGTAAAGTCTTCGTATAGCGGAAGCCGGGTAAATAGAAAGGCCCTTACAAAATATTAAGTATCGCGAACTCTGAAGTAGTTATTAAAATTTTTAACGGTTTTGTATTCTTTCGAATTACTTGGGCCAAATCCCGTATTAGGGTTAATAATAATGAAGACCCTAAAGTTAAACGACCTAATAAATAGGAACCTTGTTTAACCGTTATCAATAAGTCGATAGAACACCGTAGGCGCAAACAATCTCGGAAGAAAAAGAATATTAAAGAGAAGGAATATATATTGGACCGTATTTATTATAATATTTAGGTAAGTAGAAAAAAAAGATAAAAACTTGGAACTAAAGCTTCGAATGTAAGGGATTATGAAAACCTTCGGCAAACCTTTTAAAGAGGGCGATAAAGCCGAAATTAATGGTTTAATGACTTAAGTGGTTATATAATTCGGGTCGAAAACCGATTTTAACCTTTAAGACCTAAAAGTTACTATCCTTAAATCAAGGATTATTTACGAGATTAAGGGTAAGACTACAGAGCGGCCGTATAATAAATCACGTTTAATTTCTTAAGGATACGGTAATAAAGGTAAGGAATAGATACTTCTGTAGTCTTTAACGATTTAAACATTAGCTAACTCTTAATAATGAATTTTTTCACAAGTTTACTAGCCAAAATTAAAAGCAAGTTCACGCTTAATAGCTGTAATATATCGTGAGCCAATACATAACTAATAACGGATTTATAATGGATCGTACTATCAAAACTATCAAAGGAATTACGTATTATTCACCTTTTAGGTACGGAAATACGATATATTAAGCCATTATACGAATTAGCTTTAATAGATATTTATTTGTTTTAAACTTATTAGTCGTACTTTAAATTACGGCTAGCGATAAAGTATTGAACGAACAATCCATACTTTTTAGTAACGTTAAACAGAGACTTCGGCGAAATAGATATATAAACTAACGATACACTTTTTATCGGAGCGGCTGGCATTATGGCACTGAAATAGTTAGCGATTGAAGACTCCAAGTTCAAAAATTTCAAGTCGAAAACAACGTTAACTGAATATAGCTAATTAAACTTTAATAGATCGTTAATCTATAAACTTGGTATTAACGCCAGCCTTAGCTTTGGTAAAAGGGGCTAAGACGTAATTTTGGTTACAATTGATAAGACTAATGTGGCTAGGGCTTAACAGTATATGAAAAAACATCCCAAGGCGGATATATTGCTACCTTATGTCAACCGGAAGCCTTTTACGACGTATTTATCGCGGCGTAAACATAAGAGCTAACGAATAAGGACTTTAAGCGGATAAATAAGAAGCTAGGGTGGAAAATACGAAACCTGGACTGTGGAATTAATAAAATCTCAATCGACCTATTAAGGGCCAAGCTAATAATCTTTACGGATGGGTCTTTTATTGATAACACCGAATTATATTACAAATCGGTCTCCTAATAACCCTTGTGAACGAAGATGAGTGGAAAGACAAATTTAATATTATCGGCAGCCCAATCCACTAGACCTCCATTAAATACAAGAGAGTTACACGGAGCGTATTAGCCTCATATGTTTACGGCAATCTAATGGCCTTAAAATAGGCATAATACTGTAGAAAAACTTTAATATTATTACCAGGTAGCTGAAAATTTCTCCTATCTCGGTAATAATTTATACTAACTCGAGGAGACTTTTCGGATACCTTTCAAAGCTAGGAAACACCAGCAAAAAACGTCTGATAATCGACGTGATAGCACTCCGTAAAGCCTACGAAGGAAGGGAGATAGAAAAGTTCCGATAAATCGATGACAAAGATAATTCCGCAGATTCTATGACGAAGGCGGAACTAAATAAGGCCTTGGAAAGGTTTATAGACAGTAACAAACTAACTATACTTACTAAGCGTTACGTGAATAGGCCGTCCAGAAAACCCAAATTACGTGAAGATGGATAGGGATACGTTAGTAGATTAAGAAGACTGCTAGGGTATTGATGATAATGGTGATCTATTTAAGTAGCACAATTGAAGTGAAGACTTACAAAGGTTTATGGCTGAAAAACTTTTTGTAGGAGTTAATGAATTCAGAACTCGGGGCAACGGAGAAATTAAAGTCAAATATAATCAATTTACATACAATTAGGTGCAATTTAGTACGGAAATCAATTGGAATTAACAAGGGTCTCACCAGATGATAAAAAAGTAATTCAGTAGTAACTGGAAAAGATTAGTTAGCTACACTGGCTTGCGAGCACAAACTAAAAAGCCGCCAATGTTGGAATAATACTACACGCAATACAGTGAGTAAACTTTACTTACGGTAAATGGTACTGTATTGCAATTTGAGTGTATTAATTTATAGAGACTTACCTCATTAAGTGTAAGTCGAGTACAATACGTTGCACTTCACACTAGAGCATGGGCTAAGTAATTGACCATACAAATTATAGTGCAAACCAGCTAGCTGTCTGTCAAACCCAGAACAATACATCCACCACCTAACCAATGCAATACTACTGTTACTTCGACCAATCGAATCGATAACGTTGCAACGATCTAAAGACTTGCGAATAGAAGGCGTTAATAATACTAGTGGTCCTAACAGTCTAGTACTATATATATTGAAATTTTTAACGTACCAAGTAATAACGATTAAATTTTCACTTTTAACAAATTAAAAAAGCGGGAAGTGTGATGCAGTGAAGCCTTGAAGTAACTATGGAAGGAATTAGCATATCGGCAGATTAACAATACCCTTAAGATTAAGAACGGATTATCGATAATAAATTTTCTATCCCTGACATTTTAAGTGAAGTACTTATATGGAAAGAATCATGTATATAGAATGAGCCCAATAAGATATTAAATATCATGGACTAAAACGTAGTACTTTGAACTATTAACGGTTCCGTTGCTTTTTGTATTACTCATGTTATGTCTTATGAAATATCTTTAAAGTCCGATAAAGATACTTTACTTGAAAACCTTCGATTCGATCGGATGAGCTCATATAACCCTTCCGAGACGATTGTTCACAAGCTGAAAGAATATCGACAGCGTGGAAAATTATCTAGAGGGGGATATATATTAAAAAGTGGACGTCGGGGATAAGAACAAGCCTGGCAAGGCATATACATCGGTTTAGGTATTGAAGAAAAAGAAGTTTGATGGAGACGTCGCTTTCCGACGTTACGAGCCAAAAGTATTATGAATACACTGAGTATATCTTTTGAGAAAAATTAAACAATTTGAGAGTGATGACGTCATTATATGAGGAGTTATTTAATTTTTTTCCGTTAATATTATTTGAATTATAAAATGCTACGACATTTTAGTAAAGTATAATTCATGAAGTGAAGGGAAAAATGTAGGATTAACCGTATAAAAAGTAAAGGTTAATAGTTTATGCATATGTTGATAAAAGAAAAAACTGGATATTTACTTAATCTTCTATCATCTAGAATAGTAACTGACGTTTAAATATTGTAATTGTTATCAATTTAATTGTTCGCGTGATCAGTAAGCTTAAACCTCACGACCATAATATTATCTAAGTATATAAATAGTTCATTGCAAAGTTTTAACAAATTTTACTTTTAGAATTGAAGAAAAAACTAAAACATCAACTTCTATCAAAATGGTGATACGATACGTCAAAATTTTTATGAATGAGCAGAAATGGCTATCTATTAAAATTTGTAACGTATACAACGCATTTTAGAAGTATATTAGATATTAAATTGTAAAAGTTCGACGTCTTTTTATTAATGTTATTAAATAAATACCTGTGTATTATTAGAATAGGAACAAAGATTATAATTCTTCTCAGAAATATTAGGTTTTCAACTTCGAAGTAACGTATGATCGATAAGTCAGGCCTTTAAAATTGTAAGTTAACCAAGAGTTTTATTTAAGGTATATATCTTAATTTCAACGGATAGTTAATCCGTATTTGTATTATTGACGATATTCGTATAAAAGACCTGAACTTACTTTAAAACGTTTAAGCCACAAATCTGGCGAAAATTAAAGAAACCGATGAAGTAAAACTACAATAATACTTGGAGTAAAATGTTCTAGCAGTTTATATCACTATTTTAAGTTAACTAAAGGTATCTTACGATTTGTTAATTGCATCTCAAGTTCAAGGTTTAAAGAACAAGGACTTTGATATGTTTATTAACCGTATTTGATAGTGAATGGATAATTTGGATAGAGATGTTAATATATTACCGGTAGATTTGATGAAGGCGAAGTTGATTATATTTTTGGATGATTTATTTAAATATAATATCAACGTTGAATTACGAATTGGATTACTTATAATGCTTGTAAACAAGGATATATTTAATAGGTATTTGAGTTATCTGGTAACCTTATACATTGAATATTTGTCTATTTCAGAGTGTAATACGAATAGTATTAGAATTAGACGTTTACGAAATAATAACAGGCTTTGATATCGGTATATTAATTGACGGCACGTTGTGTATTATTACTTCATAGTTTGGATTACCTTCGATACCTATAATCGTGTTCATAATCTTCCGAAGAATTTACTAATCCTTATCAATCCTGGGTAACATTCATGAGAAACATTTCATGATAGACTTAAGAGCTTTAGATGAAGTATAAGAAACCCAGGAAGTCTATAGGTTCCAATAATTTAACGCAAAAACTAATCCCACTAAAATTTATCACTAAGGTCACACCCAATAACACCCTAGAAAAGTTTGATAAAAATAGTAGGTTAACTGTACAGAGCAAGAGCTATGCGAACCGCTTAGTACGTAATATACGGAAATAATGATACCATAGAAACTTGAAAGACTGTCGAAGTAACAATGGTAATAATTGTGCATAAAAACATGCTGAGACCTATTAGTAAATAGTAGGTAATTATTGGCGTACAAGTTTGTAATACGTATAAGTCTGTAGCTAAAGAACTGTATACGGAAGTTAGGGAAGTCGGGACTCGAGATTATGGGGTAAAGGATTGCAATTAGCGTCAGTTTATGTGTAAACTAATTGGAATTGACTGGGGTATGACATGCGGATTGAGAAGAGAGTTTAAGAATTCCTACAAATAAGTGATTAGCTACATTAGGGTACGTATATAGAACAAGAAACCGCTAATATAGGAACATAACTGTATTACAATACAGTCAATTTTAATATAATAACGGTTCATTAATTGTAATAACTCCATGATGACTTTATTCCATATGGGATTAACTTTATTAACTGCAAGTTAAGTCTAGTAGGTGCCCATTTCAAACTAGCGCACAGGCCAAGAAAATCGCCATTGAAATTAGTGTGCAGACCAGCTAGCAGTTTGCCGAACTTAAAAGTAACACATCACTACTTTCAATGTAATACGCCAGTTACTTGGACCAGAAATTCGAATCCACTACGTCGCAACAATAAAAGTCTACTAGCAGTTATATATCTTGCGTTTGGCCTTATTAACGCTTCATAATTTTGGGAAAGATTCTTCCGTTCTCTGAATTTTATGTAGTTCAATTGCCCGGTGAATTTTCCATGTTTGATGTTCGATTAGATGTGTTGAATTAACTGTTTAAAATTTTTATTTATTTTCCTGACCCTCTTTCTCGTGGTTATTCATTATCGGGTCAACCATTAATTAGAATTGATAGAAGAATAAGATAACTTTTGTGTTGACTTTAGTTCGTAATTAAAGTCATAATGTTATAATACAATAATAGATAACAGAATGAATTCCAGATTTCTATTGTAACATCCAACTGATTGGTTTATACTGATGAATGAATGACATAGATATGATGCGTATAATTTACCAAAAAATGTTGCTCATTACCATTTTCCTTACCTGAAAAAAACAGCTGTTAGGACAACATTCAGGTGAAGTATAAACAATGTTAACTAAACGGAAAGCAAATCAATTGCAGTAGAGTGACCAGTTTAATGTGGGGCACAGCCAGGCAATTGACTATATGAAGAGGAAGTAGTACTCAAACCGGATAGCGGTTTCACAAACCTTAAAAAACATCAATCTACCATGCAACCTTCATAATACTACTATGACTTCAACGACACTTCGACTCGAGAACATTGGGGCGTCTGAATACTAACCAAAAATACCTAATATAATTAGCTATATATCATGGGAAAAGTGTTAAATATGATTTGATATCATGGTATAGTATAATTTTTAAGGTAAAATATACTGACTAAGCTCATTATATAATATAAACCCAATTGAAATACTATTTGCACCCTTTATATCATGATTCATTGACTTTCAATTTTAGTGGTTAAGTGATGAGAACATCCCTTATGTTAAAAAAATAGTCTCTTTTTGTGTAGGTAAATGGATTTAGTACTTTAGGTACATCAATTGTTGTCAGCTATAAGCTTAAACATTTAAAATCCAAATTTTCACTCCAACTATGTTATATTACCATATATTGGTGAGTTCTTCTCATTCACGTGAACGTTAAAGAGTGGAATAATAATCAGGAATATTGGTATTGTAGTATTAAATATATATAAAGATCCGGAAGAAGAATTTAGAGAGTACACGCCACAGATAGGAGGTTATAAACCTCTTATCCGGGCAGTGACACTTTTCCATACACTCTGGAACGCCCTTTTTGGACCGCGCCACATATGATGCACTATACAAGAGTGTAGCTTGCAACGTGACACGTTAGCATACACTTTATAGGAGTGTAACTTACAGTATAGTACATTGTTATTTAATATACGTGTACTAACTATCAGGATATATAATAATATCCATACAGGCAATATTTTCTTCCTTCTGTATACGCTTAATATTCATAGTCCGGTAATAATAATATAGTTGAAATAATCTCGTATCTATAGTTTTATTATAATTGAATAATTACAGTACAAACTTTAAAGGTTTTGATTAGTAGTTTTTGTAGTAACAGTGTAGTTGCGATACCTATTATAAAGATTCGAATTAATAGTTTTCAGCCATAGTGGTAATAATAGTAAGGGCTTGGTTGTTATAATGAATCGATAACGATATAATTATTAATAACATCTTTAACTATTTTTGATATAGGTATGGTAAGGCGGGTTTTATAAATGTAATTGAGTCAGGGTAATGACGCCGTTACTTATTTTGATTTTGATATAAAAATATATCGCTATCTGTTAAGGTAAAACCTTTTTTTGGTTTCCCTTTTCACGGAGCATACTAAAAACTAATTTAAGTCCTCATTTTAATTAAACTCGATTTTATATTTTAATCAATTGCTTAAAACCGCTCTGATATGTAAGTTATTTGACTAATCCGCATATACTAATCTGTCTTTTTAACAAATGTCATGTAAAACCTCGATTGATAAACGCCGTTTAGCGCGTAAGCGCCGAAGCACTACCGCCGGCGCCGTTACCACCGCCGTTACTACTAATAGATCTCCTTCTTCCAAAACTATTTCCTTTATCGCCGCTTCGCCCCCGGCCTCGCCGCCTGCTGCCGCCGCCGCTGCCTACTCTACCACTCTCTCTCCTCCTTCTTCTACCTTTACCTTCCCCCCAAGCTTTTAGGGGGAGGAGAGGGAAGCTCTTAAAGTTATAAATCTTATCTTTTCCCCGCGCGTAAAAACCCCTTTATTTACGGGAACCTCCCCACGCCGTAAACGCAACCTAACAAAGTTACGCCGCAGTCCGTATTTACTAAATTAACCCGTTTGTTTACCTTTAATGTTCGTATAAACCAGGAGGTCGAGGTGGATCTCTTTCGTTGCCTCGAGTTACGTATTGTTAAGGTGTGTCGCGAGGCCCTTTTAACGCGTAAAGCGTTGAAGCAACGTATCCGGGTCTATAGTTCTAGGCTGCTAATAGACACACCTTATGTTCCATGTATCGCGTCCGCGGCTGCGGATAAGTTTATTAAAGATCATTACGAAAACAGAGGGTTTTTCAGCCCGTTGCCAACTTTATAAGCGGACTAGTAGCGGATACGCCCTAGTTTCATTGATTTTAAAGCTGTAAGACAAGGCCGTGTAACGCGACTACCGGTGTTATAATAAGTTTTAACCGTTCCATAAAACCTCCTCTTTTGACAAAGTAATATTGAAGGTGTTTTTTGAAAGACCCATGTTCGTAAATAACCAAAAATGAACATATGTTAATTAGTAATAAACTTCAACCGGCTGACTAAGGAGTCGGCAGCCTTTATTACCGCCTAAAAGAAGGACTTAAATATATATTACATAAACAACTTCGACGACATTATTTCGCGTTACTGTAAACTAGGTAAAGACCTCTCACGCCTTTGTCTAAAGTAATAATGCCCAAGGTGTGGGGCTACCTCCTGTCTAGCGTCGATAATGGCGTAGATAACGGTAATGACAGTAACGCTAATATAAAAGGAAATGGTAACGGGGAGGATAATAAGAACGAGATGGCGTCGCCTTCTGCCGCTTCTTTTAAGAGTAAATAACTGACGCTTTCATCCGAGTCGGCGCACCCGGCCATAATATAATACTCTATACAATAATTTTTTTTAACAGAAACAATTGAAAAGATAAGTCATAAAAGTAAAAGGTAAAGAAGGTAAAATATATATAAAACGAAAAAAAATGTTAAAAGCGATGTAAAATCGTAAATTTGAATAAAAAGGATAAAAAGAGAAGTTAAGTAAGGCCGAAATAGGTACAATAAGTAGTAATATTATATTAGGAGCGGCGCGAAACAATGGATCTAAATAGGTTCAAATTTGAAAATAACGATATAAATTCTAAATTTCGAGACGTTTTGAAATGTAGATAAAGATTCAATAGCGTAACATGAAAAGCAAAAAGTAAAACAGAGTATATAAACCTTATCGAGGTGGTAAAAATATTTAAGTAATACTAATCAATAGTATACTTATCGATATAAGTGTTTCTAATGTTTTATTCAGTTTATTCATGGTTATTATATCTGTTAGGTTCGACTTTCTATTGATTTACCTCGTTTCTTCGATTTCTCGACGTTTATACAACTCGAGTAAAACTATAATATCGGTTATTAAACATTTTTCGTTCGTAATAACAAATTTAACCAAATATTCTTTGAGCGAAGAAAAGTAGATATGTATAACAAAAGGGATAAATTAGAAGCCAAAGTTAGAATGAATTATCCGAACCGTGATCACTATAGTGATTTCCAAATCGAAACCTCTAAATATACTATAAATTTCCGAAAGTAAAACGCTTTTAAAAACCCATTTAAACTTAGTCGAGCTTTAATAAATGATTTTTTGACGAAATATGAAGCTGTTTCGCACCGTTATTTCGTAATTGAAAACCAAAACGAAATCTATTTACGAAGTAAAGTCGTCATTTTTAGAAAAAAGGCTGTTTATAAAACCAAATAGCATCACAGGACTTTTATTTAGCGATAAGAATTTTAAACCGCGCATTAAATTATATATTTGCTATATAAGGTGTTTGTTAAACGTATTATATATATCGTTTAACAAAACGGTTTAATATTAAGCAGAGACTGAAAAGTCGAATACCATTACTAGTTATACTATTACGGCAAACCAAACTCTATATACGCGCTGGAACCTATATTCGTTGTCCCGTTTTATGCAATTCAAAATGATAAAGGTAACTTTATCTACCTACCCTTTTTATATAAAGTTCAAAACGCCTTTCCAGAATACAAAAGTAACGCTATCAAAGTCGATGATATAATTTTTCTTTAAGTACGTCATGGGTCATTCCTTGAGGCCGGAATTTCAAAGTTTCTTCTTTGTACATGCGGAAACCGACGCGTTACATAGCGTAGATATATCATCTGTTTATGTACTCTTTGAAATAAATCCGTTGAAGTAGGCTATTCAAATTGATAAATATGGGTTGAAATTGAAGTTAATGATCTCGAACCACGATTTATAATAATATAAGTAGGTATTATAATAGTAAATTTAAACTTAAATTAGGCTATTTAGCGTTTTTGTAGGACGTAAAATCATTTCAAATAAATGATTTTTCAAAAATCCGTAGGTATATCGGTGTAAATACGTTGCTTTTCGGTAGGGTCTAAGTACTTGTTTGCCTGAAACAAAGCAAGTATAAGAGTAATCAAATGATGATTGGTATTGTAGTAAAGTACGTCAAGATAATGAACAAGAAGAAGCATCCAGAGGTGTACGCTACAGGTGAGGGCTTATAAGTCCTTCACCCAGAGCGTATCACTTTGAAATACTCCTTATAGACCGTTCCACGCATTTCCTTTGGTCTGAAATAAGTATTTCAGACCGACCCATGCATGATGCATTTTACGTCTTGTAAGAGTGTAGCCTGTAGCATGACACGTTACCGTGCACCTTGTAGGAGTATACCCTGTAACATAATGCACTGCTGTTTGGCTTATGTAAACTATTTATGAGGGTAAATAGTAATATCTACATAGGCAATATTTTCTGTTTTCCTTGTAAACTTCATACTTATAGTCTAGTAGTGATAGTGTTGTTTATGATATTAATTGTAATAGATCCAAATTAATAGTTTCCGTAGTGATTGTATTGTTTGCCGTATTAATAGCAAAATGGTCAAATTAGTAAGTTCGGCTAGTATTAGTAAAGTTTAGCCGAAGTGGTAATTGTCATTCGGGTTTGGTTCGTGTAGTTTAATAGAGGCAATATAGTTGGTGATAACGTCTTTTAGTTATTCTTGATAGGGGTGACTATGTAGTGGTGATTACGTAATTAAGTATTGGGTTAGTATAAAAAGATGTAACGTTATCGGTTTAGGTAAACTTTATTTTTGACCTTGCTAAAGGCGCGTAGTTTGAGTAGATGTAAGTCCCTTATTTCAATTCAATCCCTATTCCCCTGAAACAAACTAAGCCGATCCTCGTCTTACTTTTTTTGGGGGAGGCCAAATAAACCTCTTTTATAGGTAGGTTACTTGACTATTACCTATTAATAACCTTTTTGAATAGATTCCGCGTAAAAATCAGATCGTAAGACGTCGCTTGGCACGAGAGCATCGCCGTGTTGCCGCCACTATAGCCGTTGTAGCCGCTACCCCTAACACTACCACCACCCGTAGCAACAGCTCGCCCTTAACGGGTATAATTTCTTTTACTGCCGTTACGCCGCCCGCCCCCGCCACCCCGATCGCCGCCGTGCCGCCAAGGCCTACCGTCACYACGTCGTCTATCCCCGCCACCCTTACGTCGCCCAGCCTATTCGCTGCCTTCGCCTCGCCCCTCCCCGCCGCCGCGGCGCCAACCTCCCCCTCCCCCTCCTTTTTCTCCCCTTTTCCCAGTTTGAGGGAGGTACGAAGGACTTTTAAGGTAATAAACCTTACCTTCTCCCTATGGGTAAAAACCCTAATACCTGTAGAGTCTCTTTTACGCCGTAAGTGTAGCCTAGCGTAGTTACGCTATGGTATTTATAACTTACGCCTTTCTTTTATAAGCTTTTAACTCCTTTTTCTATAAATAAGAAGCACGAAACTGATTTCCTCCGCCGTTTTACGCTCCATATCGTTAAGGTACGCCATAAAGCCTTTTTAATGCATCAAGCATTAAAGTGGCGTACCTGAGTCCGTAGCTTTAGGCCGCTAATAAATACGCCCTACGTATCGTATGTTACGTCCGCGGCCGCGGGAAAATTTATTGGCAATTATCACGAAAATGGAGGCCGTCTGGCGCGTGGTTATCGTTATGAACAGATTGACAACTTGTACACCCTCGTTTTTATGGCCTTAGGGCTGTAGGCCGAAGCTATATTACACGCCCATCGTCTTTTTTGAAAGTTTAAACCGAATCTTACAAATTACTTTTCATAAAAATATACTCTAAAGGCCATCCGAAAAATGAATCGTTGTAAATAACTAAAATAAACCGATGCTAATTATTGATAAGCGTTAACCGACGGATTAAGGAGATGAAAGCCGCTGCCGCCACCTAGAAGCGAGGCGTACGTATATATCACGCGGGCGAGTTTAACGGCGTTATCGTACGTCGTCACGAAGCGGGTAATTGCTTCCTTATACATTTGCATAAGGATATTACCAATAAGGCATAAAGCTATATCCTCGCTAACGTTAATAGAGTCATTAACGATAATGGTGGTAACGTTAACGTAAAGGAGAAAAGCGGCGTAAAGGATGGTAGGGACGTGACAACGTCTCTTTTTTCCTTTAATAATAGGTAAATGTCTTCGGGCCCGTTCGGCCTGCCCGGGTATAGTATAATACATTATATAGTAATTTTATAACTCTTTATAAAATGTTCGTTCAATGTGATAAACGTAATATGAAATGTAATATAAACTAGGTAATATTACAAAATTAACGGGATGTAATGAAATTAAATCAATGGTAAAATAAAAGGAGAATCAGTACGAATAGCTATATTTAATAAAGGCAAAATTTGCGATCGGTATTAATAGGCTGTATAAATAAAGATAAAACGTATATCGGTATGAATAATGTAAAACGGACTGATTTAGTAGTTTGGTTAGCTTATCAATATTGTAAAACCTTTTTAACAACCTTAACAAACAGTATACTTATCGATACGAGGAATTTTTAGGGCTTCGTTCGGCATAATCTTGGTTATCGTATCCGTTAGATTGAATTTTCCGTTAATTTATCTTATTTTCTAGATTTGAAGGCTTTTATACGACTCACTTAAAATTATAATATCTATTATTAAACGCTTTTCGTTCGTAATACCCAATTTAACCAAATATTCGTAAAACGAAAAGGATTTAGTATATACTATAAAAGGGATATTTTGTAAACTAAGGTTAAAAATAATTATCTAGACCGTTATCACTATAATAATACCCGAATCGAAGCCTCTAACTATATTATAAATTTAGAAAACCAGAACATTTCGCGTAATACCTGTACACTTGTTAAAGTTTTAATTGATAATATTTCCTCAAAACGTGAAGCCATTCCGGGCCGGTGTTTCTTTACCAAGAATTGAAACGAAACCGATTTGTAATTTATAGTCGCTGTTATTAAGCAAAGCCGTTAGTAAAAATAAATAACTTTATAATACGTAGACATAATTCTATAAATTTTAAACCTCGTTTTAAATTATGTATTGGCTACGAAAAAGATTTATTAAAAGTTTTATATATATCGTCTGTCGGCTCAGTTTAATATTGTATGACGATAAAAAGGTTAAATGTTACTTTTAGTTATGCTACAAAGGTAACTTCAACGCTGTTTACACGTTAACATTTTTATATATCGGCTTGTTTTACGTTATTTAAGGTAAAGAGGGAAATTTTGCCCAACTACCCCTTTTACGTAAGGATTGAAGTGCTATTCCGAAAGGTAATCATGGTATTATTAAAATCTATTACATTGTTTTCTATTAGAAACAACTTGAGTTTGGCTTATAAGCTGGCTTTCAAAAAGTTTTCTTTCCTTAAATACAGAAAGAAAGGAATTATTTAGCGTTAAGATGTTATTTATTTGTATACACGTTAATACAAAGCCCTTCAAACGGGCCGTTAATACCAAAAGGCACGGTTCGAAAGTAAAGTTGGTTATTTCGAGCCGTTTTTTATGGTGTTTTCAATAGGTATTGTACCAGTAGATACCAGCTTCGGCTAAGCCATAAAGCGGTTTTAAAATACGAAATATCGTCTTCAGTGAATGATGTTACCTAAGGTCTCTGGGTATATCGGCGTAAATCCATCGTTTTAACCGTTTTTCCGATTGGGTACAAGTTTACGTTATATCGCGAAGTTTAATATAAAGTTTATGTAGACTATTAAGGGAGGCCGCGAATATAAAAACCAGGCGATAGTTAACCCGTTGTAATATAGTTAATGAGGTTATAATATCCTTTTTACCTTCTTTGTTATAATCTTTTACAATCAAGCGGGTCTTTTTACCAAGCTTTTCGGTTTACTTTGGGTAAACTTTAAATCTCTGATTTAAATAATGGTAAATTGTTTCGGCCAAGTTTATTTTAGTTATCTTGATTTCGCCTTTGTTATAATTAGTTACGAATATTCATTCGCGGCTTGTTTGTCGATATATAAAAGTTTCGAACGATATTTTAAGGCTTATATAAAAAGATTTTAAGTCTTTTTCTAGTTTTAAATGTATAACTTTCAAATCTGGGTTTCTACGGTAAGCTTTCATCACTATTTAAATAAATAGTTTATTGCCCTGTATTCTGGTTTAAAGGCTGCTTAGTATTTTCAAAACTTTGCTAATAAGGTGGTAAGGATTTACAGGGGGTTTTTATCGGCGTTCTTGTGCTGATTTTTCACAAATTTTTATGTCGTATTAGTCCAATTATTGTCATATAAATCGTGGTAAATTTCGGTGTTAAAGTGGGATCTAAAGTGGTTATAACACTTTCAGAATGTATTCGTTAATATAAGGTAATATATAAATATCATTTTCAACTTGGTCGAAAAATATACCTGGTAAAAAAACGTAAAATTTTAATAGTTTAATATTTAGTCCTTTATATATATTAAGTATAACGCGTATACTGTTATCTAATACGTTTTACTACTCGTTGTTATAATTGTTATCCGTATTTTACCTCATGATAAAGTTGGTTAATTTCGTAGGGTCGCTTATATTTATGTGGAAAGGATAAGGTTGGAGGTTGAGGTAAGGGTTATAGTTAAAGGTCATCAATCCGTATAGTACGTATTGGAGTTTTACGCTGTTTGTTATTTCCTGGGTTGGGTTATTTTTTTATATTTCGGTTGATTTTCGATTTTTAGGGTGGGTCATTTTTTCTGTTTCGGCCGATTCCGTTATAACCGGTCGGTTTGTTTTTAACGTTTTGAAAGTGGGTTAGTATTCGATTTTACGTTATAGTGTGGGCCGATATCGGGGTATATTGTACTTTTATAGTGGATAAAAGGATTGTAGGCGTTTTTCTTTCTCGTAATTCCTGCTTTTGGCTTGGGGTATGGTATTATACCGTCTTACGCGTAGTTCTTTTCGTTTTAATAATAGTCATTTTTAATTCCATTAAATAATACCCGTTTATAAAGTCCGTAAGGTATAAATCTTTATCCTCCCAGTTTAATTCGTTGGTAAGTTATATTGTTTCGAATAAGGCCTTTATAAGGCGCTTATTTCTACCTCTTAAGGTATTGATTCTTATAGTTTTAGGTTAAATTAGTAAAGCTTTGACAATGGTAGGCTTTACCTTTTGTTACATTTTCAACATCTAAACCGATAAATTGTCATGGAATTCGTTTAATAAGTTGGGTTTTTAGATTTACTCCTCTTTGCAACGGTATATAGCAGCCAAACTGTATATATTTTCGATATAGGGTATTAATTCCTTAACTGGTAAATCGATTCTATTATCTCAAAGGTTTAAGTCAATTTCATATATTATAGCTTTTTTGACTCCCATATATTTAACCAGGATGTTAATGGAAACATTACTTTCCTTTAGTATTGTTAGATTTTCGGTTATAATTACGATTGTTTTGGAGTGTTTAGGCGATATATTAAAGTGTGATGATTTTGTATTGTATTTAGGTATATTTAAATCTTAGGGTGGTTTGACGAATATAAAGCGAATGAAATAATTTCAACGGTCTGAATAAGGTTTACTAATATTAATTAGTACGAATAAATTTCAAACGATACGTAAATAAAGCGTAATTATAAACTAATTTAGCGTTTCGGAATAGTTTTATTAGCGTTAGTAGTATTACATTAGCCAAATAGTTGGGAAAACTTAACACGTTACAGGTATTAAATTAAGGAAATATAGGGAGAATAAAGGTAAATTTAAAGTAAATAGGGCGAATTTGGCAAATTGGGTAAAGTAAGGGAAATGCCGAGTTGTTATATACTCTGGGGTATGGTAATCTGTTTGTATTGGCCTATTGCAGTAAATATTGATAGAGGGAGTTGATTGGTAACTTGGTGTGTAACCGATTTTTGTAGGGTGATCGGGTTTTTCATTTATATATAACCGATCGTAGTTTTACTAAAGCGTGTGGTTCGTAAAAAAAAACATTGGATAAGTTCTAACGAAGGGTTCTAAACTCTGGTGGTTTTGGCTTACGTAGCCTTGTACATGATAAGACGCTTTCTAAAAGGTGTCCGAGTATATTAAAGCGTCAAATGAAGGTAAATAGTGATGTAACGGGACTTTTAACAGATAAAACTCTAAATAAAGGTTAATAAAATCTTATTAAAGTTTTCTCTTCTTATATTACTTAGTCACTACAGTTTTTATATACGTTGGCGTGTAATTTTTTATAAAAACGAAGTATTGGAGTATATATAGTTGGGAACGTTATAACATCCCGCTATAGGTATTTAACGTTTATCTATCTCTTCTTTATAAGGTTGTTTGTAATCGATCGAGTCGGCTACTGATTATTGTCGGTAAGGTCTAAGTATTTGTTTATGTAAAACAAAGCAAGTAAAAGAGTAATTAAAAGATAATTAGTATTATAATATAGTAAGTTACGATAATAAATAAGAAAAAGCATCCAGAAGTGTACGCTAAAGGTGAGGGCTTATAAGTCCTCCGCTCAGAGAGTATTACTTTGGAATACTTCTTCTAAACCGATCCACGTATTGCCGTCGGTTTAAAATATTCATTCCATACCGATCCATGCATTGCTGTCGGTCTGAAATAACTATTCCAAACCTACCCATGAAAGATGCACTTTACGTCTTGCAAAAGTGAAGTCTGCAGAGTGACACGTTACCGTGCACGCTGTAGGAGTACACCCTGTAATACAGTGCACTGCTGCTTGACCAATGTATACTATCTATGAGGGTATATGGTAATATCCACACCGCTGAAACCGGTTTTAAACTATGTATAAACTTGCGTGATATTATGAAGTTTAATATATAAATTTTAAAAAGTATTCAGTGATATTACTAACATAAAATTCAAGTAGTAGCTAACCCGTTATTAGGTAAGTAAATAAGTTATAATATTTTTTTTACCGTCATTTTTATATCATTTCATCATTAGGCGGGCTTTTTCGTATAATTTTCTGATTTTATCTTGAAATTTATATACAAGTCGAATGAGAAAAATTCTATGGGCGTCGTAAACCGTTTAATCGATTTATTCAAACTAAAATACGTTTTAGTCTATGAAGGTAAAAGTTTCCGTTTAGGTAAATCATTCGAATAGGGAGTTTAAGGTGGTAATAATACCCTTACGGCGAAGTTTTAAACAAAGTTCGCGGTTTACTATTTAATTTCAAGTGTTAAAGAAGTTAACCATAAAGTTTTAAAGCGTTTTTTATCTTCAAATTAAAAGGGCGGCCCCGGAAGCAAGGTGTTAATAGTAATAATATTAATGGGCCGCTACCGTATAGTTATAACGAGTCAGAAATACGATTCAGGGATTGTACTAGAATCAAAAGCGGTTTAAATTCGTCGTTTCAACAGTGCCTCCGTCGGTGGTTTTGGTCGGACTGCGGTTTTAGGTCGCTTTTTTCCACCTTTTCTTTTTTATACTCCATTACTATAATCGACCGAAATGAACCTATACCTTGTAGTAAATCAACGAATATATTATATATTTTAAATTCGTTAATTTTTTCCATGTTCATTTAAACGTCCATCGGTTTCCAAACCAAAAACTTCAACTGTAAAAATATGTATAAAATGCTAATCTCACGTAGTCTATTCCTTATAGCCAACGCTTTTAAAACATAGTTCTTATCCTGCAGGGAACGTAACGCTACTATGAGTATCATTATAGTATTCGCCCTTCATTCCATATTTAATGATAATATAAAGTTTGTATAAATCCTTAGGTAAGTACTAAAAATAAGGAGCGTAAGGAGTAGCCTATTCGAGCCGAAAACATGATCAACGGCGTTAACCGTTATATAAAAAATGAATTCTTTAAAACTAATACCTGTCCACGTTTTAGATAATACTGCATATACTCCTTTAAACGGTTTATATTACCGTTTATACCTACCAATACCCTATAATACTTGTTCTAGTATTTAGTTACATTAGTTACCAGCGATTTTCAATTTAATACATCGGTTAATTAAATTTTAGGCCGTTTCATCTTCGTAGTTAATCCAGTTCGGGGGATCTTAATATATGTTTCACTAATATTAAACTAAAATGTTTTCGTAATCGGTAAAGAAAGCGCTTCATATAAAGTTGGTGGTATAAAATGATATTACCACGCCGATAACATATAATACCGGCTAGTTATTTGAGTATAAAATATTGATGATTACATTTTAATCAAAGTTTACGTTACTTAAGAGGCGTAACTTAAATTATTATAAGGCATATAAGTGTAATTGGTATTTATAACAAAACGTTTCGATAACTTTAAATACCTTTTTGTTTACATTCGCATAACACGTGACGTAAAGCTGCTATAAAAGGCGTTTTATATCTAGGTATCGGAATTGGAGGTGTAATATTCGTAATTCTGATTACGTTAGGTAAAGACCCTTAATCGTACGTACTTTGGGGAAAAACTATAAGTTACTGAACTTAAATCTAAGCGAAAAAGATACGTTATCTAAGACTCGAATAGGTTAATTAATCATATTATGAAATTTAATTCCGACTTGATTTATATTAATTTTCAAAAGTATAAATATCTTTTTAAAATCCATTACATAAAACTTAATCGATTCTAATCGTATATTTACAACGACCGTCCTTATAGACGACGCTTTGCCTCTTTCGAATAAAAGCTTTCCATATTTTCCTTTTCAATCGAGTTAAAACTTTAGGAATTTCGCCGCGAACGCGTAGAATTGTCGTTTTCCCGCTGTTGAAATTTTAGTCGCGTCGATATTAGGCATAATACACTAAATCCGATTGCCGTACCTATTTAAAAGCGTGAATTACGACGATATATATACTTTTAATATTCCTTCTTCAAAATCTATGCTTATACCACAAAAAAAGCGTTCTATAGGCTCTAGAAAATAAGTTAAGGGGTCTTTTCGTCTAAGGTCATTGCGTCAATAAAAATTTCTTTAAAGTTTTCTTTTCCGAATATATATTCGTAGGGATTGACGTTAAGCTTATTCTTTATGATGTCATATGTGGTTACGTATATTGTAAAATTGGCTTTTATCATGTTCTTAAATACTGAATCGTCCTAAAACTGTCGTTTAATCCGAATTTACTCGTATATTAAGTAATCAGTCAATTAGCAGCCGATTTTACCGTATATAATATAACGCTTTTACAAACCTATAAAGTTTCGTATATTGTTTCGTAAATATTTTGATTTCTGCAATGCGTTTTGTCTCTAGCCATAATATTGTCTTCGATAATGGTTGCTTTTCTCTTTAGTTTCAGGGCTCCCTTCCTAATACCTCTCTTTCTGGTAATTATATCTAGAACCCTTATTTTACGTTGGATATACTTTAAACTTTCTATTTAGGATGTGGTAAATAGTTTCGGCGAAGTCTATCTTAATCATTGAGCCTTCACCTTTAATATTATCAGTTACATACAATATTCCGAATATCGCCTATTGGCGTATACTAATTTCAAATAATATTTTCAAAATTTTACGAGAAGCCTTTGAATCTTCTTTGGGCTGAAATAGTATAAAGTTTAAATCTAAGTTTTTGAGACATGTTTTATCACCATTCATATAAACAGTTCATCACACTTTCATTCCGTTTTAAAAGTTACCTAACATTTTCGGAACTTTATTAAGAAAGCGGTAAAAACTTTTTGTTGGTTTTTATTAGCTTTTTCACGTTAATTATAAATGGATTCCCAAGTTATATTAGTTTAGTCACTATCGTAAATCACGTAGTCAATTTCTGTATCCAATTGAGATTTTAGGCGGCTATAATACATCTGAAAACCCTCTATTCATATAGTACAATATAAATATTACTTTTCAACTTACTCAAGTCGTATACCGGGTAAAATAACGTGAAACTAGGATAGTTCGATATCTAACCTTTTATACGTATTAAATATTATATGTATTTTATTATCAAGTATATCGTACTGTTTGCCGTTATAATTCTCGTCCTTATTACAAATATTGGTAGAATTAGTAAACTTTATAAAGTCGCTATTATTTATGGGGAAAATGTATGGTAAAAGGTTATGGTAAGGGTTGTGCTTAATGGGTATTAATTAGTAAGGTATTTATTTTCTTTTTGTACCGCTTATTATTTTTAAAGCGGGGCATTTGGTTTATTCGGACCGTTTTTAACGTAGTTAAGCTGATTATTAACGATATTCGGAGCGTATACCTATTTCAATATGTATTTCAAAATAAGTTTTACAAAGGGTTTGTATTTAAACCATGTCGTGGATAATCTTTACGGGACATCATTTTTTCCCATCGATTTTTCCAGCTCCATTTCTATTTCTCATCGGGAGTATAGACTTACTCAACGTCACTTTTGTATTTACGAATTTCTTTCTCGTTTCCGATTTGTTATTTTAAGTAAACTATCTTAGCGTTTTTTTAATTCATATCCTTTTATAAACTTTCCTTCCATTACCTTATAATCTATTTTTATCGGTCTTTACGTAAGCTAGACCGTTATGAATAAAGTTTTCATAATACGGTTATTATTTCTACTGGTCTTATTAACAGCTTTGCTCTGTATTTATCTTCGTAATATTCCAACAATCGTATTATCGACCCTACGTCATATATCCAGCGTCCAATTTCTAAAATCCTTTCGACAATCGTCGAATAAATCGCGTCCTTTATTTATACCATTAAAGTAATTAAAGATTCAATTAATAACATACGTATTTTCCGCAAAAAAATTTATTAACCCTCTGACTACGCAATACTACGGTTACTTCGACCAATCGAATCGACAGCGTTGCAAAGTCGAAAGCCTACAAACAAATGGTTTCAAAGGTAATTTCAAATAGAATATTAACCTTGCCTTATAGTATTCCAACTGAAACATTATCAAGTCATATTATATATTGAAATATAGCAACAATTGTAAAGTGGTGTAGATTGTTAAAATAAAATACTTGATAAACTAATTCTTGACGAATAAATAATTGGGAATATAAAATTTGAATGAAAAATATTACGCTAACAAATTCTTGAAATTATCACGAGCGATACAAAGTTTGAGTACACTTCAAAATATTGTGACGCCACTTGTTGAGTTTTGCTTAACTAATGATGATCCTTATTTACAATTTTAATAGTACGGGTGCCGAATTCAGTTGGAATTTACCGCTAAACTTAAAATTTTGACGACGGCGATTAAACGTTGGTTTATATTTAATATATTAAATATAAATTGAATTAACATCAATAATACGATAAATAAATAAATATTGAACGTAAAGACCATCCGCCAACATACGTAATGAATATAATATTACTCTTTCTGAAAGGTTTCAGTCAATTACGAATTTTTGAAAAACATGAAAAGTTGTTGAATTTATCGTAAACAATATTTTGACACAATAACTCATATTACTACTGAACAAAAATCGAAACCACTTCAATACCACGTTTCATCCCTCAACATTTTTGATTAAAAATATATTCAACGAGTTCCATATTTTTGAGTCACGACGAGATACCATAATGATAATAGAATTGAAATCAACATTTATCATAAAAATACCAAGCTCAACCTTAAAGTTATGTATTGCTTAACCACCCATGAGTTTACATACTTCTTAATATATAAAATCCCCTATAGTTGTAATAAAAAGGATAATCGTTCATTTATACATTTATTTAACATCCATAACCGCTGTAAAAAACAATATTTTAAAGGTATTATGCTAGATATTAGGGTAATACGATACTCAATTGAAATTTATTAGTACTACGATGAACTATGAAGGAATATTGATATTGCAACGGAACTCTACCATACGGATATAGGTAGAGTGAAAATATAATTGGGCTTTAAAAAACCCTCTTTTTACTAGAATAGACGACTGTAATAATAATTATTAATCGTATTGTTTTCCATATTTTGAAAAAAATTCTCCCATTTCTTTTTAACATTGAAAACATAAAATACTTGGTATTTACATCAATATTGAAAATGAAAAACAATTTGAAAAGAATGATCGGGAGGTTTGAATGAATTTTCAAAAAAATTTATTAAAAATTGTGGTTTTACTTTTATTTACTAAAGGTAACAGTATTAATTTAAATGATTGAGAATTTCGCGATTTATATCGACGATTGAACTACCCTACTATTCATAAATTGTATGAAGCTTTCAAGGACGTAGTATTGAAAATATAAACTTGTTAATGTTGAAGTTGATTAAACGGCTATGGAATCACTGTTGGATCTTCTTGCAAATACCCCATAAATTTAAGTTTACGTTAAGGAAGACTAAAACTTAAACTATGAAAAATTCGTCAGTAGGTTTCAATTCGTTAATAAACCTATATTTCATTTTTTTTAACTCCGTGATGGTGTTTTACAGCGCAAAGTTCCTTAAAACCATTATGGCGAAGTAAATTTGGGAGATATGTAGTGCTTTGTAGATTAACAAATATCTGAAAACCCTGAATTTATTAGTATATAATACTAGTATCAACGTTATTGCAATGATGTTTTAATACATGTTGAAAATGGAGATTGATGAAAATAATCTCTTATTAAAGCCTATTAAAATAATCACGAAGTCGAAAAAGCTTATGCAATTTTATAAAAAGTGTACGGTATTTTTACCTTGAAAATCGGTATTTTGACGAATTCAGAGTCAATATTATAAATCAAAGTTACAGGCCTTCATAATATTATTGGTTCCAATAGTCTTATCCTTTCTTTCTGTATATTTGACGCGTAACCATATATAATGTTCCAATTATCACCATCATAAAATACCTAAAAGTGGTTTATAGCATAATAAAAACCCTTGAAGATACTAATGAAAACATCAAAACGCTGCCAAATTGAAACTCCCTTGATAATAAGAACAGACATGGGATAAAAACGTACTAAATTTACCTTTTGAAAGCGAATTTATCACCTTGCGAAAGCCACGTAAATGGGATAAATCATTTAAAACACCAAATACTGCTAACTTCAAAGTGGTGGTTAAAACCGTTAATTCTTTCGGAATTTTCTGCATTACATTCGTAATACTATATGAAATACCCCTTAAACCTGGAAAAAGTCATTAAGCCGAAAATGGTAAAGTTGAACGAAAAAGTAAATATAATTTTACCAACACGATTATTAATAAGTTCATAAAACATCGAAGGCGTTAAAAACACTTAAGAGGAGGATATACACTAAAAAGATAGATTAATATAAGGATTAAAAATCTAGAAAGACTTTTATAACAGATTAAGTATCTTGGAAGCAAATTTATAACGGAGACCAAGTTTTTCAATTACGAATTAACGATATTATTAACACACCTGGTAAGAAATTTTAAAAAAGTAATGGAATAAAAATGAGCGGCCACTTCAAACAAGGAAGTATTAAATTTTTATAATGAATATTATCTTCAAAGTTAAATCAAACGAATTTGAATCGAATGAATACATAAAGTCGAAGGAAAAACTACAAAATAGGCATACGAAAGGCCAAAGATAATCGCCTAAAGATACAGTGATACAAAGAATGATACTTCATATCATACAACCTAGAGGATTAACCATCATTTTATCGTTATAATTGTTGCAAGTTTGACTATTAACCCAAATGTAAAGTTCACACTTAATAACCACGATATTACGTTAATCTATATGCAATAAATTACGAATATTCAACAGAGAATACTATTAAAACAGCTGAAAAAATTAACCGATAAATTTTCTGATGGAAAGATAATTCGATACATTCAACCTTTTTATGGATCAGTAGAACTTCTTATTTATTGGTTTTGAACGTACCAAAAGAATTTACGAAATACAGTACACTATAAAACCTTAACACTTCACATGCGTTTCATCATAAGGTAAAATGGGAACTTCGGCATCATTAGTATAAAAATTCATGATACACTTTTTCCATAAACATTATGTTTGTAACCACGAAATATAGTAGTATTGAGGAGTCATACCTTGAAAATTATAAGCTGATTAAGACGTCGAATGAAAATGCACCGCCTAATTTTAACAAATTTTTAATGTGTATCTTTAATCTTGACGATACCTATAGCATATACCTTTGTATATATTTGGAAAAACACACCCTACACCTAGCTAATATCAATGAAACTAGGAAGGTAAACATACAAGAACTTTTTAAAGAGAACTTCAAAACCTGTTTTAGCGACGCTATACCAACTAGAAACATCCTATAATATAGATAACATTTGATGGTTTTTTAAAAATAAATGTTTATATATTAATTTTTAGTTCATGTCAATTCTGAGTTCATTATTGTTGAAATTATTTCCCTATACTTTGGTAACTAAAGTTTCCAATAGAAGAAATATGTTGGAATAGCAGTCAAATGTAGTACAATAAAGTCAACTTTACTGTAAGCAAAGTCGATTGTACGCACTGCAAATTGACAGTAGTTTGTGAGATTTGAATACACTGCACTTCATGTGCAATGCAGTAGGTTCCTACTTCGAAGTAGGGCACAAACCAAAGCGTTTGTCCATACAAATTATCGTGCAGACCGACTAGAGATCTGCCAAACTTAGAACTTACAACTTAGACTTTCAACTAATATCGATGCAGTACCAGTAACTTCGATCATAGTGATTCCAATAGACTACATTACAAATGTAAAAGCCTACTAATACTGATTATTGCGTATTAGGTTAAATATAAATAAGCTCGTTAAAATAAAAGGTTACTTTCCGTTTATGTTTTAAGTTAAACGATGGCAGAGTAAAGGAAACATTCTTGAAAACAGCTCCTTTAAGCTGTGCAGTTATTCGCGGCAACAATTAGAGAAGACTTAAAGGCTATAGAGTTATTCGAGGTAGCCTATTAAGTAAGCGACGGTATAGCTACTAAAAACATTAAGAAATCTTCATTAATCCGTTTTGAAGGCGTTAAGATTAACCGCCTAAACTTCTTAAAAATTACTAAATAGGAAAGTTGGCAAACGGCTAAGTAATTACTATTACGGCTAATACTACTACGGGCACTACTACTGCAAATTCAAATCAAAAAAAACGACTAAGTTATAAGATCTTTAATTATACCAACTTTGACGGAAAACCTACAACCCATCACTTTACACCACTATTTTCCCCTCCTTTACCTTTTAATCTTCGTCACGATAGCTTTAAGTAAAGCCAAGATAAACATAATCACCAATCCTACACGAAAGAAAGAAATTATAAACCTCGGATTTACGCTCCTCAAACACTTCGACAACGACCTTTACTCAACGAACGTCGATAAACACTCTACCTCCGTGCATTTAACGTAATACATTATCGACTTCATCCTCGATTTATACTTTACTGGACGTAATAAAAAACCTATCCTCCTAAACTACTTTAACGAATACTTTAATAAATACACCTTAAACATGTCGAAGGCGACAGAAAAATAGGTTGAAACTAAGTTAAAAATTAAACTAATTACTAAAGGGGTTAAACTCCCTATAAAAAAATGAAAAAACGGAAATTTTGCCCATCTATTATACTAATACTAAACAGATAAAGACCTTTAATGTATTCAGAGAAAATATAAAGATATTACTAGCGACAGCATCTATTAACGCTCACATATACGCTTGCAAAGCACTGCTCAAGCCCAAATAACTTTCTTAAACCTTATTACTTAGGACTAACCGACCAGTACTACTAATCGTAAATAATTAATTAACATTCGCCACAAGCCCTTAAATCCACTAGTTTATTAATTAGGAACCTTGACGTACCTCTTAATGCAAAGAGAACCATTTCCAAGTTTCCCGCAACCGGAACCATCAAGCCCCTTTCCCTCAAGCCCCTTGACACATCCAGCTTTCATAGCCAAATTAAGGAAGGAATGACTTCACATGCAAACCTATTATAAACACGACCACTAGCTTTTTCCCTTTAAACTAGACTAAAGGCCATACCCACCAAAACCAGTCTCTCATCCACCAGCCAAGTGATATAAAGGGTCTCTACAACCAATACATTACCTTTCCCCCTCGATATGTCCCTACAATAGATACAAATTACACGGTAATTAACACATTAGTTAAGATCTAAGGTGGAAAAGAGAATTATAACTGGAAGCCGTATAACCTTTTCAACGTTAAGTTACGCACTTTTTTAAACATCTGCCTCCAATAAAAGTTAAATTGCTAGGGTAATTTCATTCACAATTTCCCAGTATCCTTACGGATTAAGCCGAAAACTAATTCCTTTGGTAACTCATGAATTTCTCCCCTTTCCGCGAAATCTATGACAGCTTAAAGGGCTACTTTGAGTATAACATCAATTTTACTTAGTACTATATTAATTGAAACATTATTAAGTGGTTCTACATACTGTATTACACAAAAAGACGAAAATAAAGATAAAACTTCTCAACAAGATACTTGATATGCCGATGCTTTGCCAATAAGTAATAGGGAACGTGGAAGCTGGTGAAAACCTACTACGCCAGCAGGTTCAGCAGACCTTTATAGGCTACAAGAAGTTCGAGTACGCCCTTGAATGCTCAAATGCTACCTACGAAGGTTTTTTTTTTGGCAAAATACGTTCCTCGTTAGCGATCGTAACAACTCAATCCCCAGCTTACCCGAGATATACCCTAAAGCTCCGGACTTTACCGACAACGAAATAGATTTTCCCTAAATGTATTACATGAATCATGTGTATTAAATATGTAACTAGTATAGCCAGAAAGCACAGAATTATGGCCGTAACCAACAGGCTATATGAAGAGGATAATGCCTAGGCTAGTCAAATAAATATACCACAAACACCAAAAAAAAGTTAGATTTATGGCAATTAAGGCTATTAGTTAATACGTCACACTACTCCTAAATGAGAAGATAAACGGGTAAGGTATTACATGTCATTACCCTTTACTTGTACTAATAATTACGCTAACAACGCCGAAAACCGTAAAAATATTAAGGTTAAAGAGAAATAAAATAAACTCAAAGCTATCAGTTAACACGAAAATAATCATACCGGCCTCAAAGAAACGTAATAACTTGCCGACCACGCCCTCCTATACCGCTCAACAAGTGAAGACCTCTATCGCTAACATAATAATAAAAAATCTGGCTCTATATACCTTTTCATCATTTAAAATCCATGGAAGAAGCGGGTATTTTAGGATATTATACCGTATACTGAGGCAAAAATGTATTTAACTAGAAGCTATTCATCATACGTCGTGTTGCGAAAGAATACTAATACCATTAAAAATTTAACTATATGAATATTAGCAAAGCTTAACTCGACTTTAACCCTAAAAAAGAGACATTTTTACTAAGATCTATTACGGTAAAAACTGTTTATAGCCTTATTGTTTTCTATATTTTTTAATACATTACCCCCTTTCTTCATTACATCAAAATATAAAAAATCTCGGCGTTAACGTTAACGTTCAAACTAACGAATTAATACAAGTCAAAGGCGATAAAAGGTTTCCACTTACCCTTAACTAGGGGCATCTTTATTTTTATTTTTAAGGGCAAAAAGAAATGGTATTAAACCCAATGAAGTAGGAACTTCGTTAACTATATCGTAAGTTTAACTACCCGAAGACCAATAGGCTTAATAAGGTTTCAAAGACGAATATTTACGATGGTGTAGATTTTCTATCGTTAAAGAATATTAAAAGGCTATACCACCACTATCAAACACACTTCTAAGCCCTTCTAAGTTTTGAGTTTACGTTAAAGGAAGATTGAAACTTTAATTTTAAGGTTTTCGTATATGTGTTTCACTTGAACAGCAAGCTAGTACTTTGTAATATAAACTTCGCTATGGCTTTTTAAAGCGCCAAATTCCTTGAAATCATTACGAAGAAAGAATGTAAGAAGTATTACGTACTTTATAAATTGATACGTACATTAGGCCACCGGATGTACTAGTTTACGATACCGGAACTAACTTCATTACGATGGAATTTCAAACTAATGTTAAGTCGATAGGGATTCAATGTAAATAGGTTTCCGTTAAAGCTTACTAAGGTATTAATGAGGTCGAAATTGCTTATGTATTCTTACAAAGAATCTACGATATCGTTACATTAGAAATCAGAAGATTTATGAGCTAAAGAGTACAGCTATATAAAGCGATAAAAGATCTTAACGATACTATTAACCCTAACGGAGTTATATTAACTTTTCTACTATTTAGATACCACCTTAATATAATAACTAAGTTATCACTATCTTTAAATACCCCAAAACGCTGTTATAACCCAGACAACAGTTGAGTCAGGAAACAGGTCAGCATACAGCTGAGCTATGGAGAGCCTGTAGTCCAACACATCAGGCAGGAAACATCACTTATGTAAGCAAGTTGACTAAGTAATTCACGTAATGGATCAGTATGGATCAGTTACTGATTCAAGGTGAGGCAGCACTAGATCAGTGGGATCAGTGCGGTGATTCAAACGATCCAATACTGAAGACGGTATAAAGGCACAGATATATAAGGACACGGTCATCACCACATAGACAGTATTTCCTTCATAGCTCTTCAGTTGTCAATCTAAGTATTCAGTCTACACACCTGAATAGCCTAACGGCTAGTGATTACTCTACAGCACGAATAAACATCTTCTAGATATTGCACCTTTGTTACCTCTACTGCCTTACTGCTAAAATAAACCCCCTGACACCTTCTATTTACTCACGGGTATTAAGGGTGATCATTACAAACGCATTATAACATATAATAAAGCCCTGAAAGAACTAATAAAGGAATCAGCACATTGCTAGGTTAATAATAAACGTATATCCCTCTCCTCTTAAAGTAAAATCTTTACTTGGCGAAATCTAGGTAAATAGGATAAACCATATAATATTTTCAGTATCGCTAGCTTTAACTTAGTAATTAAACTGCTAACCGCCCTATTATATTTTAGCCATATAAGTTATAGTGTATAAAAAGAACCTTGAGTCCGATAAAACTTTTAACATTAATAACCTCCGAATTGGACTGCTTAGTCAATATAATCCTCCGGAGCTGATGGCTAATAAGCTAATAGAACGCTGATGGCGTGAAACATTAACTAAGAGAAGGATACATACTAAAAAAGAGGGTATCGACGGTTGTTGCAGGCTGGTAAGGTATATACAACGGCGTAAGTATTTTAAATGGATGAATTTGACGGAGAAACTCCACTAATCAACGTGTGGAGGTCATTATTAATGTACCAGATAAACCTTTTATGGAAAGCGATTGAGTAGAAATTAACAGCCTTTTTATATGAGGAGTTATTTAATCTAAGCTGTTGAAGAAATTTGAAGGCTAAAACGTTACTATCATGAAATCGAGGATGATCTACGAAGTTAAAAATAAAACCACAGACTGGCCTAACGAGAGTCACGGCTAATCGTGTAAGAATAAAGTAATAGAAGTAAAGATTGGATTTTTGCGTAATCGTCTATAATCCAAAATATTAGCTATTATTTGATAGTGGTAATTGCTGCCAGTTTGACTACTGCTATAAAAGATCAGTTTACACTTATAACTAGGATATCACGTAAATGTATACGTAATTTGTTATAGATTTTCAACAGATCATACTACCAAATTTCAGAAGTCATTAAGAGATAAATTTCTGGTCAATACGGAAATACGTTGTATTAAATCTTCATAGAAATTGAATTAAATAGGCGTTTATTGGTTTTTAACGTACCAGGTGCATTTTAAAGACAAGCTACGTATAAAAATCTTAAATTTTAACCTGTGCCTATCAATTACGGAGGGTAAAGACTTCGGTATCATAGATATACAAATTAACAACAACTTTTCCCTGGAAAATGCGGGGTTTGTGATAGCGAAGAAGCGTATTATCGTAAAGTTAGGCCTCTAAAAATGTAAGTGATTCGAACCGTTGGTCAAAGTCACACGACTTAACTTTAATATGTCTTTAAACTTTATATATGTCATTAAGGCTAAAGGCGGCATCTATATTAACTGACGATGAAAATGGTATTTTATGAGCCTAACAACTGTTGATAAGGCCATTGGAATAACATCACCAAAATACCCGAAGTAAAGGCTCTATAGGGTTTACATCCCCAAATTATATCAACCCAAAACATCTTACAGACTTTGCCTTACGGCACACGTATACAATTCAGAAAACTAAGAATTTAACAGGATAAACAAAAAGATTGAATAATAATAAAACTACTTGAAAAGAGAAATTAACACGGTTTCAGTGGATTTACCAAAAGCGAAGCTAATAATCTTTACGGACAGTTCATTTGCTAATAATACTAATTTCATATCGTAAATCAGCCTTTTGATATTTCTCGTGACAGAAAAAATGTTTAAAATGCAGTTTGAAATTACCGGAAACCGTATATACTAGATATCCATTAAGTTCAAGCGTGTAATACGAAACGTGTTAGCCTTAAAAGTTTACGGCATAATCACAAGCTTTAATATCGGTATAATAATTCACGGCATACTAAGGATTATAATTCAATCGCTAAAATTACCTAAGATACCTGTAATATGTGTATTGATTACAAAAGTTTTTATAAATACCTATTAGACCTGTGTAGAAATAATGAAAAACGTCTAAAAATAGACGTAATAGCGTTGAAAGAGGTATACGAAGCCCGTAAAACGAATAACATTCGGTGAATAAGCATCAAAAATAATACTGTGAACGTTATAACTAATGCTACGCCTAATAACGCCCTGAAAAGGTTTGTAAACAGCAATATTCTAACTGTACGAATCGATGGCTACGTGGACCGCCCGGTCTAGAAAGTAAAAAAAATAGGGTAGCTTTGGGAAATTAAAAAAACTGTCAGGATATCGATAATAAAGTCAGTGAGTTCAACTACTGGCAAAAGGTACGCAAGTAGTGGAATACATGAAGCTTATAAGTCTGTAGCAAAAGATCTCTACACGGAAATTAAGGAACGAAAGACTAGGAGAAGTAAAGCAAATGGCTAAACGAGGCCGTAATTAAAATCGATTTAAGTACATATTAATCGGAATTAACAGGGGTTTGGCCTGTTATTGACTTGTAGATTAAGGAGGGATTTCAAAGGTTGCCACCAATTGAAAGCAAGCTACCTTGGCGTACAGGCACGAAACAAAAAGCCGATAGTTTTGGAATAGCAGTCAAATGCGATACAGTCAAGTCAACTTTACTCTAAGTAAATTTAATTATACGTATTGCAAATTGACTATAGTTTGTGGGATTTCAATGCACTGCATTGCAAGTGCAGTGTAGTGGGTTTCTACTTCCAAGTGGGGCATAGGTCAAAGCGTTTGGCCTTAAAAATTAGCGTGCAGACCGGCTAGTTGTCTGTCAAACTTAGAACTTACAACTCAGACTTTCAACCATCAATGCAGCACAACTTACTTCGACCACAATGATTCGAATCGACTACATTGCAACGATAAAGGCCTACCAACAGATCAATTGATTATTCAAATCAAAATCAAATATTAGATTTAAGTCATAATATGTATAGTTCATTTCTATATGACTGTTTGGAATTCTTTAAGCTTGGCACCCTTGAGGGTTCCTTTACCTATATCATGTAGACTTCAACGTGAACAATCGTAACCATACACTCTTACAAAAAGCAGCCTGTGTATCCATCCTCCAAATTCAAAATTTAAAGGTATACTCCTATAATTTGGCTACGCTTGTAACCGGTATAGATCCATATGATTTTTACGTGCATATGTAGAGATATTTTTCGTAAACAGCTAAGAATACAAGTATAGGATGGAACATTTTAATTGGCCGTTTAATGTACCCGCGGCTCTCTATTATAGGTACGTGGTACCCGTACTGCCATTAGGTGACTCGTGAGGTTCTTTGGAGTAACCTGTGCTTTTGTAATACGAACCGCGTGATTAAAAACAAAATTGTTGGTAGGCATTAGACGTTGCAACGTTGTTGATTCGATTGGTCTTCAAAGTAACAGTAGTATTGCGTGGTCAGATAGTGGATGTATTGTTTTAGGTTTGACAGACCGCTAGCTGGTGTGCACTGTAATTTGTATGGCAAATTGCTTGGCCCGTGCCCTAGAGTGAAGTGCAGCGTACTACACTCGACTTACACCCAATACGGTAAATCTCGACAAAGCAATACACTTGCAGTACAGTCAACTTTACTGTAAGTAAAGTTGAACTACTGCACTGCATGTAATATTATTCCAACACTAGCGGCTTTTTAGTTTGTACGCACACGCCAGTGTGGTCAACCAATCTTTTCCGGTTACCACTAAATTGCCTCCTCGTCAACTAACCAGACCCCTGTCAATTTCAATGCATTCCGCACCCAAATTGACTCCAATTACCTCCCTTTGCCCCACAGCTCCGAGTCTTAACTTTATCAACTCCCACAAACAAGTCTTTCGCCACAGAGTTTTACAACTTCAACTGTACCACTTAAACAAATCACCATCAATCCCCTAGCAGTCTTTCAATCTGCCAGCATATCCCTGTCTGCCGTCACGTGGTTTTTCGGGCAGCTCATTCACGTAACCCTCGATACGTATAATTAACATGTTACTATTTATAAACCTTTCTAAGGCTTTGTTTGGCGATGCTTTCTTCATAAAGTCAGTAGAATTATCCTTATTATCGATTTATCGAAACTCCTTGATTTCTCTTCCTTTGTAAGCTTTACAGAGTGTTATCACGTCGATCATTAGGCGCTTTTTATTGGTGGTTCCAAGCTTTGACAGGTATTTAAAGAGGCTTCTTAAGTCAATATAAATTACTATCGGAATAAGAAGAATTCGTAGCTACCTGGTGATGTGGTTAAAGGTATTTTATAGTACCATGCTTACATTGAAACCTGCTATTATGTCATATACTTCTAATATTAATACGCTTTATATAATCGTTTTACACTTAATAAGGGTTTAGTGAATTAGGTTGCCGATAATGTTAAACTAATCTTCCTGCTTATCTTCGTTGAAGAGGGTCATTAAAAAGCTGATCTGTAAAGATAAGTCGGTATTATTTACAAAAGATCCGTCCGTGAAGATTATTAGCTTAGCCTTTAAGAAGTCGATTGATATTATATTAATTTCGCGATCCAGATTCCGATTTACCACTCCAACCTCTTATTTAGTTGATTAAAGTCTTCATTCTTTAGTATTGATACTTATATCGTGATGAATAAATCGTAAAACGCGTTCGGTTAATATAAAATGGCAATAAAACTACCCCATACACGTTATTCTAAGTACCGTGAAGCCCTGGCCTTATTAATCTTATCTATTATAGTAAAAATAACGCTCTAGCCCTTTTAACAAAAGCTTAAACCGACATCAACATTAAGTATGCGAATTAACGATCTATTAAAGTTAAATTAGTTATTTTTCGTCAATATCATTACCGGCTTATAATTCCAACACATCAAGTTTTCAATCGCTTATCATTCTAATGCCATATAACCAGCCATTTCAACGAAAAGGGTATCGTTAGTTGTATATCTACTATATAAATGTCCCTTTTAATATTACCAGTACATATGTATCGTATATTAACGACTTTCTCGCCAAATGGAATTTAAAGTGTAACTGGTAAATTACAAATCTGTAGATACCTTCTTTAGCAAATCAATATAGTAATTTAACAAACCGTATTATAGTTCCTAAAAGTTAAATAGCTTATAGTTCTTACGGTAGTTTTAACAGTATAATCTTCTACAGGTCTATTACTAACAATATATAGGCTTACGTAATACTATCACTATTAAATGTAAATTTACCTTAAGACATAACTAGTAGACTTTTTATTAGGGTAACTACTAAGCGTTAATTGATTTTCAAAATCGTCAGCGATTACGTAAATATAAAGTCCTTGCCTTTATCTTCGTATCCTTAAGCGACTAGTCGTAAATTTTCGTAAAACCGCCCCGTAGTCTTACCTTTAACCTCGTAGATAATCCTCGACTTAAAAATCGTAACGTTTTAGTTTTAAAGGTTAAAGTCGGTTTTTGGCATAAATTATATAATACCTCAAATTTATAGGCCGTTGATTTTAACCTTATTGCTTTCCTTAAAAGGTTCACCGGAAGTTTTAATAATCCCTTATACCTTAAGCTTTATTACTAAGTTTTCATTATTCCTTTTTTTTCTGCTTATCTAAGTAATATTGTAAATACGTCCCGGTATATATTCTTCCTCTTTATCGTTTCCCTTTTTTTCGGGAATCGTTTGCGCCGACAGCGTTCTATCGGCTTATTAACAACAGGTAAAGAAGGTTTGTGATAACTCGGTCGCTTTACTTTGGTGGCTTAAGGGTCTTTATTTTCAGTACCTCTAATAAAAGGCTTAACCTGGGTAGTTCGAAAGAATACAAAGCAGTTAATAGTTCTAAGAACCACCTTAAAATTTGTAATAATTAATATCTTATATAGCTCTTGCCACTTTCCTAACTGCCTCTATATAAGGACTTTAATTTATAACGGCAAAGTAAATACGTTAATCGTTAAAGGACTGTTCCTGGTATTAAAGGCGTTATTGATTTAGCGACGTTCTGATTCCCTTCGCAATTACTTTAAAGCTTTGATATAAGCCGTCGCACGTTTCTAAGTACTTACCGAAGGCGGAGATTTGCTCGTTAGGCGTAGATACGCTCCAAAAACTGGGAGCGTTGGCACTAAGCCGTCAGGGTTGACGGTGTTATTAAAGCCTTTTACTGCTATTTAAAAACGTGTCTCCGGATTTGTAAAGCTTTTAATCTCCGTGAAAATATTATACATTTAGCAAAGTAAGTCGTATACCCTTTTATTCTTCCTAATATTCCAGATGGATTTTGAAAGTACCTGTTTGTATTAAATACCTATTATTTTAGCATTTTCTTAAAACGCCGCCGCCGCAAAGTTGGTATTAATATCGTAAACGACGACGTAATATGGATCTAGGTCGGTGTCAATCCATAATATCCTTAACGTTTCCCACGTATCCTTTACCAAAAAAGACTTTACAAACTTATCATCGTAAAAAGAGGTTATGGAATGAATGATGTAAAAAAATATGTTTGTTATTGTAGTAAAACATATGAATTAATATTTTGTAATTGAAGTCTTTATTATTTTTAAAATAAATTTAAATTTGAGGAGGGCTGAGATATACGTTTAATAATAGTAACAAAACCTTTCAATTGCTTTTAAGGCAAATTATTCTACATCGTTATACCCTATAGACTTTAGAACTTCATATAGTTTATTAATTACTACATAGTAAAACCGCTGGTATAATCAACGTATTTTCGGCTCCGTTAAGTTTAATACTATTACTTCCAGACCTTAAAGATAAAACCATAAATACTTCTAATTAAAGGCGAGGGAAAACCTTTAGCCATTTTTAACCAACTCATTTACGTTAACGTCCACTTTAACGCCGAGGGTCTTTATATCCTTGAAAGAGAATGAAAAAGGGGTAGAGGACTTAAATATATAAAACTTAATTATTTCCATAACAGTTTAAATTACCGTTATCTATAGTAAAGATAGTTCTTCGCCTGGGCTAAAACTAACTTTAACCTTGCTTACATCGTAACAATTGATCTTTATAGTTATAGTGTTTTCCCTCTGTAGTGCTCCGTACTGATAATATTCTCCTATTAAGTACCATATTACCTATATGTCTGGTATAATATCCTGAAACATGTGATTCGCGTAACGATCGCGTATATTAAAAGGGTGTAAGGTGTTAAGGGTAAGGTTAAGGTAAAGGTAAGGGTTTTTACCACTTAAACGATACAAAAAGACATAGTCGGCTAATTATTATATTACCGTACTAAAATTATATCTTCGTATTACTTAATTTGTTTAAGGGTATTGTTATTAATGTGTTTATCCCCCTTGAAGTTTGTAACCTAGTTTAAGTATTCCTGTCTAAAAGTGGTGGGGTATTGAGAATAATACATTACCTTTTTGTTATTTCGCTCGATAAAGGGAAACCGAACTAACTATTAACTAATTTTACCACAAATTCAATATCTTTTGTCATTATTACGACAGATTCTAACGGTTAGCAGGTCTACCTATATCTTATTAGCGTTAACAAAAGTGTTACTTTCAGTCTAGGGCCGAGCTCGATAGACTAGACTTTAGGCGTTAAGGGCGTCCGTACTTATGTTTAATGTAATTAACTATTGTAAGGTGTTTTTTATCCACTTTAAGTAAATTGCCGGTTTAAGGGTATATATTAAGCGATTTTGATATACGTGCTATGACGGTAGAAAGCGAAAAACGTAACTGGTTAAAAAAGCCTTCATAAGTAGTATTTAGGCGTTATAGGGCGTATTCTAACTCGTTAACACCTGTGATTACTACCGGTACCTACTCTCGAAGTATGACTTCGCTAATATGAGCCTTCCATATTACTATTGAATATATTGTCAACTTGTCGAGTATTTCATTAAAAATATCCATTAGTCATTCCTCCTCTTTTTTCTTTACTATTATTGTAATACACCTTGTGATAGCCCAGTTTATATGGCATTATGCGAAGTGGACGTCGTACTCGAAGTAACCCTTTACGATATTGTAAATCTTGCGAAATGTGGTGACGCTCATTAAAAAGGTCAAGTAATGGTTTTTAACGTAACCTATAAGAATTTCAGGAAATGGTAGGTTAAAACCAAAAGATAGGACCTTTATCTACTTATAGATATTTAAAAAGAACATTATCTTGTTATCGGCAAGGTTATAAGGCTTTCCGTTATACTTTTTTATATCGTCACAAATCTTAGGGAAGTCCGTTCTAAGTTTTTAATTAATATTAACCATCTTAACAGGTCTTAAAGGAAGATCTCGATAATTATCCCAACCTTAAATAGTATGTTCTAGTAATTTAAGCCCTAGAGTTATCGATGCAAAGTATTAAGGGTTATTTCCCGTTGCTTGGCCCAAGGGGTAAAGTCATATAATAGGACCTATAGTGGGTTTATACTCGTAAGAAAATCTAAAGGGAAACTGTTTTTAAGGGCTTTAACGATTAAATTGCTAAGGGCTAAATTATGAAAAGCATTAGGTACTGAAAAGTTTTAGGAGGCCTGACAATCTTATTTAATTGACTGGTATAAAAAGCCAACGTTAATATCTTTGGCCGTGTAAGCAGCCATTACTTTACGTGCCTTACCACTGCTAAAAGCGTATTTAGTGCTATCACGAGCTAGTACTAAACTGCCGAGCAAGTTAATAGGTTTTTCATCGCCAACGCGGTAAAAGGCTTAACTTAGATAAAGGTAAGTTAAGGGTTCTCTAAATCGTATATAAGGGCGTTAAGGTGCCTGAATGTCTTTCCCTTTTCCTTAAAAGTCTTAAAGATTAGGATTCTAGGGGTAATCTTCCTGTTAAACCAGATTAAAGAAGGTTTTTTCCAGTCCTACCGGTGTTTTATCAGGAATATAAATACTACGGCGTGTAACTTCCTTTTTTAACTTGGTCTTAACCGTACGTTGGATCAATTTCCATATGTTAAGGTTCTAGTAGCTGAAACACTCCTGGAAATTTTGAAAAGCAAGGGCACTGCAACCGTATTCACTATCTAATTCCGCGTCGATAATTTATTGGCCAACGTAATTAGTTAGATGGGCTTTAGGTCAGGATTTTTTAACGTCCGTAATCCAAAGTTACTGGTCGTAGTAGTTGAGAAAAACCGGTCCGAGGACTTTAACTTTCTTCATGTATTTCTGACTTGGGTCCATGTTGGCGGTTTGGCTTGTATAAGGTATGTAAAGTAAGTGACTTGGTAATCTTAGGCGTAGAAAACTTGGTGTTTTAGCGTAAAGTTGCGTGGAAACTTGGCGACTTAGCGAGAGGTTGCATAATGTGATTTTTTTGACGCGACTTGGTGTTTTTCGCTCGGAGCAGCGAACTTAACGATTGAAATGGAGTGGGAAGTGTAAAAAAAAGTAAAGTATGGAAAAGGTTTAGTGTAAGAGGGAAGATCAAAGGTCGTTGTTAGTGGTAAAGATCGAAGGTTATCATTTTAGCGTAAGGACTTAGTTGTTTTTCTTACGGCAGTAATACCTGTTATAATACTAACTTAGCCGTTTGCCAACTTGCCGAACTTTAAGACTTTTACATTCAATCTTAACGTGTTTAAAAAGGATTAATGAAGATTTCTTGTTATTTTCAATAACTTTACCGTCGATACTCCTAAGCTGCTATAAAAACCGACGCAGCCCAAAAGTCTTCTTTACTTACTGCCGTGAAAACCGACGTATCAGTAAAGGCTCTTCGCAAAAATCTTTCTTCTACCCCAGCGGTTGTATAACTTAAAGCGTAACCGGAAAGTAGTTTCTTTTTATACTTAGCTTATTTGTGCTCAATCTAGCAGGCAAGCACTGATTAGTATTGGTTGGCCTCGGACGTTACAACGTTATCGATTCGATTGGTCTTTGAAGTAATAGTAGTATTGCGTAGTTAGAAAGAGTACGTATTGTTCTAGGTTTGGCAGACCACTAGCCAGTGTGCACTGTAGTTTGTATGGCAAATTGCTTGGCCCATATCCTAGAGTGAAGTGCAGCGTACTGCACTCGACTTACACCTAATGCGGTAAGTCCGCACAAAGCAATACACTTGCAGTACAGTCAACTTTACTGTAAGTAACGTTGACTTACTACACTGCATGTAATATTATTCTAACAATAATGATAATAATAATAATAATGATAATAATAATAATAATAATAATAATAATAATAATAATAATAATAATAATAATAATAATAATAATAATGATAATAATGATAATAATAATAATAATAATAATAATAATAATAATAATAATAATAATAATAATAATAATAATAATAATAATAATAATAATAATAATAATAATAATAATGATAATAATAATAATAATAATAATAATAATAATAATAATAATAATAATAATAATAATAATAATAATAATAATAATAGTATTAAAATCCAAACCAAATCAAACCACAATATATTATTAATGCCTACGTATTCGAAACCTTAATTGTAACGGGTCTATCGCTAATTAAAATCTCTATCGGTACTTATGCAGTTATATTACACATATATTTATAATCGTGACTGACCGCTTGTTATTCAGCAGCATAGTGGATTTTTTTTTAAGAAAAAAGAGTTAAATCTCGCGACGCTGTAATTCTAGCCGCTTTCTATAAATTGACGTACCATATTCATATCATGTAATAATGTTGACGTGAAACGTCTGTCATAAACATGTGTCGCCCTACGCTCCTCGTCCAACACTTTGGCCACCAAAACCAAAACCAAAAAAGGAGTAATGATAGGCGAGCGCGCTAGAACTTTGAATACTGTACAATAATATCCTTACCTAAAATATATCCACTCATTAATTGGCGTTAGTAATGGCGTCTACGAAAACGTTGAAGTTAAATACCCCCGTTACCCACAAAATTTAACTGTTTGCTAATATGAATCCACAACCAACCGAGTTGTTGCTATTAAGAGAATTGGCGGGTACATAGTTTTTAGCCCCGTTAACCTAGCCCTTTTAGCTGCATATCAGGCTGAAGTAGCCTTCAATATGATGATGAGTCCTTTAATAACCTTGCGACACCCGATATATGCGACAATAGCCATCATCACTGCGACGGCGTCTCTAAGCTGTCAAGCTGGGTTAGTGTAGAGGTATTCTTTAGCGGAGGACGAAAGCGAAGGCGAAAAACGCGAAAGGGCTGGGAAAGAAAAGGAGGAGAAAATCATAGCCTTCTCTAATCCTTTCAATATAAAAGATTGTAGCAAACACCTACTCGTTGCATCAGCTGTAAAATGGTATCTTAATGCTATTGTTAACTTATTAATAAGTTCATAAATAAGGGCAGTAGTTTTATTGGTAATTAAAAATGTATTGTTTTTTAACGTTGGTAAGTGTATTTTTAAGGCGTAAATCGATTGAATCCGACGTAATCGACACCGTAAACTTCCTCATGTTAATTATTAACTTATTTTTTTTCAATCCATACCTTGAATTGTAACAAATAAATTTGTTCTCTAAATGAAATTCTGGAAATTTGAGTGGTCTAATAAAAGCGTTGCAGGGTAGAATTCCCGTTTATCCCCACTGAGGGACTGCTAAAATAGTTGCGATTACTGTCTCTAAACCATTAAAATGGCCGGCTAATAGACGACGATAGGCCCCATTTTTTCTGATAATGTAGTTGGTTATTATGCTTGATTATGTTTGTCTATTTAAAAAGAACGATAATGGGATGTGAAATCGTTTTAATTATATTTTATGATTATAAAATGTTGTGAAAAACGCTGAAATAATAGGGGGGAGGTGAATCAAATAGCTTTCACAAACGATACAAACCGTGTTGAATTCGTGCCAAAAACAAATTTCATACGTTATGCCCTATATTTTATGTATCTAAAATGCTTTATATAACGATTTAATAAACTGATTCTACTTTACGTTCTTTAGGTTAACATATAGCTTGGACTTGACGTTATTTATAAAAACTTCGTTCTCTATGGTATAACGAGCTCCGCCAAGAGCCCCAACACTGACGATCTCGTCCCACAACTCATTATCGGTAATCCTCATATAGCAAGATTATTATAGTATAAATAAAAACCTGTTTGAAAAACTTGAAAGCTTATGCAAACAAGTGTACACTTATTGGGAAAAAGTCGCGAAATCTTTGGGAAAATCATATATTACTAAGATGTTATCGACTTAAATTGAAATCTATTTCATGGATTTGTCAATAACGGTCTTCAAGCCACACAACGCCTCGATGGCTTTGGTATTCAAAACATACATAATAAGGTATCATTAGTTATAACTCATAGTAACTATTTCGTTTTTTTGTAAAAAAAACTGTACTTGCGAGTTCAAAAACCTATAACCATCCTTAATATATTTAAATCCGATTATATAGACAATAGTATAATTTTTGGTGTGATTAGCTGTCAACTGTTAATTAACTCAAACAACGACTTTTATAAACAAAAATTAAATTAAATTACTTGTATAACCTACGTTGAACCGTAAGGAGATATAAAAAGGCTAGGCAGTAATTTTTTACTTCATATAGTCAAGTTTGTAATTTACCTTTTTTATGACGGATGGATTCCGGAACATTTTCAAAGTCGGAATCTTGCAAATTCAATGGGATTATTAAAGTTAAAGGGCTAGTAATAGCGGTGCATAATGATTCTGTAGATATTATTATGTATCTCTACAGCTAGTATATATAGGCCAAGTCATAGTGCACGATATTGCAAGGTGTATTCCTGCAGATTTCACGATAACGTGTCACGCTGTAGGATGCACTCTTGCAAAGCGCAAAGTGTATTATGCGTGGAGAAGTTTGGAATGAATATTTACAACCGTAGGGTAAAAGTGCCACTACCCGGATGAGAGGTTCATAACCTCCTATCTATGGCGTGCACTCTTTGGAATACTTTCGAATCATCTATATTTTACTAAAATACCAATCATTCTGATCATTGTTCGTTTATATTTACGTGAATAACAGACTTTACTGATATTCATTTTTAGTCGACCAGGTTCACTTTAAATATCCCAGGAAAAAAGGGACGGATTAAAGTTCAATACCTATAATGGAATGTTGTAGCTGTTTAAATTGTTTGTGTTTAACCATTATGCTTTATAACAACTATACAGGAGTGTGAAATTACACGGAAGCGCCGTGAAATTCAAAGCGTAATAAGACTGTAAAATCCGAAGTAACATTGAGAAGGAATACTTTTAATACGATATCATTAACCAGTTGGTAACCTGTTTACTAAAAAGCTCGTTTACGTAAAAGTTAACTTGTTATGGCGCGTTAAACTTACCCGGATAGATTTTAAAAAGCCTCTCATTACTTAATAAGCTACGTAAGACAATACTACCAATTTTCGTAACCTTTCGTTGAGATGCAGCCGACATTAATATAACATCTAAACCGCTTACGAAAACCTAAGAAAGGTTACAAATACAATATGTAAACCGTTTACGAAACCCAAGAGCGGCTAGGAATACAACATCCACGTCTCTCGCTAAATTTCAAAGCGGCTACAACCACAACACCCAAACCACTCGCAATTACCAGGAGCAGCAACAACATGATAATCCAGACCGCTTACCAAATACGAATCATGACCCATACACCGGATTATATAACACACCTCCCTATACCTATAACGTTTTCTCTACTCATCTTTTCACGTTCGCTCTATGTATTTGAAATTTAATACTTACGACAATTCAGTTTTCCTTGCTGCTTGCTAAAATTGCATTAGAAAGCATTAATAAAACTAATTTAAAACGTTTTAATAGCCTATAATTACGCTTCATCTACGTGTTACTTTAAACTGTATTTATACTAGTAAGCGTTAGTAATTTTACTTTCACCGTTTTATACGTTTTATTTTTTTTGTATTCACCGTTTGTGGAATGAACTACCCTAATATTTGAAATTTAAACGTATCCAAACCTAATTACGATGCGAAACCACCAATTTGCGTCGCTCCAAGTATTAAAGGTCTATATCAACTACCAAGTCTAAGTATACAATAGCTTTACTAGTAACGGATTTTGAAAAGGCTAATGAACGTATAAAGTGCCTCTTTATACACGCGTCTTTTCGCAATAATATTTGAAAGCATTTGGTCCTTAACTTATAGGATAATTAAATCGTGGTATGAGTGGAAAATTTGGACCCTTGTGCGGCAAATACGTATATTATCAATATGGTCATTGACTATTGTAATGGCGAAATTGAAGGACGCGATTTATTCAACAATTTTAGAAATGACTTGGTGAACTAGATACCGAATATATGGCGTATGATCTATGGTACTATTTAAAAAAAAAATGAAAACCACTACCAGGTAAAGGTATTAATACGACCGGTGGAAATAACAGCCGTATTATAAAATCCCTATTAATAACGTCCTAGATTATATAAATATTAAAGTGGATAGATGATGAAATGATGAAAGTGAAGTTGTGGAAGAATATTGGCTAAAAAAACGTTAGGAACGCCTGTTTAACATAACGGACGGGAAACGAAAAAAAAACTTCTAAGATAGATATAAGGCGTTGAGTAAGGTTGAACGCCCGCCGCGAAGAGGAAATAAAGCTAAAAGAATCGACGGAAAAGAAGGAAGCGCCTTAACAATTATCTATAACGAGGGTTAAACACGAATCCTTTCAAAAACGCAATTTTGAATATAGGCCAAGACAAGTTCACGCCCCAGATGCCATTGACAATCAGTTTAGTTACAAAAAGAGCGGCCCGAATAGCGAAAACGCCCCGTTTTAGAATTGATAAACGATATAAAACTTTAATAGGTACCTTATAAACCAATATAAACTAAGCATAACCCTTATCGTAATATCTTACCACAGCGCTTTCTCACTAATGAAAGAGACCTTATATTAGTTACCAACTTCGCCAAACTCTGGAATAAGGACGAGATTTATAGCGGTAAAATATATAATGTATTAAATAATAAAATACGTACTATATTAAACATATATAAAAGATTTGATATCGAACTATTACAATTTCACGTTATCTAACCCAGTATATTATTTAGATAAATTCAAGAGTAGTATATATAACACTTTAAGCAATGAAATACATTTTTAAAATGTTATAGCCGTTTGAAATTAAACTTCGATATAAAATTCAATTGCAAACTTTACGATAAGGACAAGACTAGAATTACTTGTGAATTAGTGAAAAATTAGTAAGAAAACGCCGATAGAAACTTATAGGAGGTTTTCACAGCTTCATTTACTAAGGTTCGAAAGTATTAGGCAGCCTTTAGACCAGAATATAAGGGGAACAAACTGTTTATCCAAGTAATAATAAAAGTCTATCAAGAAAACCTAGATTTTGACTTTATATAATTTAAACCGGAAAAATACCTAAATGTTTTTCATATAAGTTTGAAAACATTGCTTAAGACTTTTATAAATCTATAGGCGAGCCTCGAAAAAGCGGTTATGGTAGATACGACTACAAGCGAAAGCTAAACTACTAAAGGAGATCTCGTCGAAATAATTTACCATGTTTTGGATCAAAATTTTAAAGTATACCTAAAGTAAAGTAAACGCCCTAAATATAGCTACTAAAATAGATATATCAGAGAGGAAGCCCTGAAATCAAAAGTCAGAGTAATTGAAATCGAGAACGATTCTACAGTTAGGGACGAAAAGTACCACAATTATAATAATATTTACAGAAACGTATACGGAGCCACCCGGGTTAATAAAAACAATATATCGTATGCGGTAAAATCATTTATTGGTTCATTAACCACTTTGTTTATGAGATGATTCGGATTAAACGACAGTTTTAGGCCGATTATATGTTTAAAAGTGGAATAAAACCCAATTTTGCAATATAAGTAGCCGAGTGCGAGGGCAGAAATAATAAGTCTGTCGTTTACCCCTACGAATACACCTTCAGAAAGAAAGATTTGAAAAGTAATAATGTTTATTGAATATCTTAAGACAACGAGACCGGCGAACGTATTTTAATAGTCTTATAGGGCGCCTTTTTCCCGTATTTTACGGGTTTAAAATACGTAAACGAAGTGTTTAACGTCTATATAACGTTACAATTTACGTTTTTAAACAGATACGGCAACCGCTTCCACGGTATTATACCCGATACCGACGTAACCGAAATCTTAACGGCCGGAAAACGATAATTCGACGCGTTTGTAGCGAAGTTCACAAAGTTTTAATTAAATTGAATAGAAAAATACCGAATGGTTTTATTTGGTAAAGGTAAAACGTCGCTAGTTAAAGCAGTTATTTTCAATACGAGAAATCGGATCAGTGAAGCTTCACGTAATAAACATTAAAATACCATTTCTGTTTTTTATTAGCTAATATAAACAAACTCGTATTTAAGGTCCTGAATACGACTAACCAGTTTATCCGCGCCTTGGATAGCGTATCCGTATCGCTCGAGCTTAATTTTAGCTATTTTCATTTCCTCCCCAAATTAAGTATAATCAAGGCTATTTATTTAATGTAACCGGAATTACGAATACTATGCCGCCGATTCGAATACCCGGTTGCAAAACGCCTTGTACAATTACTTTATACCGCAGGTTGTGCGGATATAAAAAAAATGTATTTAAAGTTAACAAAACGTTTTGCTATAAGTATTAGCTACACTTATGGGCCCTACAACAGTTTAATTTCTACATTTAAAACGACTTGGATTTAAACTACGAGGTAACAGTTAATATTATATATTTAAAGATAGAACTGGTACTTTACGTCGTCGACGCAACAACATCATTTTATACCGTTCATTTTATACGAAACTCTTCCCCTACGAACTTTGAGGACGTTTTAGTTAACTATTAGTTAAACGTTTATTCAAGGCCACCAGACTAGATTACCTACGACGTCGGCACGGCCTTTAACTTTAAGAAATGGTGTACTAAGGCTAGGATTACCGATGATGAATGTAAATAAATACTAGTAGAAGTCCTATAAGGAATTAATAAGTGTAAACGGTACTATAAACCGTTAAAAAAAGCATATATGGTGATATTAAGAACGTTAAACGGTGCCAGTTCCAAGGAATCAATCTTATAAATGGTGGTTAACGCCGTTAACAACAATTTAGACCCGAGTAAACTTATACCTATACTCCTTGTTTCTATTATATAACCAAAGATTTATATAAACTTTATACTACGGTTAACTATAATAAAATAGGCGAATAATTTAACGAAAACTATGGCAACGTTGTATTCCAAACGGGCTAAGAATGACGTGTCCAAAGCGTTGGTAACAAGGAATAGCACACGTAAAACTGGTGTTCTAAACTTACCATTGTAATCTAAGGTCCTAATTTGAAAAACTAAGAACGAATAGACTATCCCTTGAAATATTGATGAGTGTAGAAGCCATAATATGTTTATTAATCTGTTAAACGGTACGAATTCTTTTCGTTGAATAATAGTACAAAAGTATTAAAAAATGATAAAAAGGAAAGGCCTAAAACCATAGCCTTACCAGATCCACTAACGGGACACCCCCCAAAACGAAGAATTCAAACCGCTTCCAGTTCCAACCCACCCCCGAATTATATTTTTTGGCTCAATTCCATTAAACGAAAACGGCCTATTTATATTAACCCTACTAACACCTCGTCGCCGAGGTCGCCCCTTTATTTGGAGACTAAAAAACGTTCTGGAATCTTTACCGCAGGTTTTTTTATGTTTTCAAAGGAAATGGAAAACCGTAAGCTTAGCTTAAAGCTTCGTTCCAATAACATTGTTACTTCCCTAGGTACTCTGTTTGAATAATTTACCTGAATAGAAATCTTTTCCTCAATTAACTAAGGCTTGTTTCGTTTTAAACGGTTCGATCTAACAATTTACAACGACTTCAGAATTTTTTCTATTCGCCTAGTTTACGAAGTCAAGAGTAAAACTGGAAATATCGACGAAAAGACCTGCTTAATTAAAAAAAAACTTATAACGAAGACAGTAGAAAAAAATATTACAACTTAGACGTCTACCTTGTAACAGGCCAGCCACCACTTAATTCTTACACTTATAGCCCCTTTCAGTATATTTTTAAAATTATATATTAACCTACGTAACATTACGAAAGTGTATAACCAATTCAAGGAACTGCTTAAACGACGTATTTACGCCGATATGCTTATAAATATAAAAAAAACACTTATTTAACAAGATTTTACGTATTATAAAACAGCTTTATAGATTAGCTCAAACAGTTGTTTACTGGTATAACATTTACCAAACGCAATATAACGAATGGTTAGAAATAACCAATTCAACTTTTAACCTATCTATTAGTATTTATGTCCCGCTTGAATGGTTTAATATTAACGGTTATATAAACGGATTAAACATTAACGTTATGTAACTCGTCATTATCAGTATTCAAAAATAGGAAACTTTTAAAGGCCGGTCTAAAGGAGAAACCTAAAGCGTACCTAATGAAAGACTATATAATGGACTTTAATGGCCTGAATATCACTTTCAAAAACGGTGTTTTAAACCTTGCACAAAAAGAGTAGTTTGATAAAATTCCCTTTATCGTTTGAAATAACGTATAACGAGCCGACGAATACAAATGTTAATGCGTATTTGGTGCTTAGGTTGCTATGGTCACTAGACTGAAAACTATATTTTACCTTTTAGTCGCTATGCAATGTTCAACCGCCCCAATAAACGATACATATAAAGCGCGGTTTGTATTTTATGCCATTATATAAACTTATTACAAATTTATATTTTTTAATGGCTTCTTCGCTAATAATAACAATTATCATTTGCAAATAAGCTTCATTTTAGTTCTCGGTAACGAAACGCCGGCCCGAAACGATTTTACGTTCCGTGGAAATATTACTTATTCAAGCTTTGCTTGAAGTAAAACAAAGGAAAATCAAGCGTTTTGGTGTCGGAAATTTAAAATATAGTTCAAGTTTTCGATTCGGTTATTATTCATATAATAACGGTCCCGATAATTATTTTTAATTTTCATTTGCGCATTATCCCTCTAATTATATACACTAACTCCATTTCTCTTTATCAATATCTGGTTTAATCAGGTATTTCAAACCAAAAACGTTTGATAATCGACGTTTTAGCTTTACGTAAATCTTACAAATGTCGGAAAATAGAGCAAACGCGGTAAATCAATGGGAAATCCAATCCGGCGGACATAAACACTAAGACTATAATGAACGAAGTGTTAAAAACGCTTTTATCGACAATTACGTTATTTATTAGTATTATTAAAAGGCTTAATAACTCTAAGAAAGTGGATATACAACACCTTAAATTTATGTTTTAATTTCATATTTTTATACGGTTCGAAGTATACTATCTACGCCGCTACTAGAATTATACCACCGAAATGAATTTACATTTATACTAGCCTTAAAAGTTATACCTTTATTGAAATCTGTTCATTTTTACCGCTTTGAATATATTATTACATTTTGTTTTAGAAATTTTGACCTTATTAAATATTATGCCATATGACTATTTTTGTTTAAATATATGATTTCGCGCCGTTCAAAATATTTTATATCTCTTCATTTTACACACCTTGACCCTGCCGAATTTTTTGTTCTTTTCCTTTCCTCATTTGTATCTACCATTTAGCGCTGCTTTCAAAGTGCCTTCACTCTTCATTCTACACACTTAGACTCTACTAGGTACTTTATATCAAATTTATTACTCTTATTTCGATTACGCTTGTAGAAAGTAAAAACATTACTATATAATAAACAACACTATTGCCGAATGCACCTGTCTGGTTGCAACGAACAGTTAATTACTGTTAAAAAAAGGGGGGGGAGGACGACGCTGTCGCGTCCCTACCATCCACCCCGTCGCCTTCCCCCTTTATACTAATGCCACCACCATTAGCGATATTAACGCTATCGGCGTTAGCAAAGATGTAGCCTTACGCCTTAGGTCGTATGCCCTTAGTCAAAGGTGTAAGGGGTCTTTACCCTCCTTACAACGACGCGAAATAACGTCGTTAAATTCGCCTACGAAGTATGTACGTAATCCCTGTTTCCAAGAAGGAATGGGGGCTATCGACTTTTTGGTTCATCGGTTAACGCTCATTACTAATTAATATATACTAATTTTAGTTATTTACGAACGCGGTTGTTTCTCGAAACGCCCCAAAAATTATATTTTAGGAATGTGTATTTTGGAAATCGGTTTTCATTATAAAGGCGGTGGGCGCGTAATTCAGTTTCGGCCTACGACTTCAAAATTAATGAAATGGGAGAATATTTGTTATTAGTCCGTTCTTAACGGTAGTAATGGGCTAAAAGATCCCCGTTTTCGTAATAATCGCTAATTGACTTTTCCGCGGACGTAAACGCGACATATGGCACGTAGGGTGTATTTATTAAGACCTGTGGCTACGGACCCGGATACGCTGTTTAAACGTTTTACGCATTAAAAAGGCTTCGTAATGTACTCAAACGATATTAAGTTCGAAGCATCAAAACCAGTTCGTCTTATACTTTTTCCTTACACAGACACTAAGCGCAAATAAAAGGGAGGATTTAAAAGTATAAACCGTAGAAAAGCTTCATAAAGTTACGTTTATGCCGTCGGTAGAACCCCGCGGGAAAGAGGGTTCTTACCTGCGGGGAAAGGTTAAGGTTTATAACTTTAAAAGCCCACCGTTCCTCCCCCTGAGAGTTTGGGGGAAAGGGGAAAGGGGGGGGGGGTAGCGGCGGCGGTAAGAGAGGGCGAAGCTGGAAAAGAGGCGGCGGTAATGAAACTTGGTGAGGCCGGAGGAGAAGCGGTGGTAGCAGGGCTTGTTGAGGCCGAAACGGAGGTGGCGATGGCGGGGTAAGGCGAAGAGGGGATGGAGGTGGTTATAAGGAAGATAATACATGATAAGGACAGGTTGTTGGTAATAGTGGTGGTGTTGGCGGCGGCGCCGCGGCGTTTTCGTATTGAACGTCGTTTTACGGATCCGTTTTTACGCGGCATTTATTTAAAGCTAAGGTCAGTATACAGGCATTAGTCGAATAACCTACCTATCGGAGCGGTTTGAATAAGTAAATCAAAATAAAGATTAAATTAGGTTAAAATAGGGATTTATAATAACTTTAAGTACGCGTCTTTAAAAAGAGGGAAAAAAGAAATTTTGCCTAGACCGATAGCTATATTTTCCATGCTAACTCAAATCTCATAACAGTGTAATTACCCTTACGTAATCACCTTTATATCACTAACGTAATTTTGCCCCTCACGAAAATAATAAAATACGCTATTAACAATTATATCGCCATCGATTAACCATATCAATCAAGACCTTATTATAATCACTACCGCAGCCAGAAATTACCAATTCGAACCATTACAATTAGTACCGTAACTATACTATTATAACAAAAACTACAAATTCGAGCCTTTAAGATTAGTACCGTAACCATACTATTACTATAAAAACTACGAATTTAGGTCGTTTCAACTTATATCACAATTATACTATTATTACAGAAAAACGTCTACGGAACGGAATTGTTACAACTATACTATCGTAACTGGGTTATAGGTATAAAATACAACGGAAAGGGAAAAGATTACCTGTATAGATATTATTATATACCACTAGAGATAATATAAATAAGCTAAGTAGCAATGTATTATATTGCAAAGTACATTCTTGCAGTATACACAATAACTTGTTACGTTGTAGGTTGCACTTTTGTAAGGCGAAAAGTGTATCATGCGTGGAGCGGTCTGGAAAGGGTATTCCAGAGAGCACGGAAAAAGAGCTACTGCCCGAATGAGAGGTTTATAACCTCCCATCCGTGGCGTGCACTCTCTAGAATGTTTCTTTCAAATAATCTATCTTTTACTACAATACCCATCATTTTGATTACTTTTAGTTTACATTCACCTGAATAAAAGAATTTAACTGCAGATTATAACCTCTATAAAAGCTTAATTTCCTTATTGAACACCATCAACTTGCTACTTTTATTCATAAAACCTCGGAAGAAGGTAGACGAAACTATAGCCCGAACGGTTTTAACGCGCCTAATTCAAGTTTAATTTTTTTTAAAGAAAAATATTCACCCGAAAGTGCCCTGAATCACATATGAAACTTTGTGTACGAAATAATCTTGTGGATACTGGCGGAAGTAGTGGTAGCCCAGATCCATAGAGGGCCTATATAGGCCTCAAAGACTCTGTGCCATCCCTCTGATCAAGAACTTATGGTGCCCTATAGTTTAGAGACCCGTAGGCGTGTAGACTGTCGTTCTAGTCAAGCCATGAAATGCGGCCTCCTGAGTCTCCGCTCGGCGCCTGCTTTCGCTAGGTGATTGAAGGGTATCCAGCGTCCTTCAACTTAAACTTATAGTAACTGCATAACCTTTAATAATTAAAGTACGCCTTTCTAAAGAGCATAAACACGTTTCTAAAAGATACGAAATCAGGAGAAGATATGTAAAAAGAAGTAATTGCTTTCATCTCTACAATCAACAAAATGAAAACCTTGGTTTTAAAAAGTCTTTATTTTTTACCAAACCTCTAATACCTACTTTTGATGTAGTAGATAACCATAAAAAATTATAAATAAAGGAGCGGTATGGACCAAGTATGTAGGTGGACAGGGGGGTGTGGGTCCATATTTAATTTGTAAAAAATAAAACGATAATAATGTACAACCCTAAATATACAGGCAACGTACTCTATAACATCAGTTTGACTGAATATAACCCGTTGGAATAAAAACCACAGGGACTAAAAGACAATGACCATCGAAATGATAGTACTTCTAACTTTCAAATTGAAAACCCTGGTATCCGTAATCCAAGGTAAATTGCTATATTTCGCTAAGTTTTCTGAGCCTATTCGACGCGTGATTTATTGGACTTCATACTTATGGCGAATTCCAACCTATCAACAACTGTCATATAATCAACTTCTTGAACTTCCACTTTTAAATCGCTCACGTAAGTTCTCAAAAAGTTTTGTACTTAAAAAAAAATGAACGTTGTTCGCGTAACCAAAATCTGACCTGGATAAGTAGTTATAAGATACGACATATTAATCATTTAGAAGAATATTAATGAATGAAACCCATAGGTATCCTTGCAAAAACTTGAACACATGACAAGATGAATAATTGGTATTGGATACATACTGCCATAGTTTTGAAAAGACCATCAAGATATAAGAAGTCTTTGGTAGAATCCTCTATATCATATTTTGCGAAGCCAGCGATTTAAAAAAAGCGCGTCAGATTCTCCGTAGGCAATCTTAGTTAATATAAAGAAAATCTTATCGTTCGCCAACACGATCTAGAAATGTGGACGAGAAACGCGACTAAATCTAAAGTGGAACGCCGGGTGCCCCTCTTCCATATTAGTCGTTAACTTTTTTAATGGTAGTACACTACCACGAGATCCAGCTCACAACCATACGATCTAAGCCCCTGGATCCAACCTGTATAAAGTCAATCAGTCGTTATGAGCGTGGGATAAAAAATTTTTGGTCGCCGAGTTTAGGAATCATAAACACCTCTGATTGCTGCTACACCTAAGGAAATTCCTCCGGAAAACACAGGTAATTGAAATTTAATATTAAATTTTAAACGTAAATTCGTCAATATCTCATCCAATCTGAGGTTTACCTTTTTAGAATACGTAGTAATTCATAAGACTGCTCCGGAAATCATTTAACGTGATTAGGTAGCGTCAATCTGCATTAATAACGTTTGATATTGTATTTTTTAGTGTTTCCCATGACAATAATTATTATTGTAGTTGATTGAACTGAAACCCCGTGGCTAAATAACATTTATATTAGTTCTTCAACATATATTAAACTTATGTTAGAACAACAATGACTGTTTTTTTAAGCAGGTCAATTGCAGTGCAGTGGGTCTACTTTCCTGTAAGTAAAGTTGACTGTACTGACTGCAAGTCAGTTGATTGTGGAGTTCCCAATTCAGACTAGAGCATGTGCTAATCATTGGCTATATAAATTAGTGTACAGACCAGCTAGCGGTCCGCCAAACTTAGAACTTACAAAACAATTAAAACAATTTCAATGCAGCACCAGTTACTTCGACTACAGTAATTCGAATTGACTAAGTTGCAACGATAAAGACCTATCAACAACTAATTAAATAAAAAATTCAAACGTGTAGTATCAATTTGAATAAGAACTATCTATAAATTCGTAATAAAGGTCTGGAGTAGATTTCATCCAGCTTCCCTCATGAAAATATAGTTCTTCTACAATCATTGAATCGTAATTATGATATACTATTTGAACATGAATGTAACGATTCAATTCATATATGATGGTTTATTCGTTGGAGGGTCTTCAATTATAATGATTATTATATTTGTTTCTAACTTATTATATGTTTATGTGAATGACTTACCTTGTATCAAATATGAACGCATTATTATTTGAGGTTCGGAATTACATCTTGGTATTCGGTGATAAAGAAGAAGAAGAAGAATAGAAGAAGCATTCGTCGAATGAAATATTTGGGCAATATTTAAACTATGGTTCAGTTACAAAGCTATCTCCAAATCAAAATCCAAAATATTACCTCATATCTTACTTTCCATTAGGAGACATCAAAATTATTTCAGGTATTTCTCTGTATAGCTTACTGACTGCTTCCAAACGAGTGCCTAAAACCGAAACTAGTGAGTTTCTAGCTTATAAAAAAATCTCAATTCGTACTCCCGTCAGGGTAAATTATAATCTTACGAAGCTTATTCTCCATACCGTTTACTTAATTAATTCTTGCAAATTGGTTCCTAAATTATCCTAAATAATTCTGAATCTGCCGAAGTCTATCAAACCATACCGCTCACTAATAAATTCGAAGTAAGTGCTTAATCCTATATCAATGAACGAAAATCATATTATATAAGTTATATACGAATTATATCTATTCATAAAAGTTTATCAACCGGTAAGATATATATATGTAAAGGCTTACCCGCTTCCTCATCTTTATTTTAATGCATGATTGAAATCAATTCATATACCCCCCCGATTAAACCTACCTACGAAACATTATTATCAATTCACACTTTTATTTTTTCGTGCCAGTAAGAATTTGGGGGGAACGCTTATCATAATCATTTAGCTTCTTTCTATGCCTCGAGGAATTAGATTGAAGTGATAATTTATTACAGGTGACTAAACAAAAAAATCTGACGAAGATAAAGCGCTAAAATAACTGTCAGTTAGCCGAACATCTAGGGTGGAAACTTTCTTATAATTTGTCTAAGCTCCTAAATGAGATAAAGGGTGGGAAAAAACTCAGAAGTAGCTCGTCAAGCACGATATTACAACTGAATTCAGTGATAATAATCCATTCAATCTGTTCAGTCTCCCGCCGTCAAGACTAATGAGGGTCGGTCCACGAAGAAAAATGGGGTCTCAAAGAATCTGAAACAAAACAGTTGAAAATTCACAATAAAACTAATCTGTTTGATTGCAATTTTAATGTGAAATGTAGTTAGAACCATGTAGTTTGTTATATTTCATATTGGAAAGTAAATTTTGCGTTCATTATAATATATGGTCAGGTGTATTATAATTCTTATACCTGATTTGGACGTGTTGGTTATGTGTTTTAATATAGTCATTGTGCTATATATTAAATACGATTTGAAATTTACTGTCTACATAATTATATATTCAAGCGTTCAATCAGTAATAAAATAATTTACAAGGAAGTTATTATAACGGATTACAGTTTTACGGTTCAGCCTATGAGACTAATATGGGTATAAAGGTGAATCATTAATGCAGCTCATCTGGATTCAATGATAATCATTACTTACCTATTTAGAATTCTAAAATAGACCTTAAGACTAGATTTCTATGCATGTACTTTGTTTTCAAACCTAATACCCACACCAACCTTAGTTATATCCAATGAAGAGAGGGTAAATAGATGCGAAAAAAAACATATAGAGAAGAAAATGTCAAGGACTAACGGTTATAATTACTGAAAAGTCTTTTGGTAATGTGATTTGAGTTACGTAACAGAAATTTTAAAAAAAAGAGGGAAATTGGACACACTGAAACGGCATTCAACTTATTTACCTCCGAATTAGCATTTGAAAATTTCAAATTATAACAGGTCTAATTGACACATTTCAGCTGATGATACTACCAAAAGCAAACCAATCGATCGCAATTATAAATCAATCATATACAATGATAACCATAACTCTTCATTCCAAAACTCAATAACATAACCGTAACAATAAATGTATACATAGTATTTTTGTTTAATTAAGGTTGGGAATCGAATGAAAAAACCATTTTATTGTATTTAATTCAATTTAGTATTGTCGCTAGATCACATTATTTTTATTCAGGTATTTTGATAGGCAAAAGATCCTTCCTGGTCAAATTAAATTTGAGACCAGAAAAATTTACTTTTATAGCGGTGGGATCCTGGTAATATAGGTTGCTAAAGGGTTATAGGGCCTTTGTGCGGCCTGTATGGCAACCTTTTTCAATTTTATACCCCTCTAATTCATTTGTGCATGTGCAGTTGCTATTCGAATTTTTAGTAACTATAGACAAATATTTGGTTACTTCATACTATTTCTCCCCATCACCTCAATTATAGAGACATCTCTTGTTAGTTCCCGGTAACTGAGGCTTATAAAGGGAAATATCAACTTTGATCACACTAGAATGAATAGGTAAATTCCGATACATATTATTCTTGATTACTCGTCTTTTATAATTGTGTTGAACCTAATTAACAGCAAGTTTTCTTGAGAAATATATCATCCTCAAACGCGGGTATATAGTATGATAGTAGCACATCTAGCCTAACTTTGTGAATGTTGTGGGTTCGAAAAACATTGCATTTGCTTCCGTTTTTTTAAAAAAATACTCTTAAATTTATACACAGTTCTCTCGAAAAGACTGTATAACTTCGACATCTCCTCATTACAATCTCCAATTTGATCTTTTACGGGATGTTTTTAGCTTCGTCGTATTAATTATAGGGACTGTGTTTTTTTGGTACAGAAATACGAGCCTACAATACTAATTTACAGTGTGGATTCTTTGACCTTGCGATTGTATTTGCCAGAAAGCGATTGTACAAAGAAAATTATTCATTAATTATTCTAATCATAGATGTAGAAATAATACGTTTTACTTTACTAATTGAAGTATACAATACGTTCCTTTCAACTAAAATTTATTGGGTATTTTCAATTATCTTGAATACTAGACCCTGTTATATGGTTTATTTTGTGTTCATATTCAGATTAATTTTTATATCGAAAGAGTGGGTTTTTTTTGGTTAAACCAATAATTCAAGGTGTATATTCATTCGTAATACCGAAGAAAACCGGTGAATAATGTGAATGAAAGTTTGATATAGGAGGGGAGAGAGAGGATTATGTCATATAATGTAATGGATTTGACCCCTTTACTTTATTCAAATTCCTGTAAATACTCAACCTATTTAACTATTGTCTACATTAGTCAAGAAATCATATCCTTAGAAGTATAATAAGTGTTATTAGGTCTTTATCTTTGCAATGTAGTCTATTCGAATCTCTGGTTGAAGTAACTAGTATTGAATTAAAGGTGGTGTTGTGTTACTTCTAAGTTTAGTAGATTGCTAACACTTCTAACCGCTAATTTATATAGTCAATTGCTTCGGCCTGTACTTCAACCTAAATTGTGAACCTACTAAATTTGACTTGTGATCAATGCAGTCAATCCTAGAACTTACTGTCAATTTACAGTCAGTGCAATCAACTAGCTGTAAGTATAGTTGACTTGACTGAACTGTAATTTACTGCTATTACAACACCAGCAGCTTTTTTTCTTTGTACGCATATGCCAGTCTAGTTGATTAATTACTTTCATTAAGCCCTAAGCTCCCTGCTCAATCCACACACCAGACTTTTGTCAATTCCAATCGGTTTGTATCCAAATTAACTTTGATTACGGCTTTTTACTCTATATTTCCGAGTCCTGTATTCGGTAGCATCCAAATATAAGTCCTTCGCAACATATTTATATGTTTTACAAACTTATACGACACTTATTTCGTACCTCTTGCTAATACGTCCGAGTATGCTTCTGTTTCACATTAGTTCTACCACTGCTACCAATAGCATTACCTTATAAATTATTCAATTTTCTAGGGCATTTTGATTTCTTCACCTCACATATCAGGCGGTATACATAACCCTCGACTCATTCAGTTAACTTATTACTCTCTAAAACCCTTTCAAATGATTCATTGAACGTGTCCTAGGTTATGGAGTTTGCGGTGTTCTCTTTTCTCTTGAACTACCTGAATTCATCGATTTCCCGAGTTTGGTATACCTCCCTTCAAGTCATTACATTCAATATTGAATGTTTTTATTGGTTATGATCAACTTTTATAGGTATTCGTAAAGGCTCTGGGAGTTTGTACACATAATTTTAGGTATTGAAGCCAATTCTAGTTATTTGGTCATCATTTTTAACACCTCCTTCGTTATTATACCGATTCTAAAGCTTAATATACTCTCTTAAACCTCTGATATCAATAGGTTTTGTGTTAAACATTGACACTTGACAAATGTCTAGTATATAAGGTCACCGGTGATCGTAAACTACTAATGAGATTTATCTCCGTTTACAATTATTATAAGGAATCTGATTTACGATTTAAAGTTAGTATTATTTTTTACAAAAGCTACTTGTTCATAATTATCAATTTTATCATTGTCAAATCTACCGATATTATATTAATATCTTTGTCTTTTTTTTTCATTTGTTATCAAAACTTCGTATTCAACCTGCTAAGGTACTCATATTATGAATATTGAATCTAGACCATAATTCATAGATAGTAGGATGCCTGCTGTTGGCATAACAGAGTAATATAATTCCTACAAGATTTTTATTTAAAGTTTAGTTGTCTTTTTGCCCCGTCGATTTTGTTGATTTTTACTAGGCTTGTATCTTATATTTTTCAATGTAAAGGTACGTGCTACGAATATCGTCAATAATATGAATGCGTATTGACAATTTTTTAAGTCAAATTGTGAGTTGTTAACCAAAGTCTCAATCGGTTTACGCTTTTAGAGGCCTAACGTTTCAATGAAACGTTTTTTTGTTATTTTTAACCCAACGTTTCTAAGGATAAGGATATTATCCATTTGTATATCAACGATATCGGAGTTTTATCTTTTGAAAATTAATAGATACGAGTCAAACATTGACTTCTTTGTACCCAATCTGTTATTATGGTACGTCTATTACTTTAACAGCTAATATCTACAGATTTTTTCCAATCCATATAAAAGTTTAATATATCGTATTATTATTCTTGCTGGAAATTTGTCCCTTAACGTTTTCGTTAGTTTTAATAGTATAACTTGTTAAAGATTTATAACGGATTATTCATACGTTTAAGAAATTTTAAGGCTATTAAGGGTGAATTTACCGCTTATTTCAGCAGTAAAAATGGAAGAAATTGTGGTGATTAACTGTTAGTTTATTTTTTGAATTTTAGTTAATTGAGTGAGAATTTTGTTTTTACTTTCATGACTATATTCTTTAACTATTAGCCGTATTTTTATTTACTTTCTGTTTTTGGTTATGCTTTTAACCCCGTGAATTATCCTCAACCTAAAAAATGTGACATTTAGGCCTTTAAATCGCGCTAATGATTCGAGTTGAATAACTTTTTGTATGAGGTGGCTATCGATCTTTACGCGGTTATTTTTCTTGAAAAGCTCTCCCGGTTCATTAATAATGCCTTTAGCTTATAACTTGAGGGTTACGTGTCTATTAGACTTCTTATTTCAAGTCACCTATGTTATTATTTATAATTTTCAGGCTTATAGTTCTAGTTACCATCATTCTTTTTATTTAATATCATTTTTATGTGTTTACTTCACGCCTTTCAAGTTTTTTCAAATTGTTAACGATTGGCTAGGAAAGGCTATGTTGGTTAAAATATTTCTTTTAAAGACTTTCGGTATAAGGATTTTCATTTTAATTCAAGGTTTTTTGTACGGTTTGAACCACGTGGTATATAAAGTGATAGGATAGTTATCGGTTCGAAACATTAAATATGGTTTGGTAAAACTTAGCATTTTATACTATTTATTTTATTTTCCCCGCTCTTTATTCATAATGACTTTACTTCAAAGAGGAGAAAGCAGTACATTTGTTATCAATAATCCGTCCATGATGTTGAAAGTATTTTTGATTTAGCGGCATACTGATTTTTGCTTTAATTCCTTTAAGTCTTTAATATACGTTATAGCCTTTTTTTGGGTGTGTAGTAATGGAAGAAATTTAGTCTTAATATATAGGTAAGCTTTAAATGCGAACAAAGTTGATATAAAATCGTTGAGGTTGATAATTTTGATGAGAACTTTTACAACCGTTTGTAGTCACGTATTTAAACTTGTGAAATTGTGAATTTTAAGTTCAAAATATAGTCAGTATTTTGCGAGAAAAGTAATCGTTTCGATCTTATTAATACTCTAGTAGATATTTACGTAAATGTGTTTATATTAAATAACCATCGATTGAAAAATAGTTCAAAACTTTATTATAATAAAATAAATACCGGTATTGTGTATTGGTACGGTTAGTGATACCAAATACGTGTCAATTATCACAATACACAATATATATAATATTGTTTTTGCTGTAATGGTTCTAATGAATTTGGAATTATGGAAGCGTTTGCGGGATTAATAATGTAAATTATAAACTTATCATCGAAATAGAATACTTTAATTAATCTTTTGAAGTTGTAATTTCAATTTTCCTTCAACATAAATTGAAACCTCAAGGGGTTCGGAAGTGTATTAGAAAAAAATTGCAAAAACTTTTAATTTTCTTTGACGTTGGCAAGTCAATATTTTCATAATTTGTCGGCTTAAGGATTTTATATGGCTTGTCTGTCGTCGGGTGGTTTTATCGTCGATGAAGTTAACGATTTTCTAACTTCATCTGGTCTAATACCATTGTTTTTAATTTTGAAAAGTGTAAATAAAGGTATCCAAGTATATAATAAATTTGTAATCCTTCGAATTTTTCTACTTTAATTAGTTTATCAATCTTAATATCGATGTTAATATTAAGGCTTTTCATATATTGTAGGTAGAAGATGAAAAGTGTAGGGAGTTTTTCGATGTGCAAAATAATAGGCTGCACGGCTATAGTAATAGTCGTTGATCCTAACGAAAAAGGTTTTGTTTAGGGTTAGAGCCAACCTTAGCCTTACCGGTATTCGTGTGATTAATTTTCGTAGCAGTATTGGTATCTCTTTGTAATACGACATATTACGAATTTATATTTGTTAAGTATCATGTTGTATCTACATCTAATATAATACCTAAAAAAACGACTTCGTGTAATAATCGTGAATAGTAAAGCCGTATTTAAAAATAGTATTTTTGCATCATAACAATGATAGGGGTTTCCACCTATTATATAATACAAAAAAAGTGGTTGGTTATTATTGCGTTTCTTTTGAGTTGGTCTTAATATCGCTTCAACAACTGATAACCATGGATTCATTTGATCTATATTTGAACTCTACACCATCTAATCTTTAACACGTTTGATATATTTCTCATGGGTCGTATAGGGATATAAAATAAGGTATATCATTATTACGATTCGCGTTCAACAATAATATATCGTATTACCAATAGTTTGATTTTCTGCAAGTTCAACTTTCAGTATTTCAAGGAATTTTAGCAGTTAACTTGTAAATTTAAAAGATGGGGAACATCCTCGTCTATATATAACTCGTCGATCCAACTTTCAGGTCCTAGTTTTTTATTAATTGTTTTACCTTGACCTTTCGCATTAATAGTTGATATAATACGTGTGCAAAGGGTGGTTATCATCATCGTAAAATTGTAAACATATGGTTACATGCTAGTTAAGCTTGGCATCCACGAGTTTATAGTCGTAAACTAGAACCAAAGCTACTTAAAAAAGCCTTTACATGTGGCGTTAGGGTATTATAAGGCGCATTGAAACCTTATATAGCCCGTAACAACATGGAAGACTTATAAGAACAGTGTGTTTTTTCCAGATACCATACTACCTATAGTTTGTTAGCAAAGAACAATGTTTTTAACTATCTGATTCAGGAGATCCATTATAATTTTCGACTTTTTCATATGATACAGCATATAAAATCACTTGGTATTATGAAATTTATTACAGTAATATGCGAGATGGATGTTTTATTTATAAGAAACCCTAAAACTATCGTAGATTTCGCAAAGTAACAAGTAATACGTAAAATGACGAGAATAATAATCTTCGGCTTAATCGTTGCGAATATTGGGAAACGGCGAGTAAATACCTAACAGTTTAATCATTATCTCGCGGCAGATATTGCAGAACTAGCGTAACATGACATTGAGGAGGTTATACGGTTTACCGTTATACTTCTCATTATCTCCCCAGATTTTGACAAAGGTTGTGATTGTCATGCAATCCGTATTCAATATAAGAATATTTTGACTGGGAAAGGTAATGTACTGGTCGTAAAGACCACTAAGATTTCTTGACAGGTATTGTTAAGGTAAATACAAATATTGATAGGTAATATAGTTATCTTTTAAAAAGTTCGAAGGAAAAAAAGCCAGTAGTTGTGCCCACAGTAAGCTCGAGCATAAAGCCACTCCTTTCTTAATTAACTTGCTAAAATTAGATATTTCAAGGGGTATAAGAGTAAAGAATTTGAAGATTACGGTGGGGGATTTGTTAAAAATACTATAGTATTAAGTGGTTCCTCGATCTTTCTACTTAATTAACTGGTAAATATGAGGGCCTTTTACGCCTAAATTAATTACTTTTTATCTTCGCTGGTAAAGTCACCGGGGATACGTGCGTATTGAGGTCCTTAGGCAGGAGAATTTAAAGAACTTACTTGCGTTTGGGCAGGTCTTTGCGAACTTATTTAAGGGTAGTAAGGTATGCTGTCGCTAGCAATACCTTCGCTCTTTTTGTGTATTTCTTCAGGAATTTCCTTTATTACGAATTTATACAACATATTATCAGGATTATAGGCTTTTTTCCCCTTATAGGAAGTTCAACCCTCCGGTTAAATAATTACGTCTTAAGTCTGATTCTAACCTATTTGTTTATCATCTTTCACATATATAAGGTTTATTCGTTTCACCATTCATTAAAGTTATCGAAGGCGATAGGTTCTTTATTGAATTCTGTGTGGTTTAAGTTGAGGATGTAGTGGACGATGTAGTTGGTCAGGTGCTCGGGGATGGAATCTTCATCAACGTTCGTTGGTCAGAGGTGGTAGTTGAAGTATATGAAAAATCTACATTTGAGGCTTTCAATTTCTCTCTTTCGGTTAGGGGCGATGACGATGTCAATTTTAGTGTTTTCTGAAGTTATCATAACAATAGATAAATGTTGTAGGTGAGGGAATAAGTATTGTAATAGGGTAGGTTATGGGTTATTTGTTGTATTTGAAGGGTTGTATGACTTAGGTTTTTGTTTTTTTCTGATTTTAGAAATTTGTAGTAGTAATACCTGTAATAATACTGACTTAGCCTTATGACTTGGCCTTTGATAAATTTTTCAACTGAACGATATTGAAGATATTCATAGGTTTAATAACAAAGCCTCTAAAACTAAACCAATATAGGTTTTTTAATAATTACCATAGTATTGGCGATGTCATCGCAACGTATATATTGCAGCAAACAGCTGTATAATATAAAACCCCGTTTGAATTATCGTATCAAATAGCTTTATAACGTATAGGGGCACTTGGCAAGAATCATTCCTCCATCCTTCGTAAACAAAGCGTAACCGGAAAGTAGGTTTTCTTTTCCCTATATTATTTGTACTTGACGTAATAAACACTGATCAGTGTTGGTAGGCCTTTATGGTTACAAAGTAGTCGATTCGAATCTCTGGTCGAAGTAATTGATATTGCATTAAGAGTGGTCGTGTGTTACTTCTAAGTTTGGCAAACCGCTAGCTAGTCTGCACGCGAATTTGAATTGGCAATTGCTTTGGCCCATGACCCAACCTGAAGTAGGCACCTACTGTATTTGACTTGCAGTCAATACAGTCAATTTCAGAAACCACTGTCAATTTTCGAAAGTACAATCAACTAACTGAAAGTATAGTTGATTTGATCGTACTGCAATCGACTACTATTCCAACAATACGGGTCTTTTACAACCATATGTTAGTTTAGCTTTCTATCAATTCACATTAGCTCCTTTCATGGATGAAGAGTGATCATATCGCTAATTTATTACTTCAAGATCCAGGTAAACCCTGTATAGTTTAATTAAAATTTCTCTCATCAGTGAAATCCAGTTTATATAAATTAACCGTCGACTGATAGATGAAAGTAACGATTGAAATGCTTGCTTAGTAAAAACCACAGGAAAACTTCTCCAATTACAACAACATATCACATTCTGAACAAATTACAGAAATTCTCATAAGATGTAACAACAAGAAAAATATTTTGAAATGAAAATTCTAATTTCAGAAATTCTCATTTCAATTGAAACTTTAATAATTTACTGATTACAATTTTGTTCCCATTCACGCTTCAAAGTTCAGCGACCCTCAGACCAAATTTGGATTATGATATTAAATAAAAAAAGTTGATGAAAATGAAGTTTTAATCTTGAAATATATAACTTTGTATATACATCAAAATAAGCTTCATCATCCCGAACGATAAAAATATAAATTTATATGCAACTACAATTCCATTTCTATTCACTGATAGATAGCGTTGAGACTCATTCTAAGCACTACATATTCATTCGATAATTTTGTAACATTAAACTTTCTAATTTTGTTCGTTTCACGAACAAATGTTTCCGTTCAATGTGCGAAGGATTCAACCACTCATGCACATGATTAAATCATTATGGAATGAAATATACTACAATTTCTAAGATCTACCAAGATACCTATTCATGTATATCACTTTTAACATCAAGAGGTCAATTTAACTGTTGGCAAAAATTTATAATAGAAAATAAGTAGAATACATCAAAACACTTTATACGGAACAATATAATAATGATATACCTAAAAATATATGAACCCTAATACTTTGATAGTAGCTATTGAATGAACCATTTTACGATAATAACCTTATCGATCTGAAACATTTAGGCTTCAAACGCGTATATTGCATCCATCATTTATACATTGATTATAAAACTGTTCCGAAAAGAGGAAAAGGTATTATATAGCCATAATAATTTAAATTATAGTTCCCGGTTTACATAATAACGACTTTCATATATTTTTTTAAATCATTGCACTTACGATTATAGTAACTACAACGATATCCGTAATGTTAAAACTGATATTGACTCGAGTGAAGCCAATGTATTCTGTGAAAATTATGACTTTAATATTGCTGTTTGATGTACATTAGTTGGGGGTACATACATATATGGAAGGAAGGCACTGCCTGTTCCTATGCAGCTATACAGCTCATCTTCGCTGATCTTCTCTCTAGTTATAGTTTCTTAATCTTCCATGGTTAGAATACCACACTTTTTCAACATTATGTTGCTGCCTTACAAGCGTACCAACAATTAGTAACTGTAAGTTAAAGAGTTGAAAAGCACCAAACCTACCTTTTACCAGTCGAAATGAAAAAAAAAAAAACAAGAATGATCGTTATCAGTTTTAACATACTAGCAAAAATAAAAAATAAACCCCTACTATAACCCCGCCAAACCTTTTATTTTCCCCCTTTTTTTTGCTTTTTAACTCTACGATCTTTAACCTTTTACCCGCCAACTAATACCACTATCGTTACTCTTTAATGTGCCGACCCCCTTATCATTTTACTCATCCCCCTCGTCGTCGTCGTCGTCTTCATCGTCGTAACTATTGATATCGTCGTCGCTGCCATTAGTTCGTCCATAGCTAAGCCCGCCGCTACCACCGTTGCCTTTCGCTGTAGCCGCTGTTGCTGGCTATTATAACAGCCTTTTTATCTTTTCCTATTACCCAATCACAATTTTCAATAGTTTCGTTGCAGTTACTCTTAGTTTCGCCGTTATCGTCACTATTTTCATCGCTGTCTCGTTATTCTATCGCCGATATATAGGCATGAGTTACATATTGCAGCCTAAAATAACCTCAAAACACCAGTTACGCGCCGCCGTACTAATTGAAAGTCCTTAATGATTGCTCCTTAATCCTTACCAACGCCTACTACCTGTATAAACATTGCTCTATCAACCTTTCATTCGCCAATTATTACGTTATACTGTTATATACCGGTTAATTATAATAATATAAATCCTTCTCCCAACTTAAAACATTTAAGGCACCTATGATGAAAAATAACAAAGATAATTATTACCTTTAATAAATACTTTAATGATATTAATAACGGTTCGTAATAATAAATAAAGAATTATTAAACTATCACAGCAAGTTTCTTAAGGGCACTTAAGTGTAATAGAATTAAATATACATGCCTACGTTATTCTCTTCAAAAAAAGTCCTCATTCTTGACCTTATCGCCCTCAGCCTCGTTTTTGAAATCTACGTCCTTGCGGTAACTAGGCCACTCTGAACTTTTTGTTTTCGCTCGCTAACACTAATTTTCATTCAAAAAGAGAGGAATGAAACTTTTACAAACTCAAGTACCAGGATCTATTTAATATAAGTATCGATACAGTAAGCCGTAATATTATCTTTACCAATATATAACGCCTTCAAACTCTCCTAAAAGGTTTTACTAGGCTTAATACTAAAAGGGTTAGATCGTATCTATATTTAACACCTAACTATAGGTTTCCGCTACCATTTAGTAAAATGAAGAACTTTTGAATGAAAAGAGCCTAAAATTAAGCTCTTCAGGTTTAAAAGTTATTATAAGGGTACCAATTCCACTCTTTTAAATAAACCCTAACCGAGTAACTAAGAAGTACCGAAAATCGATATTGATCTTACAAAACCTGATGAGCAACGAATACGATTTCAGGAATTATATTTAAATTGAATTTAAATACGTTTGAATCATGAATACTTTCGATAAGTTTAACAAAAATTAGGGCGAGGTTATAATAAAAATTCGTTTTTTACTTAAGCTAGGTATTCAACAAAACCTTCGCCCTTTAAAACATGAATAAAACCTTCGCGAGTATATATGTTAAATTAAAAAGTTTGAACACATTTTGTTAACAGATGATAACTGTAAATACCCTTATTATAAGCCTATTAGTAATTATAACCGCGAAAAGTATAATAGAAAAACCATAATACCAAAATGCGGATTCATATAAGAATAAAAAAAGTATAATTAAAAAGCTGTCAAATATAGATACCGTACTATCGTATACAATCGTATACCTCGGGATCGTAAGCGTAATACTAACGAGGCTAAGGATAGGTCTCGCGAAAAGCGTCGCGACGATTATCGCCGCGGCAACCATAATAATTTCCGTTGTGATAGCGATAATCGCCGCGAACGTATTTGTTGCCGCGAACGAGTTAATAAAGTTTAATTGGAATTAAAAAATACTAACTATTTCGACAAAAGTTACAACGAGTTAAAACGCTTTTTGAAACCCTTTTAAAAGAGTAAGGTAAACTTTATAAACGAGGCTTTAAGACTCTTAAGAAAGACGTAATTAAGCCATCAAATATACGCTTATTATAGGCTAGTTTACGAATATTATAAAACTCCCTTTAAATATTTTAAATCCTGTCTACAAAAAAAGGATGTTATCCTCGCAAATTATAAGGAAAAGAATACGCTATATGGATTAACTGGCGCCTAACTATAAGGATATCACTCTTTTTACGGAAAATATGGAAGTTGTCATAGCTAAGTTAGTTTACGAGGAAGTCGCATTTATCATAGGTGGTCATAGTTTCCTATAGGTTACTGTATGCGGCATACTTTCTTAAACAAGTTATACTTTAGATCTTAATATTGGTATATTTTAAGATTTCGTTATTAAATCTTATCAAGATACGTATTTCTCTAACTATTTCGAAACCGACGTTTTGCAGGCTAAGTTCTAAACGATTACAAGAATTATTGGATCTTTCATACGACTTACCACCATTGTTCGCTAAATATTTATAACCTTTGACAATAAATTTAACGGAACAACCAGTTTTTTTTAAGGAAACGTCTAAAGATTAGGTGGTAAACCGACTTAATGTTAGTGCCCTCATTTTCAATAACTGACTAAAGCCTCGTAAAGGGGACATTTTCCTATGAAAAAATGTTATTTTCTTGGGAAATAATAACTTCGAGGTGCTTTTTTCAATCTATAAGGCAACTATCAATCAAATCTTACATCCAGTTCCTACCAAAGCCGTAGCTGAATTAATGTTACTAAAATAAACAGTACAGCTTCCAGTTAAGTATATTAACTTCTTTAAAAATAGTTGAATTATATTTATCGAGTATTATCCATTCGTGTTAAACGTAACTGTAAATTTGAATATGCCTCATATAATTAAACTTAACCATTATACTACTGCAGCCGTCAATTTTTCCAAATATATACGTTTCGATACCATTATGAGATATTAAGATACTGCCTATTTTTACACTACTTAAAAAAGCGTTGTATAAACGTTATTATAGGTAATACAAAATGAAAATATAGCCTTTAAGACTACTTACCCTACTCGTAAGGATGTTGTGAATTCTTTAGTGGCTTTAGTCGCTATAAGTGACTTGAGTTCCGAGATCATACTTATAGCAGACGAATTTTAATTACATTTTTATACCACTGAAATATTAAATAAAACGTAGTTTCGCCGTTTTTTTCTCAAGTATTTTCAATCCATAATTTAATACGACTTTTTGGGTCATTATAATCAAGTTTATTAAAAACTAGGTACGAAGATTTCAAGATATTGAACGGAAAATGAGAAAAATTGCGAAAACTCAACTCTCACTAATTAATAGAATACACCTTGTTCAAAGAACTTTCCGGCGTTTTGCGTCATTGAAACTCTAAATTACGTTCTAATATTAAAAACGAAATACTAAGCTTATTTTAATATAGCAGATACTTTTAAGATAATTGAATTCGTAAAGATTAACCGTAAATGCCCTACAGTTCGGCATAATTTAATGCTTATGAAGAGTTTTTTTCGACTAAATAATAAAGGTCCCCCTCGTGAAAAACTAGTAGGATATAAAACTTAATGGTAATAGTAACCCAGTTTTTCGGCGAAACGAATATTTTTTAAACCGACAGTATCATTATTTATATCGTTAAAACCGTATGGAATTCGAAAACGATATGTTTCTATTTACCTTATGGATTTTCGTAGTTTAAAAGAAACTTCAAGGTATTGAAAAAGGCCGCGTGGTAGTTAACTTTAGGCCTTTTCATAAATAGGATAACCTTGATAATTATCTACTGCTACTTTAAGTAAAAATTTTTGAATTCTTACGAAATAGATACTCTATTTCGGTCGCTGATATAATAAAATTCTTTTTTTAATTACTTGTATATTTAAATTACCACAATAGGTTTACCTTTACGTGTGATAAAGGCTTTTAGAGTAATAAGGTGGTTCTAATGAGTTTAAAAAATTTACCAGCGTTGATATAAAAATTTATAAAATCGTATTTTAAGGCTATACAAATTATTTCGTCGAGCGTATCTCGATAACATCATTATCTTTTCCTTAAACCTCGAGAATTATCAGAAACACTAAACGAAAACTCTCTCTTCATTCGTTAAGTTGGGAATCTCTTTATCTATAGAAAAATCCAATGTAAGATTTCAGTTTGTTCAATTTTTCGGATTTTATATGGACGGTTTTGTTCTTTTGATGACCGCTAAACTTACTTTAACCTTTCGAGATCTTTCGCTTCCAACCAAATTTAGAGCGTTGAAAATGTATTTGAAAGTAACTTGCTTTCTACGCACAATAGTTTTATATTTTACTCAATTCTTTAAACCATTATAAATGCTAAGTAATGATTTCATAGCCGTAAACTGTAAATCTGGGTGAAGAGAAAACTATAATCGTAGAAAGCGTATATATTATACTTTAAATACGAAAATTACGCCTACCTATTGGACACCGAAGTCTATCGCCACGTTATAAAAGTACTTATATAATGAATTACTTTTACATTGTACAATTACATTTCGTTCTTTGTTTTTATAAGTTGATGGAAGTTTGGAGAAAAAAAGCTTTAGTATAATGTTTTTCTAAGTTTGACCTAAATATTAGTATAAACGTAGTAAAATAATTCGCGCTAACGTTATTTAACCAATTATATTTCTTGGTAAATACTATACTACAAAAAATCTAAATCTAAAACCTTCATAGTATAAGGTAATATATTTAGTTTAGGCGTATAAATATCTTGAAATAATTTTGGGTAGAAACCAGTATTTAATTTTCTTGTTTACGGATTATACGTTTATAGGACGTATTATTTACATAATGTCGTTAAGTACAAATTTTATAAACCAGGAAAAAAAAAACTTGTTAATATTGTTATCAACCTAAACGCATATAATTTGGGCGCCGTTTTTGTACATAAATGACTTCATTTGGGTTTAAATTTTTGATTACAACTCCTCACACTAAGAATAGGAAATATTTGATTGTTAAAATAAATACCTATATTCGATCAGTTTTTTGATCTTCCTCCTATAGTAGTACCCGACTAAATTAATTTTACGTTATATCTCATTAAGTCTATCATACCACACTATGAACTCCTTAGGTTAAACTTGAAATATAAAAAATGAAAAATTTAACGAGGGATTATGATAAATTTAACTTAAGGAAAATTAAAACCAAATAACGAGGTAATTATTCATGGTAGACAAGATTGTTATCCTGTTATCTTAATAGACCCTCTCCTTCATAATCGAAACATAAATGGCTGTAAAAAACTCTATATTCCTAGAAAATTCATTTCAGGCTTTTTTTATAATGTTTATAGCGACAGGTTTTATTTTCGGCCGAAACGTATAATTGTTTTTCTAAATAGCCTATATTTTCGATATAAACAAAAAATGATATAGTAATATGATTGGTATTTCGTTCGTAATGGTTAAATACATAACGAAAATCCAAACCCTATTAGGCGCCGTGGGCTATTTTCGACGTTGGAAAAACGTTTGTATACAATTTATATAGACTTTATTATAACTTCACTATTGGTGTTATTTAACTATACTCCTTGAATATAGCTAGGTTATAAAAAGTAGAACGTAATTATATCAATAACCTGTAAAAGTTCGAAACGTATTTTTTTCATTACTTAAGTATAAAAATTATACAAGAGCCTATTAGGCAGAAATTTTATACCGATAATTATTACTATTAATTTGGGTTCACCCGGGAAAAAATAATTCTAATCGAGACACGAAGTTTTCTTTAGTTTTTTTTTTCTTTTTTGCCATCTAGTATGCTTTTTAAACAGTGTTAGGTACTAAACGTGATATAACAACAGTTTACTATCCTTAAACTAATGCATGATCTAAGAAGAGACGAATTTGTCGATCTCGTATTACAATACTATATTATTAAGTATTCAAAATAAGTATAAACTACTGATATTCCAACGTTATAATAAAATACCAATAAGTTTTTTTTTTTTATATTATCGATATCAATCCTTAAGAATACTCATTAGGTTGAAGGTTAAGATGTTTAATAAACTGTTTTAGTTCTTCTTTACATCGACATTAAGTAAAAAAATTCTTTATATAATATTTTTACCGCGACGATTATTTGATAATAAAGGTCGTTACGTATGAAACAAAATGAAGTTATAATAAAGATTACCGTTAACTGGAATTGTGGATATTATTATATATTAATATACTTAGTATATTTAGGTGGCCGTGAATTACGCTGCAAGGTTCACTCCTCCAGCGTTCATGATAATGTGGCACGCTTCAACCTACACTCTTGCAGAGTGTATGATAATGTAACACGCTGAATATTGCAATTTCAGAGTGCATCATGCGCGGAGCGGTCTAGAAGCGGTATTACAAAGTGTATGGCGAAAGGGCCACTGCCCGGATAAGAGGATTATATCCTCCCATCCGTGGCGTGCACTCTCTAGAATGCTTCTTTCTAAAATGTTCACCTATCTTGTACTATTACAATACCAATCTTGAGGATTACTTTTCTACTCTTTTACGTTCACCTAAATTAAGCAGAGTTCTTACTGATACCAATTAGTAGCTGATCAGGTCGACTCCAGATAGCTAAGGAAAAAAGAGTCAAACCAAAGTTGAATACTTATAGCGGGATGCTGTAGCGGTTCAAACTGTTTGTGATTTATCACTACGCCCTACAAAAACTATACTCTAGTGTGGAATTACGCGGGAGCGACGTTGAAACCCAAAGCGTAATAAGACTATAATATACGGATTAACTTTAAAAAGGAATACTTTGATACGATATCATTAACTAGTTGGTGCCCTATCTACTAATAGCCCCGTTACGTTAACTTTCAACTTATTTTAGCGCTTTAAACACACTAGACACCTTTTGAAAAGCGTCTCATTATGCACCAGCCTACGCAAGCAAAAACCATTAAGTTTCGAAAACCTTCGTTAGGACTCACTCGATTACAAAGCATTTAAATCGCTTATATAACCCAAAAGCAGTTACAGACATAACATTTACATCGCTCGCGAAACTCAAAAGCGGTTACAAAAATAAGACTCAAACTGCTTATAACCTCCAGGAATGGCTATAATACGATAATACGAACCGCCTACTAATAACAAGCCAGGTATTACACAACGAATTACACTACAAACCTTCCTATACTTGCACCTTCCTTTTCCCTTTTATATTTTCCCTATCCTTCCCCCCTTATACTCACCTCACACCGTATATTCTAAGTATACTACTTACGACGTTTAAGTTTTTCCTAATCATTTAACTAGTATAACACTTAAACGTGTTAACAAAACTAATTTGAAACGGCTATCTCAACTATAGTTACGCTTGATTAACGAATTTTTGGAGTTTATTTATACTAATAATCGTTAAATACCTTAATTCCTTCGCATTTGCGCATTTGTACGTTTTTTCTTTGAACCTAAACGCACCCTAATCCCAAATATTACGCGAAATTGATAATTTATACCGTTTCAATATCACGTGTTCACGTAGAAATCACACACTCTAAGCACAACTAAAGCTCTACTAGTAATGGATTTGATTAAAGCTAATAGACATAGAAAATGAATTTTTACACACAAGTTGTTTTGAAATGGCTTTCTAAAGCACTCAGACTTTAACCTATAACACAACCAAATTAAGACATCAATAAGGATATAAAGCCTTATGCGGCAAATACGTAGGTGATTAATATAATCTTTAACTACTATAACGGCGTAATTAAAGGCCGCGACTTGTTGAACGATTTTATGGAGGACTTTGAAGATTGGATTCCCTATATATTGTGTGTATTCGATGGTAAAATTTCCAAAATACTACGAAAAAAAATATAGAGGAAAGGTATTCATGCAACCGATACAAACAACAGCCACATTACGAAACCTCTATTAACAAAGTCTTAGCTTATACGAATGCCAAAGTAAATAGACGATAAAGTAATAAAAGTAAAGATGGTAAAACAACACTAGTAAAAGTAACGTTAAGAACGCCTACTTAAAATAAATTGGAAACGATGAAAGGAAGCTTTAAATGGGTAACCCAAACTACAGCAGTAAGAAAAATAAGGCTTAGACTCACAGTCTGGGCCACACGCCCAAGAAAAAAAAGAACTAAACGCGTGTTTTACACGCTTTTATGAAGATAAAGGGCCGGAAACATTATTTGGAGCCGTGGTTTAAGGAAAAGAAGGCCTAGATACATAGTCCAGGCTATACGCTCCAGAAAAAAAAAGGGTCAAACGCGTGGTTTACAGGATATTGAGAGTAGAAAGAACCGGAAATGTTATTCGAAGAGCGGGTCTAAGAGAAAAGAAGTTTAAATATACAGTTTGAGCCGCACCCTTAAGAAAAGAAGAGGCTAAACGCGATTTACGAAACGCTCTTTTAAGAGGAAAAAAGGCTAGGGACGTTATTTAATGCGCAAGATTAAAAGAAAGAAGGTCTGGATACTCAGTTTAGGCCGCGACCTTAAGAAAAGAAAGGTCTAAATACACAGTTTGGGCAATATCTTTAAGTAAAGGTAATTCTGGTTACATTGTCCAGACCATACTTTTAAGAAATAAGAGGCTTAAATACACAGTTCGAGTCGTAACTTCAGAAGGAGGAATGGCTAGATGCTTCATATGAAACTGGAGTTTTAAAGGACGGGTCGCATTATCATTTCGAACCGCGAGCTGAAGAACCAAACGGGCCAGAAGACAACGAACACTAACACTTGAAATATTACGTTACACACGCCCTTTACGACTATAAAAAACGGCTTCAAAATGCTCCCGTTACCATAAAGCGCTCTAGAGGTCGTATAAAAACCTTTTTTAGGAAGTAAATAACCTCAAAAGGTTACGTAACCTAATCCGCGACACTACTACTTTATTAAGTAAAAGAAAAGAAAGAGAAGAAGTTTTGCCTGTAACAATGGTATACACCACTATTATTACCAATTATAAACGAATCTATACTATGATCGCAACTAAACGACTAATACAGACCGCACTACAACTATATTGTTACTACTAGATTATGGTTACGAATCGAACCACAGCTATATTATTATAACTAGATTATGAATACGAATCGTATAAAAAAAAGAAGAAAAAAACATTGCCTGTCTAGATATTATTATATATTACTATAGTTTGTATATTCAGGTGGCTGTGCATCAGGCTGTAAGGTTCACTCTTGTAGCGTGCAAGATAATGTGGCACGCTGCAGGCTGCACTCTTGCAGACTACATGATAACGTAAAACGCTGCAAATTGCACTTTCAGAGTGTATCATGCGCGGATCAGTCTAGAAAGGGTATTCCAGAGTGTATGGAGAAAGGGCCATTGCCCGGATGAGAGGTTTATAACCTCCCATCCGTGGCGTGCACTCTTTGGAATACTTCTTTTTAAAATGATCATCTATCTTTACTACAATATCGATCTTACTCTTCATTTACATTCACGTGAATGAGCAGTCCTTACCAATAGGAATTTGAAGAAGGAGACAGCATACAATTACGTACTGGAAAAGTTTACAAAGCTTTATATCGGTAAGGAAAACTATTACCTTCACGCTTAAGCCCGTTTACTATGGTAAACCGCGTAAAAAAGCTTACGTATATATTTGATTTTCCCGTTCATTTATGAGTTTTCCCTATAGTTAACATTTAATACTTCACTTCATATGATAAACCTGAAAACAATCATTTCGATTATGTGCCTTTGCCGCCGATACTGATCCAGTATGAAAAGGCTTCCGAATAAGACGAATGGAACATCGAGAAAATCTTAATCAAGTATTTAAATCGCCGTCATCGTAAAAGAAACCAAATGTAATATTGGGTGCGTGAAAAGGACTATACTTTAAAAAAAGACAAGTAAAAGGCTTTTAAAGAATTCAAATATTACATGGAAGTAATTAAGGCATACGAGAATAGTCTCAGCAAGTAAGTCTCGCGTCTCGCATCTCGCGTTTCGCGTCTCATATCTCACTTCTCTCTTCTCATGATTCGTGCCTTACGCCTTACTCCTCGCCATATGCCATACATGTTACACCATAAGGAACATTGCATTTTCTTTTGGTTCCAGTAAATTGTTATAAATTATTTGGGGGTACATAAATATATAGAAGGAAGGCACAGCCTATGCCTGTGCGGCTACCAAGCTCAGCTTTGCTGAGCTTCGCTCTAATTCTAGTTCGTTTGTCCTCTATCGTCAGAATACTATACTATGTCAACGTTAAATTGCTGCCCTATTCGCGTACCAACTCTACTGATATCTACAACTACCTTAAATCTGATATTGATTACTTTTCACTATATTACTACCTCTATGAATATTGTTTAAAATAATATAAAAAATTGACTTTCGGCCATTTTTGCTGTACCCAATGACGGGATCTTAAAATTCATTATTGATCATCAATTATATATAGCCTTATATGAGGAATAATTACCACAATATCAAAACCAACCATCCTATCATCTCTTCGCCTACTTTCCTATGAAAAAAGATGAATATTGTCTCATTAACCAGTTTTTTTTATTAATATACTATTAAATGAATTATGAGTTTTATTGTAAGGTAGAAATACAAACTTTTACAGGAAGTTAATATCAAATTTCTGGATAGAAAGCATTAAATATATAGATAAGGTATTACGTGCGTCTTGTTATTTTTATAGATATTTATTTAATTATATACGATTTTTCCAACGAATATATCTCTAACTTTCTTCAAAATCTCAATGAATTTTCGTTTAAATAACACTCTATATGGTAGAACAGTGATGAATTTACAACGTTCATCATGCAATCTGTTTACATCTAATTGTTTTTAGGTAATTCAATGAAAGGGTAATCTTTTACTCACCAAAATATTTGTCGATATCTCCTTAATCGTTGATCTACCGTGAATACACTTTTATGATCCTTTTTAAATATTTTAAAAATAAATTTGAAGTTCAACCTTCATCTTCATAGCAAAACTTCATTATTATTGATCTTAACTTCAAAGAAGATAATTTTATTTGTTTTTAGGATGCCTAGAAACATTGCTGAATACGTGAATGAAATTGTACGTAGTCCCATTACTTTAGTATAGTTTTAGACGAAAAAACGACTCTATCGCATTCTCTATACCGAAAAAGTATAAAAAAACATGCGAAGACATTTGCCAAAATCTTTATTGTTGAAAAAGAACCATTGAAACCCAATTTTACCACAATTGACTCTCAATAGCCTATCCGATACATCACTTTCCCTATCTAACAAATTATGATTAATAATTCACCACGTGAATATTATTTAAATGAATTACATGATCGAATCAAATGTTGTAAAAAAAAAAAAATTCAACCCTCAAATATATAGTAAAATGATATTAAATAAAAAGAATCTGTTAGAATAGTAGTAATTGCAGTACTGCTAGTCAACTTTACTTACAGTAAAGTTGACTATACTGATGGCAATTAAAGTGTATTTTTTGTGAGTCTACTGTACTGGTTTCAAGTTAAGTACAGTATGTACCCTCTTTACACTAGGCCACGGACCAAGTAATTGATCATAAAAATTAATGCGCTAACGAGCTCGTGGTCTACCAAACCTAGAATAATACATCCACTACCTGACCATTGCAATACTACTATTACTTAGGCCAATTAGAATCGATAACGTTGCACCATCTAAAGTTCTACTAATACTGATCAGTTCTTATTAGGTTAAGTATACATTTGATAAATAAAAGAAAAGGCTACTTCTCGGTTACGCTTTGTGCAATTTCAAGGTAGAGGAAAAACTTTAGCAAAAGATCTCCATTATTATTGCGTTAGTTTACAAAATCTGAAATTATAGAATATGTTCGGGTTGCACTAGTCTATAACGGTAATATGGACGTAAGCGACAGTATCATTATATCAAAACACAACGAAATTTTCACGGATTCTTTGTAAAGAAGTTGAGATTGACCGTTAAAATTCTCGAATCGTCGATTTGGAAAACGAATAAGTTAGTACTACTTCGGGTACTACTTCTGCAAAAGCGATCATGTCTTACACCAAATAACAATAACAAACAATCTTCGACCTTACCTTTTACACCGAACTTTGCTCCTTACGCCAAAGCTTCCTTAACATTACTCTTTCCCATCCCCTACATAAAAATAGTTAATTTAATTGTTAAGATCTCTACACCAAGAGAAATCAATAAGTCGCGCCCAGAAAGCCACGTCGCGCAACTTAACGTTGAATTACTAAGTCTCTACACCCTCGAATCGTCAAGTCCACTCCACGCCAAACCATTAAGTTTCACGTTAGCCAAAACTTTAAGATGACACCTAGTTATAAACGAATGAAGATAATTAAAGCATTTGTACCTCCTGTCTCAAATAATTATGATAGAGATTTTTGGGAGATAAATGTCGACGAAACCTTAACTAAAAAGCACGTGATTGACCTCGTCATCCACTATATCTTGAACTTAAACGGTGGTAGAAACCTAAATCACCGCTCTTACAGTTTCCGAAAGTAACTTGAATTTTTAAACAATCTGAAAATTAACATATGGAAAGTAATTTATACAGGAGTGAAGTTTAAGTTAGAGTTAGACTTTGAAACATGAGGATTTTACACCCCAGAAAAGATTTTTGATAAGTTGGCATAAACCTTTGTCAGCTTCACATAATTTGAGGACTACTCTTTACATCTTTATCTTCTAGGCTCTTGAAGTAAACCAAATAGCGTTAAGGACTTTTACCGCCCGTATATACGTTTAAAAAGAACTCTCATTAATTTCAAATTCAATTAAGCCTTTAATATTTTCGCTAAGACTAGAATTTCATACGATGAAAATGATAAATCAATTAATTTAATACATAACCCAGTACTTTTACGTAATAACTCAGAGCACGCTTTGGATAGCGGTAAATCACTTAAGGAAATAACTGATAACGAGAGAAAAAGAATTAATATTAGTATCATCAAGATGATTAAACAAGATCTTTTAGACCCTTGAAACCTTCCCTATAACTAAGTTCACGTTACCCCTTATTTACTTTCTTGAAATCATTAAATCCATTAAATCGATACTTTCTAAGGTAGGTATACATATATACACCAACTCACTATACGTTATGGTACAATAATTTACTCCTCGGACTAGGCGAGTGATAACTATGCTTAACATCACGACTCTAAAAACTAAAAAATTAAATTAATAGGAAATACCATCAATGATTTTGAGGACTATCGTAAATTTTGCCCTATATCCATTAGAATAATTTATATTAATTATGTACCTTTGACAGCCTCTACAAAAAAATGGAAAAATACGAACAAAAAAAAGAGATGCTTTTTAACCGTGTCGACACCAAAATGATATTCATTTTGGGAATTGACAAGTAAATAAAGGTATTTTTGTCTGGATTTTACTCACTGTTTCCTAACCTCGTATGAGTTACGCTAGTGACTATAATCTAACTCTTCTAACCAAAGTATCGATTTTTTACATAGTTCACTAAAATATAAAAGGCTGCGTTTAATACTATGTTTATTTTATATCATCATGAATGAAATAGGTCTCGAAAAAGGAAACAACGATAATAGGTAAGACAAAAGAAGATAAAACTTCGGCAAATATTGGCAAATATTCTTAATCAAATATTTAATAAACTTATATTGCATCAACAAGTAATAGGAAAGGCTTACATTAGCAAGGTTAAGTTTGGAGATGAAGTACAAGCAGTAATATCTTGTATAAACAAGTTCAAATACGTCTTAAAACGCTTAAATGGTACCTGTAAAGGCTTTTACCGCGAGTTACGGTCTTTGTTTACGACCGTAATGACACTTCCACCGAATTCTCCTGGTATATACCTCTAAGCTAATGATTTTCGCGATATAGATAAAGATGATAGCGCGGTAGTACATTATATCAATCGTAAGTACGGGCAACCCTAACGTTGAAAAATTGATTTAAGGTTTTCAGACTGACAATTACAGCTACAGTAGTGTCAACTACACAGGCAAAACTGAAACGAACCAGTTAACTTTGAAAAATATCATAGTAATAGTGGTAAAAGATATTAAATTTGTAATAATTCCGGTTATGAGTTAACTAGCTACCTTTCAACTCAACGTTATACATAATAGATAATGTATTACACTCTATACTTAAATACTTACAGGTAACATTACTTGGATTACATTGTAAATTACGAGGGTAAAAAGGATGTTAAAGATAACGATATCCATAAAATAAGTCTCATGGCATTAAGATACTACTTTTAAAGCGGCTTATAACTAGCTAATTATGTCTTTTTATATATTTTAAATGGCGAAGACTCCTAACTTTACCCTAATTAAACATCTAACCTATTATATGCTTTTAATATTCGCGATCATTGCGCAGACTATATATTTTAAGTTCTTCTTCCAGACCTACTGTCAGTGAAGAACTTAAAGTGAGGCCATTAGTAGTATATTTTATTCGGACGGGAAAGAATTGTTACGAAGACGATTGGTCGTTAAAATATTGGTAAAGTGAAAACTAGCCTCTATTCTGGTTAATACCCATCGTTGTTAAGGACGACAATCGGTTAAATTATTATTAGTCCGATTTCATTCCATATATTTAAATTCATTACTCTATTCTTCATTTATTCGAATAACATTAAGATAATCGGTTTTCATGTTGACATTAGTATAAAAAAACTGACTAAAAACGGCTAAATGTTTCCTTTCGCTTTTAAGTCGATGCATTTATGCATCTATACTTAATGTCTAAAGGCAACGGTGTTAAATTTGACGGAATTAGAAATGTGTTAATTACACCGGCGTTTTAATTTCTAAGCTGTCAACAAACTATAAGAAGTTTTAAGACTTGAGAACATAAATATATTGAATAATTTTCCCAGATATCTATTTAAAACCATTTCTATAATTATCAAACGCATATCTAAGTCACGCTAAAATTTAAATTTATGTTGAAAACCAATAAGGGTTTCAATTAATAGATCTTCCTCGATATGTTTTACTTGGATAACAAGTCTTTTTTCTACGTTATTGATTCCGATTTTGTTTTTACGAAGTAGAATTCCTTGAATCGTTATCGGCAAAAAATACGTGGAAAAAGTTGAAAATATTGTGTATTAATACATATTCGAACGCATTTGACGTCGTCGTTTGTGATGGTGGTATTAACTTTACGGTGGCGTAGTTTTAGGTAAATGTTGAAATAAAGGGGGTTTAGTGTAAACAGGTGTTTATTAAGATCTATTAGAGAGTTTCAAAGGTTAAAAGTTGATAGGCATTACTTTATAAAGCGTAGGATATCTTTACGCTACAGATTTAAAGTTTTACGAACTAGGAGGGATATCATTAGATAGCGGTAAAGGGCTTGAATAATATTTTAAGCCATAACGGACTAATACCAACATTCATGGTTTAAGAAGTGTATTATTGTCTGACAAATCAATCTCCACCCCTCTTCAATTCGTAAAAAGGGCTGTAACGTATGGTAAAGCTTTGGAAGAAATTCAAAAGGAATCAATATGACGTTAAGTGAAATAATATCCTTCATATTAAAAACGGACATATAACTATAATTGTGTTTACTTTGCCTTTAAAAAGTGATATTATCGTATTTCGGGAGATATGTAAATATAATGGCTTTTGAAAGATGTAAAATATTGTTAACCTTCAAGAAATTGATAAAACTACTAATATTGTTACAATATTTTGTACAACGCAGGTTAAATTATACGATTAAGTGATCGAGAAAGGCAAGAACGATAAATATTCTTACTCAAAACAAATACATCAATACAATCCATATCCCTTTAAAATGAATATTCCGATAGAATTTCGCTGGTACCGCCGATTGCCAAAAAGAAGAAACGTTAAGGATAAGGAATATATATCAGGTCGAATTTATGATAATACTTGGATTAGCAAGAAAGAGAATAACGATTAAACTTATGCTGTGAAACTCAGAGTATAAAGCCTTATTAAGACCTCTGTTAAACCTTGCAAGGAAAACGATGAAGTCAAAATTAAAAAGAATTCTACACAAAAAATTATATAATTTGTGCCTAAAGGAGACTTCAATCCCCGAAATCTAAATATTTCAATTTTAAAATCGAATATTATTTAAGAGGTTCAGGGAAAAACAATAGGGCAACCGTACAAAAAATCACGTTTTATTATTTGAAAATATGGTAATAAAGTTAAACATTGGATACCTGTGTAATCATTAATAATTCAAAAAATGACCCAACTTTTAGAAATCGTTTTAGCAATAAGTTTGCTAATTAAGAGTAATAAGAAGTTTACCTTTAACATCCGTAATGTAAAGTAAGTGTATATGTAAATGATACCTGATTTATAACGAAATATCTTGCTAGAATTACCATAAAACCTACTTTGTAAATCCCTTCTGAGAACTGTTTTACGATGTATATAACCATTATATGTATTTTGTCAAGCAGGTATCTATTGGTTTCTAACATATCAATCGTAATTTCAGTTGAGGTTATGAACAAAGTTTGTAAATTACGACCTGTAATTCTTGGTTAAGTAATATAAAAATTTATTCTTAATGGGTATACAAATTGAATATAATCTTTTTGTCGTAATTACTAGTTTCATCGTATACAAACAATAAGTTATTAAGGACTTAACGATTTGAAATTGCAAACCAATCGTAACTTTGAAAAATGGTAATCAACTTAACTTTAACAAGTATTTAATTCTTATACGAAATATTGATAATATTTTTTATGCTTTCTGTTGAAAGGGTTGGGGCGTTGACTTAACCATAATTAATAAGATTCACGTAACTAAGGTTTAACGGTACTTGTAATAACGCGTATGCAGCCGCTATATCGATACCATATACTAATCAAATGCTTTTTACAATCTATCGATTACGATACAAATATAAAACCGGGAAAATGAAGACTTTAATGAACTAAATAAGAGGTTATAGTGGCAAAAAATGAATTTGAACCGGGTGATTAATATGATTCCAATTTCTTTTCTGAAGACTAAGTTGATATACTTGACGTCCAACTTTTTCGCCAATAACAAAAATCTATTATCGTAAATTGCATTCCTTAAAAACATCGTTAATCAAGATAAGGAAAATGGTTAATTTAACATTATTGAAAACTTGATTTATTGAACCTATATCAAGTATAAAAGGATCACATGAAATGTGCTAGCATTAAATATCTATGATATAATAGCCTGCTTCAATATAAGTATAACGATACGGGTAACTTTTCATATCGTTACTGAGTAATTAACAATTCCTCCTATTCCTATAGTAATTTGTACCAGTTTGAAAAGCATATTTGAGTACCTTTCGAAACTTGGAATTACCAATTAAAAACTCCTATTAATCGAAGTAATAACACTTCATAAAACCATCAAAAGTAAGTAGATTAAAGAATTCCAATAGATTGTTAGTAAAGTCAGTTTTATAAACGTTATAAAGAAATTGTTACTAAATAACACACTTAAAAGATTTGTTAATAACGATAAGTTAACTATACATATTAATGGTTACGTTCATAGTTTAGTTGACAAGGTTAAGTTACGTATCGCCGAATAGGGGTTCCCTCACAAATTTGAAAGCTGTGAGGGGATTAAAGCTGGCGGTGGTAACTTGTGTGATGAGCTCGGTTGACTTGGAGGCTTATACAAATCTGTGGCGAAAGATCTATTTGTAGAAATTAATAAATCCGGAACTCGAAACCATGGGGTAAATGATGGCAATTAAGGTTAATTTGGCCGTCAAATTAGCAAGCTTTTAGATAGTTAACGATATTGTACTTCAGTAGTAATTGTAAAAAAATTGGTCAACTACACTGGTATGGGCCTACAAAACAAAAAGCCGCCAGTGTTGGAATAGTAGTAATTATAGTACAAGAAGTCAACTTTACTTATAGTAAAGTTGACTATATTAACTTCAAATTAAATGCATTATTTTATAGGTCTACTGTATCAACTACAGGTCAAGTATAGTATCCGCCAACTTTCGATTAGGGAACCAGCTAAGCAATTAATCATAAAAATTACTACTAAGACTAGCTAGCGGTCTGCCAAACCTAGAATGATTCATCCGCCACCTGAACATTACAATAATACTGTTACTTACTCCAATTTTAATCGATAACGTTGCAACGTCTAAATTCCTACCAACAGAATTGAAAAAACTATTTTATGAAACTATCACAATCCTACTGAAACTTTTAAAGAGCCCTACCCCTTAATCAATATTCATAAAAGATGATCAATCTTTCACCAGCCCATAAACTCTCTTACCTTAAAGTATATTCTCAAAATATCGCTGAACTGAATAGTTCATTTATAAATATAAACAATCACCTCGCCAAACCAATAATAAATCCAATTTCCGCTAAGCAGAACCATCATTTTTGCTATACATACCTAGCAATAGATTGTTTGTCTATCAAAACTTTTTTAATATTAGTAACCGCAAAGTTTGAAGCTTGTTTTTTATTTCTTTAATTTATAAAACACTGTGTCAAATATTGCTAGTTCCATTTAGTTCCAATCATAAAATTATTCACGTTTCGATTAGTTTCTGCATTGCAGTGGATGATAAATTGAGAATAAATCTTTTTACAAATCAAACTTTTTGATTGTAGTTATTAATAATATTCATAGGTTCTGTTGGAATAGTAGTAATTGCAATGTATTCAGTTAACTTTACTTATATCAATGTTGACTATACTGACTGCAAGTTGAGTATATTGTCTTTTGTGAGCTTACTGTATTAGCTGCAAGTTAAGGAGGGTGTGTTCCTACTTCGTATAAGGGCATGTTCCAAGCAATTGACCATACAAATTACTGCGCAGACCGGCAAGAAGTCTGTAAAATCTAGAATAATACATCTACTTCCCCACTACTGTAATACTACTATTACTTTAACTAATCAAATTGACAGCATTGTAATTTCCAAAGCCCTATCAAAACTGATCGGTGTTTATTAGGTTAAGCAAAGACAAGCTAAGTAGAAAAAGCAGCTACTTTCCGGTTACTCTCTACGTCAATAACGGCGGTTAGGGTAAAGGAATGATTCTTACAAAGGACCTCTATAAGAACTACGCTAGTCCATAACGGCAGGGAAACAGAGAAGACGTTTGGGTTGCGTTAGTCTATAACAGCAATCTGGAAGTAAGCAACTGTATTATTGCTTCAAAACACCTGGTAATTTTCAGAAAACCCCTTTTTGAAGAAGTTAAAATTAATTATGAAAAGTCTCAAAGTTCGGCAAATTTGTAAACGGCTAGGTTAATACTACTACGGGTACTGCTACTATAAAGACAACTACAACACACGGCCAAACAATAAAAAACCTTCTACCTTAACCTCTATACCGAAAAAATTCCCTTATTCTACTTCTTTTAACTTCCACTATGCCAATTCAATCGTTATGATGGCTATTTTGAGAAAAAACAAAGAAAATCGCAAAGTCGCGCCAAAAAAAAAGACACGTCACGCGACTTTACACTCAAACACCAAATACCTACGCTCTCAAATCATCAAGTTTACTCCACGACCCCCAAACCAACAGGATAACCCCTACCCAAGAACTAATAAAGGAAATTGAAGCCCTCAAATCTAACTTCACCAAGAATTATGAAGAAGATCTTTAGGTGCATAGATATCGACGAAAACTTAACAAAAAACCACCTATCCAACTTTGTTGGCTACTAAATTGTCAAACGTAATTTCGGTGAAAAGGTTATCTATGAAGGCCGCGTTTTCCGCAAGTACCGCAAATTATTTAACGACTGAATTATTAAAAAATGGAATAGGATTCAAAAGGATGTTAAATTCAGGCTGAAGTTGAAACTCGAACGCTGAGGAATACACGTACCAAAAAAAAAAAAAAACCCCGCCAGATTATAAAAGACCAATTACGAATTAGCTCAACTTAGAGAATACTTTTAAGACTTACGTCTTGAAGTCAAGGGTGTTAAAAAACCTCAACACCCTTACAAACGTTTTAAGAAACCTCATATTCACCATTAGCTGAATTAAATCTCTTTATATGCTAACGATATAGAACCTGTTAACTTGCTTGACATCACAGCACCTCTACATAACAGCGCGGAGTTCGCTTTTAATGGAGACAAGGCACGTAAAACAGCAACCGCCAACGCAGCCAAAGGAATTTACTTTAATAATTTTAATCAATTAATAGAATAAGATCTTCAATTCCCTTAAAACCTTTGAGCTCTTATCTCCACTTAACACTTTGATTAAAACCTGCAAACCCCTTAAACGCCTTCCTACGGCAAATTTACCTACACGCGTAAGTCCATCACTAGTCCTACTATAAAGCTTTATCACTCGGGCTAGACCACTGGCAATTACCCTTAATATCATGCTTCGGAGAATTCAAGGCTTAAAATGTAAGGAAATATTATTAAAGATTAGGATTATTGTTGTAACTTTCCCCTGAAACCTATTAGAATATTTAATATTGATTAAAAGCTTTTCACGGACGTCTCCAAAATCTGCAACGATACAGATAAGTATAACGGGAAATCTTACAACCTTTTCGATACCAAAGTAATACCCTTTTTAAACAGTTGTAAATAAATAGAGGTTCTCCTTTCTAGTTTTCACTTATTATTCTATGAAATCTACACAAGGAACTCGAGGGACAACTAACTAACTATTTTAACCAGAGCAACTAATTTGTACGAAGAAAACGATAATATAAAAATCGAATTTAAATACGACATCCACCTTACACAATACCATAAGAATTGGGATACTATAAGATAAACCACAATAATGGAATGAAAAATAGAAAAGGAAACACTAATAAATATATTAAATTGGATACTTAAAAAGTTAATATTATACTTACTGGTAATAGTGAAATCCCATATTAGTGAAGCTAGACTTTGCGAATAGGTTCAGGTAGCTGTTTTGGGTGTAAACGAGTTTGAATACACTTTATAACGGTTAAGTACCATTTGTGAAAGATTTTTTTAACAAGTTACGTTCTTCGTTTACAACTGTAAGAACATGTATACCAAACTCGTTTAGTATATACCACTAAGCTGGCGATTTCCCTAATATAAATGAAGAAAATCTTACGGTAATTAATTACGTTGACCGAAAATACGGTTATAATCACCCTTAAGACGTAAGATCAAGCCTAATGGCTTTAGACTGAAAGTTATGACCACGTTGATACTAACAGGGTTAAAACTAAAGCGGACCTATTAAACTTTGAAACTATCATTGTAAAAGTGGTAAAATATATTGGATTTATAATAAGTTTAGTTGTAAGTTAATTAGTAACCCCCCGGCTCAATATAATAACAAAAAGATAATGAATTAAATTTCATACTCTATTCCTTCCAACCAGGATTACTTGAATTATATCCTAAGCTTTAAGGAAGTTAAGTAAATTAACGGAGACGATAACCCTAAATAATTTAAGTGCCATAAATATATAGCTTTTGTTAAAGTTTAATAATTCGAAAATTATATTTTTCATGCCGTTTGAGCGGTAAAAACCCGTACCTTTACCTTAATTAAACCCGTAACCATTCATACACTTTTAGCCTCTGCAATAGTTATATGGACCATACGTCTCAAAGTATTATTCTAAATACAGGGGCAGTAAGATACTTAATAAAAGTCTACTTGTAATATGAGGTATTATGGAAGGAAAACACTACAGCTACCGACAGTAATTGTCATGATACTAATTACGCAAAAGTTTGCTTTAGACCAGGGGAATCACTATCGTTATTGAATATAACGGTAATTTAAACTGATTTAAAAGTCAATATGTTTTATATTATTAAGACTTTTATTTTTTCCCCATTTTACTTGGAGGGTATAAAGACACTTGATGTTAATATTAATATTAACCCCAACGATTTGGTTAAAAAAAGCTCAAGTTTCCCCTTCGCCTTTTCATAGGATTACTTATAATTATATATTTAAGTATTAGAAGTGACGGTGTTGAACCTAATAACGTTAGATATATGTAGATTATACAGGCGTTTGAATAAACTTGATGTTAACAGGCAATATAAAATACTAAACTCCGTAAAATAAAAATATATAGAATCCTATATCCTTCAATCTATCAAAAAGCTTTAATATTATGTGAAATACATGTATAAGCCCCCTAAAGGTTTAAATTTACATTGAAAAACTTCAAGGACTTCAATTAAAAGGTTTTATCAATATATTTTACTTAGACGACAAGACTGCTCTTTATATCATTAACTTCGCAACCTTTCTAACTAAATTAAATTTTTTAAATACATCTTAGTAAACGATACGTAAGAAACAGTCAAAAAACTTTGAATTTATACGTATTCGGATCTACTTAACGTCTTCGTTTATAATACCAATACAAATTTACGGCGGCCAAATTCCAGTAAAATACCAACATAAGTGTAATTTAGTTTAAACATGTGCTTATAAAGGTCTATTGAAACAATAGGATGGTTGAAAGGGTACACGATCTACTTTTTCAAGTGTACAATATCTATACGCTTAAGATTAAAAGATTTAATTATATAGAAGCACGCCTTTAGATCGCGTTAAAAGGCTTTCACGATACTATAGGCTCCAACGGTCTAGTACCAATGTTACTGATATTTAAAGAATACCTACGCCTAACGAATAAATCGCAACTATTAGTAAATATTTAAAAACGTATTATAACCTATAATAAAATATTAAAGTAACTGTAAAAGAAATTAGTACGCCGCTAAGTTAGTAACGTTTTTAATACTAGGAATGGCCCTAGGATTATCGACGTATTTATTTTACCATTATAAAGTAAAATCATCGTATGGCGGGAACCAAGCGAATAAGAGGGACAATATAAAATCTTCAATATCACCAACTTCAAAGTAGTTATTCAAACTATTAACTACTTAGTAACTTTACGTAATACCTCATTTAAGCCTTATATTAGAGTTACTAACAATAAAGACCCTTAAACTAAGCGACGAAACCAATACAAGCCTTTTTTCCCCCGTTATCGATAAATCGATTAAACAGAGCTAATGCGGACGACCCCCGAAAAAAAGGAATAGTGACAAAAAGAAATACACACTGGGCAGTATATGTAAAATTGATTAAGAAAAAAAAGGATAACAAAAACTTGGTATTAAAGTTTCGAGTATAAATTTTTTTAAAATTTTGGCAAACTTTTTTAAAAAAGCAATAGGGATCAAATTAATGGCTTATTGATTCGAGGAGTTATATAATTTGTACCGAAGGTCGTTCTTAACCTTCACGACCCAATTTTCACCATCTTGAAGTCGAGAATTATCGACGAGATTAAAGGTAAATCCACGGGGAGACTGTACGAAAAGTTACACCTAGTCGCTCAAAGATACAGTAATAAAGGAAAAACCTAAATCTTTACATAATATCTAACGATTTAAAAGATAGGATAGCGTTTAAAAGTCGGTTTGATAGCAGGTTTACTAGTTAAAACTAAAAGAAATTTTACGTGTAATAGCCGAGATATAACATAAGTATATACGTAGTTAACAACTTACTTACAGCGGATTGTTTTTTTGGAGTTACTATGGGAATTACTTGTTAGCTTCCTGTTAAGCAGGGTAATGAGATTTATTGATTTATTATACAGAATGGTTGAAATAGGCCTTTATTAGGATTTAATATATTCATGGCATTACAATTGACGGTTAGGTATAAAGTCTTTCATATACCACCCGTGACTATTAATGGCGTTGGAAAATGACTTCGGCCTGGTAGGTATATAGACTAACGATAATTCATTTGTTGGAATTACTGGCTTGATAATATTAGAATAGCGGACGATTGAAAACTTTAAGTTTTGAAACTATAAGTTGGTTACAATGCTGGTAGAAGATAACGCACTTGATCATAACAAATCTTTAAAACGTTTAATTTGTATTAATGCTAGAATTAAATTTCGTTAATAGGGATAAAGCGAAGAATTAACCATAATCGACAAAACTAATGTAGCTAAAGCTTTACAGTACTTGGAATATCGTATCTATGGAAACTATATCGCTACCTTATACCAATCGAAAGCTTTTTATGATTTATATAATACAATATAATTATAGGATTTGATAAATGATGTCCTCAACCGGCTAAACAAAACGCTTAAATAGAAAGCACGGAATTTCAACCAGAGGATTAATATAGTTCTAATCTACCTGTTAAAGGCTAAGTTAAAAACCTTTACAAATGTGTTCTTTATAGATTATACCAACTTATCTTTACGAATCGGCGTCCTAATAATCCTTGTTAATAAAGACAGGCGGAAGGATTAGTCTAGTATTATCGGTAGCCTGCATCGTTAGACTTTTGTCTAATATTAAAGGATTATACGAAAAGTACTAGGTTTGAAGGTCTACGGTGTAATAACAAGCTTTAATATAGGTATAATATTGCGGAAAACCCTTGAAGTTATTACCAGGAAACTAAAATTTTCTCATATCCTGGGGGTTAATTTATAACTTTCGAAAAGTCTGTTCGAATGCCTTTTAAAGATCGGAACCACCAGCGAAAAACGCTTCATGATCGACGTAAAAGAACTTCGCGAAGCCTAAGAAGGCAGTGAAATTAAAGAGTTCCGGTAAAGAACGGAAATTCTTTTTTTACTAACGATATAACATGGACATAGCCAAATGAAGCCCTGAAAGGGTTGATAGACAACAATAGGCTGACTATAAATATCGAGGGATACGTTAATAAGCCACCAATTAAGGCCAAATTACATTTTGACTACTAGAGATATGTTAGCAAATCAAACGACTATTAGGGAATTCATGACAACAAATTATTCAACTAATGCTCTTAAATTCAAAGGTTATTTAAACCTATGACACAAGAACTTTTTATAGGAACTAATAAAGTAGGACCACGAAGCTGTAAGGTGATTAGAGGTAATTGGGGTTAATTTGATTACGAATAGATGCAATTTCATGTAGAAGGTGACTGGAATTGACAGTATTTTATCCAGTTAATGAGGTCGCAATCTAGTGGTTACCTAAAAGGATTGGTTGAACATACTAGCCTTCGCGTACAAACTAAAAAGGTGCTAGTCTTGTAATAGCAGTAATTGCAATATAATAGGTCAACTTTACTTATAGTAGAGTTGATTATACTAACTATAAGTTAAGTGTATTGTTTTATGAAGGCCTACTGCATTGGCTATAAGTCAAGTATAGTGTATACACATTTCACATTAGGGCACGGGCTAAGCTATTCGCTATACAATTTACTGAGTAAACCGGCTAGCGGTATACTGAACCTAAAATAATACATCTACCACCTGACTACTGCAATACTATTTTTATTTTGACCAATCGAATCGATAACGTTGCAACGTCTAAAGCACTACTACCAAGTCCGTATAATTCCCCTATTTCATAATGAAACTTTATTCTCTACAAGTATTCCATTATTTAAATAAAATATATATTATACAAGGACATAATAGTTTACCATGTTCCTCCTTTATGAAAAATACTACAATATATTGCTATTCTAATCAAACGTTTTGTTTATAACCGCCTCTCTTGAAAATATATATAAGTTGAAGTTTCAAATCATTGGATTTGAATTCTGTAACGATTTTATCACTATCCAAGGTATCTAAATAGATTTAACAAAATTATGCCTTTTATGAGATAAATGGCACTCTTTGGATCTCAAAAAAGAATTGAATTATATAAATATTTACCGACGTTGAATCTAAAACAAACAAATAATAGATGATAATTTCTACTAAGTTTTATATCATCACAGGCCCGAATAAGAAATTGAAAACCAAATCCATACATACGTTCAATCTAAAACCAGCTCCTTCTAACCAACTCATGCTTCCTATATTTAACTACAATTGATATGATGGTTTTAAACACCATTACAAATATTGAGTCACTGATAATATCCTCTTCCAATACAACAGTAATAACGTTATATACTCCATTGTTGACGTTTTAGTGAAATTAGGAAAGTAGGAATATTATGAAGGAATGGATAATAAAACGTGCAGATTTAGGATCAAATACCTTAAACAAACTAGAAACAGTGCAACGATTTAGATCCAACCTGAACCGTTAAAAAGTATTTTATTCATCGTAATTTATAATGATAAAAAAATGGGATAAACTGAACATCCTTCGTTACACATAACTATTTAAAGTCAACATTAGTATTAGTAACTGAGTCGTAAAAGTATTTATCTGAACAAATACTTTCAACATTTCACCCGACAAGTAATTCACCAAAACTGACCTAAATGAAAACTGATTTATATTTCGGTATCTGTTTATATACGCTTTGAAAATATTTCACGACAATTTGGTTCAGCATATCGATTTGACTATGATAAAAATATACTTTATATTGGAATAGCAATCAAATGCACTACTGTCAAGTTAACTATACTTACAGTAAAGTCGATTGTACATACTGCAAATTGAATGCAGTTTGTGGGACTGCACTGCAACTGAAGTGTAATAGGTTCCCACTTAAAAGTGGGGCAGAGGTTAAAACATTTGGTCATACAAATTAGTGTGCAGACTGGCTAGCGGTCTGCTAATATTAGAATCAACACATGTCAATAAATAATATCAACGTAGCACTAGTTACCTAGACTACAGTGATTTGAATCAACTACGTTTTAAAGATAAATGCCTACCAACACTGATTAGTACTTATTAGGTTAAGTACATATTGGCTAAGTAAAAGAAAAAGTTGCTTTCCAGTTACGCTCTACGTTAAACGACGGCTAAGGGTAGAAAACAGGTTTTTTGCGAAGCTCCCTTATAATGATATGCCAGCTATCGCGGAAATTTCAAAAGCAGTCATTAGTACCATTACTAAAAACACTAAGAGATCCTTACTAAAAATCCTTTCTAAAGTTGGTCAGATTAACCACCTGAAAGTTTCAAACATTACTAAGCTTGCAAGTTGGAAAACGGCTAAATTGATACTATTACAGTTGCTATTACAGGTACTATTACTACAAATTTTAAATTGTAAAAACGACTAAATCCTATGACCTTTAACTTACACAAACTTTAACGGTAAACCTACGACCCACCACTTTACACCACTCTTTTTCCTTCTATACTTTTCAATCTTCAGTATAATGGCTTTAAGATACGCGAAAATTGATACCGTAAGCGACCCTAACTGCGAAAAGGCAATTAAAAACCTCGGAGATATATTCGTCGGGCACTACAATAGAAAACTCTAGTTTGCAAACCCGTTTTAATTTTTTTTAATTGAATACCTTAATAATGCAATGAACTCCTACATTCTCAACTTAAACCACAACGAACCCTTTTAAGGTCCAAATCCGTTGAAACACGTTTAGGAATGCTTTAAAAATGAAACGTTGATATGTAAATGATAGCAAACAAATACGTAAAACTTATGCTAAAAACTAGGCTCGCTGACCGAGAGATTAAACTAAAACTTAGTAAAGGGAAGAAGGTTAACCATACCAACGTACTATACGAATATACCACCTATAAAAACCCTTAATAGATTTTTAAAGATAACGTCAAACCTATCGCCGGCGATAACATCCATTAGCGACCCTATACACGTTTAGAAGGACCTGCCTAAACCCAAATAAGTTTCTTAAACCCTTTTACATAAGATCAACGATCCTATATTACTGGCTGTAAAGAGTTGATTAACTCATACGCCGTCAACCCTTAACTCCACCAGTCAATTAAGTTGGAGTATCGGCGTACCCCTTAACACCAAAAGGATTATTATATAGTCGCCCGCGATGAAAATTCCAAGATCTTTTCCTCCAAGTTCCTTAACACATTTAATTTTAGTAAACAAATTAAAAAAGAACTAGTTTTACACGCGAGCCAACTCTAGGAACGACCACTAGATTTTTCCCTCCAAATTTTACCTGGGGTAATTATCCTGACTATAAGTACTAGTAGTCTTAGTACTTTTCCCAATACCAGGTAAGAGATTTGAAAGTTTCTTACAACAAGTATATCACCCTTCTCCCTCGGCGTATTTCTATAGTAGATACGAATTACGCGGCAATTACCACGTTCGTTAAGATCTAGGGAGAAAACAAAAAGTATAACGGTATGCCGTATAACCAACTCGACAGTAAGTTACGCCGGTTTTTTAAAATTTACCACCATATAACGGTGAAATCGCCCGGTTTTTACTTATTATTTCCAAGTATCTTGTCCGGTTAAGCCGAGGATTATTACCTCCGATACCTAACAAATTACTCTATTTTTCGTGAAATTTGCTATAACCTAAAGAGTCATTTCAAATACGATGTTAATCTTCTCCAATACCACACTAACTAGAATATTATTAATTAGTCTTATATACCGAATTATAAGAAAAAGTTGGAAAGTAAGATAAATCTCCTTGATCAAATACTTCATGGACTAATACTTTGCCAAATAAAATAATGAGAAACGTAGGAGCTAGCGACGGCATTATACGCCAATAAGTTCGGTAGGTCGTTACAAGTTACAAAACGTCCGAATACATTTTTCAATACACAGATACCACTTGTAAAAAAAAATTTTAACCAACTACGTTCCACATCGGTGACCGTAATAGTTCAAGTTTATAGTTCAACTGATATAAACCCTTAATCCCCTAAATTTTGTAACGACGAAGAAAATCCCTTTTACGCGTATTACATCAACCGTAAGTATGAGAGGCCCGGCTAGTATAGACAATGGAAAACCCGGACCTCTACCCACGAAAAAGGGTATTCCTTTTCCTCAAAGTCTTTAAATCAGCCAAACAAGTTTACTTCAAACGCCAAAAAAATCTGGATTTATAGCAAGTAAGGTTATTAGTTAATACGTTTCACTATTGTAAATTGTATTACCAAACATGTAATGTATTATATACACTTCCTCTCTACCTTTAACTAGGATTGCGTCAATTAAGTTATATGGTTTCAAGGTAATAAAGTTAAAAAGGAGGGAAAAAAGTTAAAGTCTATCGGCTAGCACGAAGATACCAATACTAATACTAGCCCAAAATCAACGTAATAACTCGCCAACCCCGCCTTTTTATACCACCTTAAAGATAAAGACCCTTACCGCTGATATAAAGATAAAGACTCTAATGTTATACACCTCTTTACTATCTAATATCGTTGTGCAAAACTGGTCTTTTAAGGTATTATGCAGGATACGAAGGCAGTACGGTACTTAATAGGAAGCTATTTGTAATAGATCGCGTTACGAAGGGATAATGATATTATTATGGAATTCAAATACGGGGATACTGGTTAAACTAATGTGAGCTTTAGCCCTAGAAAAAGGCTATCTTTATTAGGATTGACGATGGTTAAGATTGTTATTAACCCTATTGTTTTTTACATTTTTGAATCCTCTAACCCCTTCATTCTTTACGTTCAAGATATGAAAAACGTTAGCGTTCACTTTAACGTTGAGACTAACAAGTTAATACAAGTTAAAGCAGGTAGAGGATTTTTACTTCACCTTCAATAAAGGCACTTTTAATTTTATCTTTAAGGGCTAAAGTTAATAGTATTATACCTGATGGAGGCAAAGCTTTGTGAATTACATATTAAGTTTAATTACCCGGAAACTAATAAGATTTCCAAAGTTTTAAAGGCAGCTAGCTACGAAAATATAAACTTATGAACGTTAAAAACAATCAAATGGCTCTACCACTACTATTAAACATACTCTCAAGCCTCTTTAAAGTTTGAGTTTATACTGAAGAAAAAAACAAATATTTAATTTGGAAGTCATCATAAACGTATTTTACTAGGACGGTAAGCTGGTATTATAAGTTCTAGACTCCATTAATGCACTTCACAACGTAAAGTTTCTTAATACCATTAAGGCTAAAGAAACGTGGAAGGTAATAAGCGTTTTATAAATTAACCCGTAGTTAGGCTATCAAACATAGTAGTCCAAGACGCTGGAATTAACTTTACTACGATAAATCTTTAATTGAACTTCAGATAGATATGGATTAAATATAAATATATTCTCGTAAAGATTTAATAGGGTATTAGTAAGGTCGAAAAGGTGTATATCCTTTAATGAAATTCCTACGATATTGTTATACTAAAAATCGGAAATTTTACAAGCTAAGAACCATGGCTTTAAATAGCAGTAAAAAGCCTTAACAATAATATTAGTTCTAACGGATTTGTACCAACTTTATTGGTATTTAGGGCTTACCTACGTATAACAAATAAATAGCTACCCTCATTAAGTACCAAAAAACGTACCGCTGTATACAGAAAATCCTTGAAGAAACTAAAAAAGAATCGGAACGCCATCAGCTTAATAATACCTTTAATACCAAAAACGGACCATTAACAACAGACGTACTATCCCTCCCGGTTTAGATTAAAGTCCTCACGTATCGCAAGTGAAAATGAGATAGGCCGTATAAAATTTGAAGTACTATCAACTTAAACGTAGTAATTAACATTACTAACGGTCATATTATTTTTCATGCGATATAAGTCAAGCCATATCAGATACCCCTTAAGTGTTAAAAGTCTGATAAAGATCCTAACGACGATAACCTCACAGACGAACAAATTATCTAATACAACCATCTTGAGCCGATTATTAATATGCTAATGGAACGTCAACTGCGTCAAAAACAACTTAAAAAGAGGATATATACTAAAGAGAAGGACTATGATAAGGAATACAAGCCTAAAAAGATATAAATGAAGACGTAGGTGTTTCAAAAGGAAAAGTCTAACGGATAACTTACCCTTAAATTACGTGTCGAATTCATTATTAATATATTGTGTTATCTGTTTCCAAAAAAAAAGATTAAGTAAAAATTAACGATTTATTTTACTAGAAGTTATATAATTTATACCATTGGCATTATTAAAAGAGTAAAACTTTATAATGTTGGACTAAAAATTAATTTACGAAATTATAGGTAAAGCTACAGACCGACCGCACAAAACCTTACTACTCATCTTTGAAAGATACGATAATAAAAAAAAGGACGAGATCCTCACTCAATCGCCAATGATCCAGAAAATTACCTAGCATTTAATTGTCTTAATTGCTATTGGTTTAACTACTAGCGTAAAAGATCAGTTTGAATTTAATATACAGGACATTTTGTAAGCTTATACGTAGTCTGCCACCAATCATTATCGGATTGTACTACTAAAACTGCTAAAAGAACTAAGAAACAAGTTTCCGAACGGTAGGACAATACGCTATATTAAGCCTCTCTACGGATTGACCGAAACAAACGTATACTGGTTTCTAATGTACCAGGCGTACTTTGAAAACAGGCCAGGTATAAAGACTTTAACGTTCCACCCGTACCTATTAATAATAAATAGAAAAGACCTTGGCATCGTAGGTATACAAACTAATAATACACTTTTCCTCAAAAATACTAAGTTTATAACGGCGGAATAACTAATTATCGAAAAGTTAGGTCTCCAAAAGTTGAATCCAATTAAAGTGTTCATTAAAATCATAGAATTTAACATGAATAAATTGTTAATTTGAATTTATAGTGTTAAACCTAACAACGGAACATATATTAGCCTACATAAAAAAGGGAAATCCATAAACCTAACGATTATCAATAAGGCCTTCGAAGCAAGATTACAAAGATACCTAGAACAAAAGGCTCATATGGCCTATATCGCTACGCTATACTAACTGGAAGTATTGTACGACCTTTCCATTACGGCATAAGTATAAGATCCTTAAAAATATAACTTAAACAAATTAAATGATCGGATTTTATAGTAAACGTGCTAAGTAAAAAGAGAAAGAAATATAGTCTTTATAAATCTAACGAAAACAAAGCTAATAATCTTTGCGAACAGGTTAATTGCCAATCATATTAACCTTACCTTGAAAATAGGCTTTTTAATAATCCTTGTTAACGAGGATAATTCTAAAAGGAAATTTACAATCACTGAAAACCTTATATACCAAATATTAGTTCAATGTAGACATGTAACCTGAAGCGTAGTAGCTTTAAAATTCTACGGTATAATGACAGGCTTTGACATCGACATGGTAATTAATAACACATTAAGAAATATCATTAATCGATTGAAACTGCCTCCGATACCCGTCTTAATGAATAATGATTCCCAAAGTCTATACGAATAATTATTAAATCGTGGTAAGACTAAAAAAAAACGTCTAATAATAGAAGTAATAACTTTAAAGGAGGTATACAAAGCCCTGGAAATCGAAAGGTTCCGGTAAATTAACAGTCAAAATAACTCCACCAACACTATAACTAAATCTACGCCTAATAACGTCTTGGAAAAGATTGTAAACATTAATATGCTAACCATACGAATCGAGAGCTAAGTGAACTTCCTAGTACGAGACGCGATGAAACAAGATAGCCCTGGAAAACTAGAAAACTACCAAGGTAGTAACGTTAATAGAAAAGGTGGCAATTGTAGTAATTTAAATTACTGTCAAAAGGTACGCAATTGGTGGCGTACCTTATTTGTACATGTTTGTAGCGAAAGACCTATGCACGGAAATTAAGGAATAAAAGCCTTGAAGGGGTGGGACAAAAGTCTATAAGGGGCCGTAATTAAGGTTGATTTTAGTACAGATCAATCGGAATTAATGGGAGTCTGGCTTATTGTTAGATTATAGATTAAGAACGGATTTAAAAGGTTACCAATTAATAGTTAGCTACGCTAGCGTACAGGTACAAAACAAAAAGCCGACAGCGTTAAAATAGCAGTCAAATACAGTACAATTAAGTTAACTTTACTTATAATTAAGTTGATTGTACATACTGCAAATTGACTGCAGGTTGTGGGACTACACTGCAAGTGTAGTGCAGTAGGTGCCCACTTCAAAGTGGGGTACAGGCCAAAACATTTGGCCATACAAATAAATGTGCAGACCGGCTAGCGGTCAGCCAAACGTAGAACCAACATATATAAATCAACAATATCAACGCAGCACCAGTTACATTGAACACAGTGATTCGAATCGACTACATTGAAACGATAAAGACCTACCAATACTTTATACAAATGTTTTATAGGTAACTTAATTATCATAATCCACTGCGATGAATATTCATCCTAAATAATAATTTCCACTATCAACAGCGCCTTTACCTTTGAAAACTCACACGTCATCAAAGAATTGCGCATTACCTATAATAACTTTAAGTTTATCAAAAACGGAATTTTTGACCTAAATAATATTATTATTCCAAAGAGCAAATCATGTCGTACCCAAATTATACATCAGAATCATAATAAGATTATATCATATTACTACAACAATAACGAAAGAATGGACACAACCAATAAAATTATTAATATATCAAATTCACATAACACGTTGGTGAAAACCTAAAAACCTATTTATTATACTACTGTATAATTTTTTTGTTCCAACTTTATTCAAGTTATGAAAACTTAACTTGTGAGTTATAGATTTTGTTCATTATTTCCGTAAAATTTATGTCTTAAATACCATTATACTTTTACTGTAGTTATAAATATGAATATACTGTATCAAAAGTTTACTGGTTACCTAAAATACATTACCTCATCTTTGAAACAGGTTCGATTTTTGAAAGATGAAAAAATGGTTTTATAACGCGAATCTATTAACAGTACTAATTCATAAATATAAACGATTTCAATAATATTACCTAATTTATATCAACATTTCAATAATACCTATCCAAGAAGTAGAAAAATATTTTTGCTACATTTCTTGACTTACATCATAAAATATAAATTTATAATTTATTACTGAAGCAATATCGTGAAACAATATTCAAGCAATTGAATAAACTTTGCTAAAAAGAAAATAACTAACTAATAAGTACTGCGAGTAAGACTCAATTTAGATATTGCTATATTTAAAATCACAAAGTATCACCGTTTTTTTAATCTATTATTTTTATGCAGAGTTTAATATTAAACTCTTCCTACTAGATTTCCCCGAATCAATACCGAAACGTAAAAAGAATTCAACGTTTATAACACCTGGTAAACCTTTTTGAAATCGTGATGCAACCAAAGGAATATTTCAATATAAGTTATAATTGTGAACAAAATTAACACAATTATATCAATATTTAACGAATTTATGTATTTTAACATTGGTTGCATTTATAATAAAGTTTGTAACTTGAAAACCGAGTAAATCATTTTACGAATCCAATCATAAATAGTATTATGTCTTCACTTATTTTAACATGCACTCTTGGATTTTTCCCCTTTAATTTGGCTTACATAGAAGTTTCAGGTCGACTTTCCATGCATTAATATTATAATCTTTACCTTCAATTGGTTCTTCAAAGTTTTAACAAATTATGAACGATTTCAAAATTTTATTCATCCGCAATAAAATAAGACAAAGCTATGAGGATAGCGTTAGAATAGTTAAGGGGCGGGGGTATAATAATATCTAAAATGTTTACAATAAAACCTACCATAATGACCCAATCGTATAATGTAATTACACTCTTTCATAACAACTCACTTCCAATTCATAAACATGTAAAGTGTTGGTAGGGCTTTAGATGTTGCAACGTTGTCGATTCTATTGGTCGAACTAACAGTAGAATTACAGTAGTCAGGTTGTGGATGTATTGTTCTAGGTTTGGAAGACCGCTAGCCGGTCTGCACAGTAATTTGTGTAGCCAATTGCTTGTCCCGTACCCTAGTGTGAATTGGGGCGATACTGCACTTGACTGCAGTCAATTACAGTAGGCTCGTACGAAACAATGCATTCAACTTGCAGTTAGTATATTTAATTTTACTCCAAGTAAAGTTGATCTATTTTACTACAAATACTACTTTTTCAAAACTAGCGGATTTCTAATTTGTACGTGTACGCTAGTATTATTAACCCATCTTTTTCAGTAAACGCTAAACTGCATACTCGTTAGCTGGTTAAACAACTTTTCACTTCAATTCATCTTTACATCGAAATGTAGCCAATTACATTCAAATTGATTCCGATTACCGTTAATTACCCTGCGGCTTCCAGATCGGACTTTATCGATTTTTTAAAAAAGTTCTTTCGCTATAGGACTTTTCAAACTTCCACTTTAGCCGAGCTAGTCAAACAAGTTACTATTATTTATCCCCTGACAGTTTTCTAGTTTGCCAGTATATCCTTAGATGCTGTTACGTAATCTAGGCTTTCCGGGCGGCCTATAAACGTAGACTTCGATGTGTATGGTTAGTCTATTATTATCTACAAATGTATCTAAGGTTATATTTAATGATATCTTTGGCATGACATTAGTAGGGTTGTCTTTTCCGTCAATCCACCGGAATTCATCAATCTTCCTCCCTTTGTAGGCTTTATGTAATGTTATTACATCGATTATCGAACGTTTTTCGCTGGTGGTTCCGAGTTTTGAAAAGTATTTGAATAGGCTCCTTAAGTTGATACAAATTATTACCGGGATGGGAGAAATATTTAACTGCCTAATAATAATGTTAAAGAATTTTCATAGTGTTATACCTACATTAAAGCATGTTATTATACCGTAAACCTGCAAAGTTAACACATTTTGTATGATCCTTTTTAATGTAACAATGGTTTAGTGGATTAGGTTATCGACAATATTAAATTGGTCTTCCCACTTATTTTTTTTAACGAGGGTTATTAAATACATGATTTGTAAAAATAGGTAGGTGTTACTTATAAAGATCCAATTCGTAAAAGTTATTAACTTGACTTCGACAATGCGATTAAAACTATATTAATCTCTCGATTTATATTCCGTAAGAATTACTTCATCCTTCTATTAAGAAGGATAAATCAGTTACCCATAGGATTTTCATTTACGTTACGATAAAGTGGTTGTAAGAGGCTTTTGGTTGATATAGGGTGGAAATATAACTGCCATGAGCACGCTGGTTGAGGTACTGTTAGGCTTTAGCTACGTTAGTCTTATCGATTATAGCCAAATCAGTGCCCTGACTCTTGTGGCCAAAGCTAAGGTCGGTATTAATACCAAATATACGGATTAACGATATGTTAAAGTTTAGTTGATTATCTTTCGTTAATGTTGTCACCGGCCCATAATTATAGAACTTTGAGTCATTAATCGCCTGCTATTACGATGTCACAAAACTAGTCTTTCCAACGAACAGGGTATCATCAGTTTATATACCCAATAGACCGAAGTCGTTTTTTACTTTATTGATAAATACGGGTTATACGTTAAAAACTTTATACCTAACCGTAATTTAAAGCACGACAAGTAGGTTAAAAAATAGTAAACTCTTACTTTAACCAGTCTGTATTAAGGCTTCGTATATCGTATTACTGTACCTAATGAGTAGATAGGCCCTAGTTCTTTTAGTAATTCCAGGAATATGATACGTTATAAGTCCAGTACTAAATATATGCAGGCTTACATTATATTTAGGCCATTAAAAATAAATTAACCTTCAGTCTTAGATAATAAACTTACTGTTAACATGATGACCAAGCTTTAAATAATATTTTGAATGGTTAGCGATTATGTGAAGATCCAGATGTTTTCTTCATTACAGTATTTTTAAGCGACCAAGCGTGAATTTTCGTATGGCTGCTTCGTGGTCATGCCTTTAAATTCGTGGATAATATTCGACTTAAATATCATGATATTTGGGTCTTAATAATTTAAATGAGCCTTTGGTATGAATTATATGAATTTTTGAGTTAGTAAGTCATTAATGTCTACCTTGTCCTTTTATTCAAAAGGTTTAACAGAAGTTTCAATAATACTTCGTACTCAAAATTTTAGTGTCCAGTTTCCGTTATCTTTTTCTTTCTTGTTTACCTAAATAGTATTGTAAATACGGTCTGGTGTATATTCCTCTTTTTTAACGTTACTTTTCTTAGGGGGCCATCCACGCTAACAGCGTTTTTAGGCTTATTAATTATAGGTAAAAGAGGTTTGTATTAGCTCGGTTGCTTGTATTAAAGGACTTTATCCTTAGTAGCTCTAATTCAAGGCTTGAACACATAGGTCGAGAGAATAAAAAACCGTAAACATTTTAATAATTTCTTTAAAATTGGTGATACTAAATATCTTATATAGGCTTTCCTATTTGTCTGGCTCCCGCCACACGAGGACTTTATTTTATAGTGATAAAATAAGTACGTTAATCATTGTTAGGCCGTTTTTGATGTTAATAGTATCGTTAACTTAACGGCGCGCCAATTCCTTTCGTAATTCGTTTATTGTTTTTTTATAGGCCGTAGATCGCTTTTAGGTTCTGGTGAATAGCAGAGATTTACTCGTTAGGTGTAGGTACGCTCCGAAGACTAGTAACGTTGGCATTAGGTCTTTTGGGATTATAGTATCGTTTAAGCCTTTTACCGCCATTTGAAAGCGTGGCTACGGATCCGTGAGGCTTTCAATTTCTAATATAAGGATATTATACTCTCGTCTAAGAAGGGATTATATCTTTTTAACCTATCTAATACTCTAGTGAGCCTTCATGACCACCTATTTACACTAAATACCCATTCTTTAAACATTTTTCCAAAACTCTGCCTCCGTAAAGCTATTACCAGTATTGTAAACAACGACGTTAGGTGGGCCTAGGTACGTATTAATTTAAAGTGTCCTTCACTTTTTCGACGTATCTTTTGCCGAAAGAGACTTTAAAAACTTAGCTCTGTCAAAAAAAGTTACAAAATTAACGACATAGAGAATAGGTATATTATTCAAGCAAACTATATTAATAAAAACCTTCTAATTAAAGTTCTTCATATCGTTTCTAACATATTTCTGGGCAGAACCCACATTTGTTAGTGCCGATACTAGACTATTATACGATATCTTAACATCGTAGTAAAAATTTGCTAATCGCTCTCTCAATATTTACCGTTATAGGTGCTAAACCGACTACACGTACCTACGATCTTCCTATAAAGAATTTCCGATCTTTGGTTACTTCCTAAGGGCCTTAACATAAGCGTTAGGTATTTGGACCGCTTCCGGTAGAAAAAGATATTATTACGTATCGATCCCTACGCTTTAACGCCGAATCCCCATATAAGGAATTCGATACGTAAAGGCGAGACCTCGAAGTCCGCGAGTCCGTTTATACGGCGTGCGAACAGACTTTTAACGCCTTCTTTACTCATTATAACGGACCTGGTTTTACCAAATACCGGGAGTTGGCGTTACGTATTGTATCAAACGTTACCTAGTATCTGGCTAATAGGGGTTTAAGGACGCTGATTACGGAAAATACATTTTCCGTAAGCTTAACTTTTACTTTAATAAATCAAATTCGAAAAAAACCCTCGAAGGTTTACCCGAACCCCTTGTTCTATTGACTTTACGACGACTTTAACCTCGTATATAATAATAATTAATAAAGATACTAGTTTTATCAATTAACCTACGCTAAACCTAAATATTATATAGGCCATAATGATAGAAAAAAATAGGACTCCAGTCCTTTTAACACCGTGTGTTTAATTTAAGTTTATAGCGAGATGTTAAAATCCAGCTCTAAATCAATCGAAATTTTACTCCGTATAACGTAGTACATTTTAAAGGGTAGTGGAAAAGGTGGGTTTATGGGTTTTTATGAGGGTCATTAAGGGTTTTAAACGGAAAGTTGAAGGATTTACTTTTGAGTATACCCTAAGTAAAAGGGTATAATTATACTCGTCAGTTATTCAATCCGCAAATGAAACTTCTATAAGGTTCTTTATACGGTACGCGAATATAACGACTAGAATGAAGATTTTTTTCAAAGAAGATTTTACCGGTGGTATTTCATTTTTTCGGTGATACTTCCGCTACATTATATCAAACGTAGTATACGTATACAGTTAATTGGGTTCCTTGCGTTATTTATATACCCTTTTAGGATTAACCAACTAAAGTTTCCAAAATAAATAAAAAATAAATCGTTACATCAACTAGAGTTATGCTAATGAATGTCTACCTATTAGTTTACGGTTAAAATGTATATATAAGCTTAACCACTTGGATTATCTCTTGCTTTCGGTTCTTTAAGTCTTTTATTCTTTTTAATATTATTGAAAGGGATCATTCGATAAACAAACGACACCAATTATAATTTCACAAAGCTACGTACATAGATTTGTATATTAATGTACGATATTTCTGGTAGATTTGAAACCTTAATTTCTCGGTTCTTATTAGAAATTAACCTGCTAGAGCGTATATAACGACTTTGAAATACTATAATCATTACGGGAATTTTCCTTTCGTATTAAACTATTATCTAACGGCCTTTAAAAAAAGGGTAAATATATACACGTATTAAAGCACCGCTTTAAAAAAATATTTCGAACGAATGCGGTATAATCCTAAAAGAGAAAAATAGCGAAGGCTTTTGCTAATACCGTTTTTACCGCTTTGAAGCCCGTGGAAAATATTATTCGCCCGGTAAAAAGGAGTAGAAAGTTAAAACTTTATTATAATAGTATTCTATAATATTTCGGTAACAAAGGGGTAGCACGATCTTTATTTTTTATATTGGGTTACGAAGTTGAAAATTATATAGTTTCGTTTCCTAATGCCTATATATCACGTGATTCGATTTCCTCAGTCTTTACATTGCTTGGAGAAAGCTAGTTTAATGACATTCAGAGCTAAATTATATTATAGAATACTACGAGTAAATTCTTTAAGCTTCCCCGTATAATAATCTCAATACAAAAGGAGTTTATATTTAATACCTTCGTTAACCGGCTTTTAAGTAGCTAAGGTAAATAGGTTACAAGTTTCAGGGTACGAGTTTCGGGATACCTTTCATTTAGAGTTACTAAAATGAGACTTAATGTTTCTGAAGCTTTAGCTCTAGGGTTTTAAATTTTATTGGTAATTATTACTAAAGCTCTTCAGAATATTAGGTTACCTACTTTAAATTCAATTTCTTTTATATTCGAATTCGATTTCCCATCTCTTTTACATACTAATACTGCGTAGGTTTACTTCTTAAACTATATACAACAAGGCGACGGACCGGATCCTTATACCATTACATATAAGAGCTCAACATTTTCGAATAGCTTTTAATATTAGGTACGTCCTTTGCGGAAATAATTAGAGCGATCATGTGTTACTTACCTCTGGAAATGAATACCAGACTTACGATTACCTATATTAATATAAGTAAGGTGGTAATTATATACCAGGCGTTGTTTATAGGTTACGCGGTCGTAGGTATTTATATTATCAATGTATAGAAGCCTTAGTGCAATAATAAATATAATGGGTTCAGATATACGGAACGATACTTAACGTACGACCTTTTTTTACTGGTTTTATATTAGGGGGGCTTTACTCATACTGAGTAGTGACAACGAAAATTATTATTAAGTATTTGATTTCGGATCCAGATAAATATCCAAAGAGGGCATTTTTTAACTTTAGATATTTAAAATAGAAATTTGACAGGAATTAGTTATTACTACGCGTAAATGTAATTTATATTATCAATATTCATGAAAAATCTGGTTACTGATGAGGTCTTTTCGCAGCTATATAACTGGATATCCGGGCCTTGAAATATTGTAAAAGACAACTTTAATCTTGCATATAACCGTACGAAATCTACATAGAATAATGCTCTTAGAGGGAAACCCTTAAATACTTAGGCAAATGTTATCGGAATATATTATAACGATAAAGTAAAAGTTTTTACGTATCGTTGAAGATATATCTTCGAACTTACCTTTATTAATCTTACCGAAGTCATTATAATCTTGCGGCTTGGCCTAAATTATAAGTCCGATTAAAGAGTTTTACTTATTTTTTAAACTTGTAGATTCCTCCTTATTATCATTTTTTGAACTAGGGTTTCGAAGGTTAATTATTTTAAGTTTAGGGGCTTAATTAGTATTGGTATAGTTTATTTACGTAAAACCTCGGATATAATGAACGATGCCGCGAAATACGGTTAGACGGTGGCTTTCATACAATTATGTTTCAATATCCTTTATATGGTTAGAAAAACTGTTACGATATAGGTCAAAGTTATGGTATAGTGGACCGCTGAATTAAACCGGGTTCGATATTATATAAGAAAATCGAACGAAGTCCGGCCTCGACGATTTAAATCCATGAAACTTAAGAATTTCTCAGCAAAAGAAAGTAAGGTAAAAGCTGGCTTGGAGAAACATAAACTAGATCAGTCCACCGACTTCGTGAAAATATATGATATTATTAATTAATATAAACTCCCTTTTTTGTTTTGGGCTCCCCCCTTTCAGGTAATGAGTTAACCTATTTTTAACGAATATTAATAAGTTTATTCGTTATAGCATAACATTTTAAAAAAGGTTTTAGTTATCAATATTTTGGCCGACAATCTTTTAAACGATTAAAAAGAATCATAATATACAGTTTTGTAAGGGTTAAATATTTTCGATGAAGAGGTATTACAAAATATCATAAACGTCCGAAATTCTTCCTTTAGACCCAACGACATAACGGTTTAACTTCTTGAAACTTATTAGGTATGTATTGGAAAACCGTTTCGTACTTTTTGAAACAAATACCTTCGCTTAAAGATTTTTCTGTAAGTATAACAATAATCAGCAGTTTTGAAAATACCTCAATTAGGGGACCGAAACCCATTATAACTACGTTCCTAGAGATTAACCATACTGATTACAGTATATTTTAAAAGTTTCAAACGTATAGTAATACGAAGAATTTATCATTCCTTGATTATACGGAGTATAATTCACGCCGAATACGGAGTAAGAATACCTAAACTATTCACTGCTAATTAATTGATAACCTTAACTTACGATATGAAGTTTGTATTGATTAAAGGTAAGATTACGTTTATCCTTTTTAGGGAAGTGTAAAAGGCGTTCGAAGCCTTTTTCTACGACTTTCTAATGTTTCAAATACGATGTATAAAGTTTTACCGGAATTTATTTACCTTTATTAAAGGGTTCTTAACCGAAAAGATTATAAAAGTATGGTATTAAACGGCGACTACGGGGTTTTTAAACCTTAGTTATGGTACCCCATAAGGCTGACCCCTTCTCCCAGGACTTTATATAATCTATTTATTAAACTTTACTGAATATTATATAGTCCGGGTCTTTATATACACCGACGACGTCCTGTTTTTACGAACCTCAGACTCCTCAAAGTTTAACATTGTAAGCTTCGAAACTAACGTATGAAAAGCTATTACATAGGTCAATAGTAACTAATTAATTTTGATTTCGGGAAAGTTGGAACTATTATATATTAACGGCTCTAAGGTTTTATAAATTTCGTTTAATATGAAAATCCCTTTCTTTTTATTTATTTAAGTTCGATTTACCCGGTCATAGGATTTGCGCCTTATACCAAATCTTAGGGTATATGATAACTAGGGTTTTGGTTCGATCAAGCCTTATTAAAAAGGGTATATATTAGTGAAGGGTTAACGAATGCTTTAATGGTCGTTCGGTATTCTAAAGAATTTTCAAAAACGAAATATAGGCCCATACTGTACCTTTTATACATGATAAATACTACCGTAGTTATACCTATATTTATTTATAGAATTAAAACTTCATACTCTAAACGTAAGTAAAACGTTTTTAAAGTGTAATTCACGGCTTTATTAGTTATTCTAGTAAGGGGGATTTCCCTATTATATAGGATTATACTAAGTGTCGTTGACTTACCGGATGTCAAATTACCTTTTAATAGGCTTGATACAATATAATAATTACTTCGTTTCATTTATTGTTAAAAGACCTTGAACTTTGAATATCTATTCGTATAATGAATTGAAACAACGTCCGTAACGAAAGCTATAAAGAAAATAATCTTTACCTTTATAATTATGTTAACAGATAAAAAGGGAGTTATATATAGCATTATAATTTCTAAGAAATCCTTTCAACTTTAGGCGCGCATGGCACATATTACCTAAGGCGACCTCAACAACTTTCATCCGTTACTACGGAAACCAAAACCAATAAAGATATGGATTCGCCTACATTTCCACAATATTAACGTAAGATTCGCTAACTCTTTACGATCTATTTTAATAATTTTATGGTTGACTCTTAGATACCTCGTCAAATTTACGAATGAATTACCTCAAGAGGACGTAGCCTTATTTTTGAAATTTTGTTAGCTAATTTCAATCGTTACTATATCACAATTTTTATCGATAGGTCCGAACAACTTATTCAAGCTAGGCGTTACATTGAATACGGGTACGTAATATACTGGGATAGACGTAACATTACGAAGGGTTCCAAAGGTTTATACCCCAATAAGCACGTTTTTAACGCGAAAGTTATCGAAGACTTCCGCGGTTTTGAAGAGGTTTCGCGTTGCATCCTAGGCGAAATAACGGTTTTCGTAAATAATATATTTATAATCTCAAGCTTAATTGAGGACTTTAACACGTCCTCCTAATAGGTTTTCCGAGGTTTTCACGCGATAATCGAATAGTATTAAAACTTTATAAATGTTAGAAAAAGGTTTATGATATATATACATTGTCGAAAACGAGACTGCAGATAAGCTCGACGGCCTAAGGGTTAAATCCTCTACCTTTTACGAAAACAATGATTAAGTCTTTATAAACGGGGTAAAATCGTTATTACGATTTAACCTTAAAGTTGGAAAGAGAGAGTGGTATAATTAAAAGGAGGTTAAACTATTTCCTTAGTATGAGAGTTAAGGTTTTACGTATACGATTAAGCCTAGATCCGAATTCGGTACGTTCGTCTAATTGAATACCTTTTTACCTTTAATACTGTTATTACCGCCCTTTTTATACCGTTTCCTTACGATAAGACAAGGGTACGGTAACTTCGCCTTATATTTTCGAAAGTTCGAACTTTTGGATGTAAAAGGGTGGTATTATTATTGTAACGGCAAATGTAACGTAATTTATCTAATATACTACTAGGTTTCGTTAAAAGTTTGAAAAAGTTAGTTATGGAACCTTAAGAAACCACTAATCGGGTGGATACGTCATACTTATATAAAAATGGTCCTCGAAAACCCTATTTTTTTGGGACTTTACCCACGTTATGAATCATTTTTTGTAAAATATGTGTAATTAAATTATTGCCTTATAAAGCTGTTTTACCGCTCGCTGGTAACGATTACGTTTTATGCCCGCCGGCGAATACGTATAAAGACCGTCAGCTTATATCTTTGTTACTATTACTATTACCAATACCTCTGTCTTTACTACGAAAAATCTAATCCCTTTATTAGTTTTATCATAATCGTTATCAAAACCTTTATAAAGATCGCCTGACGAGCCCGTTCTTTTTGTAAAGGAATCGTAAGTCTTGAAAAAGGATTCGAGGTAACGGCGGGGGCGGCGATGCGTAGAGTATCAAAAGCGTCAATGGGCGACGTGGTAATAAGCCAATTAAAGATAAAGTCTGTTTCTCCATCGCTATTAAACTCTTCGTTACCGCCAGTACCTGTTTAGGCCCCTTTAGTAATAAAAACCCGTCGCTCTAGTAATACAAGTATAATAGCTTACATAATGTTACCCTTCGCCGCCTTTGAAACAGCGCGTAGGGGTCTTTATAAGGCGGTAAGGCGTTTAAAGGGCGCCTTCACCACGATGGCGACACGGTAGGCTGTTAACGGCTCGGCGACGATAAAAACGACGGTAATATACCCTTCATAACGCTTAGTTATTATCGTTATACGTTAGGTCCGTTCTTTTATAATATAGGTATAAAGGGGGTAATATGCGTGTAATTGGCGTATTTAACGCTCTTTTTTCATCTGATATAAACCCTGTTATTTGCACCCATTAAAAGGGACCACACGTAACCCGCATAGGGTTACTCCCCGTCGGAAACAAGGAGGTAGCTGGTAAGGTGAGTCGACGGAGTGGAAGGGGAAGGGAAAAGAAAGGACAAAAAAGGCAAGGTAGCGAACCGAGTTAAAGATACGCTTAATGCGTTTGAAATGTAAAAGTTTCCTAACCCTGGCTCAACAGGTGCGGGCGCGTGTGGCACGGCTTTTTCGGGTAGGTATTATTAAACAACAAGGGTAATTAGGGTACTCTAGCTAAAGGGGAGGCGGGAGATAACGAAAGAAGGGAGTTAGAAGAAAAGGAAGCTTATTATTATTAGTTTTTTTTGGCGGTTATTTTAAACAAGGTTTAAATTTAAGGGTCGTATTAATACGGATGGGTTTTTATATTGGGTAACGGGGTATAAATCACTTCGTATATATAAGGGAGGTCCTTAAGCGGTTTGGAATATTCTTTAACGCGTACGTATACGCGTACGCGTTTTTCTTCCCAGTTACCCCCTTTAGAGTCATTTACTACTTTCTTTCTGGATTTATAGGTTCCCTTTTTCAAGGGACCAAAACTGGTTGTATCCCTGGCGCAATGAGGCGTTAGGCGGATACTATGATAGCCACGTTAAGTGTCCTAACTAGAGCTATAGTTAACACGCCTACGGGTCTTTAAACTACGGAGAAACTTAAGGTTTGAATTATAGGGGTGGCGTAGAATGTCAACAGCGCTCTGTGGCTATACTCACGTGCATTACGACCCCTTCCGCCGCTATATACAGGTATAATTTGGAGTAGTGAGTGCGCCTCTTCGTGGCGAGAACTGCTCAGTGATAGTAAAATATAAAAAGACTTAAATATCTTATATTTTTTTAATATAAACTTAAATTTTCGACGGCTTGAATCATACTTTTGGCAAGAGTAATAAAGCTTTTCGATAGCTATTATGTTAAAGTATTCCATATATTTGTATCCTGCGGACTTCAAGACTTAATACAGATTATTACCGGCTAGATTTTTTAAGCGTTAGTGTAATTGTATCTCCGACTTCGTTAGGTCTGACAACATTATTTCCAGGCCATAAAAATAAAACCATAGGTACTCTCACTTAAAGGTGGGAGGAAATCTTTGGTCGTTTTAAACTAGCTCGACGGCATCAACGTCATTTATAACGCCAAGTGTCTTTATATCCTTCGAATAAGGAAGAAAATGTGTAAAAAAATTAAAAACATAAGACGTAATTAACCCAATAATAATTTAAATTACCGCTATCTTCAGTAACGATTGTTGTTTGACTGGTTTTAAGCTAACTTTGACTTTGTTAACAGCGTAACTATTTTTCTCAGTAGCTATAATACTTTCCCTCCGCAGTGTCACGTACCTAGAATAGTATTTTGTTAAGTACCTTATTGCTCTAGTATCTAACATAATACCTTAAAACATATAGTCCACGTAACGATCGCGAAGATTGAAGGTGTGTAAGGAGTCAAGTGCTTAATTAAGGTAAAGGTAAGGGTTTTTAACACCTAAATGGTATGGAAAAGCATAGTCGACTAGTTATTCAGCTTCGTTAGGAGTAGTATTTTTATGCTACTTGATTTTTTTAGGGTTATTATTACCATTAATTGGTTTCTTGCCTTTGAAATTTGCGATTCAATTTAAGTAATCTTATTTAGAAGTAATTGAGTATTAAATATCATATATTACCTTTTCGTTATTTCGTTCATCAGGGGGGGGGGGTAACGAGCAAACTAATAGCCGGACTTATTTCAAATTTAATATTTCTGCCACTACTACGACAATAGTATTGACGATTAGCAAGTCTGTTTAAATTTTTGACTTATTATCGTTAACGTAATTGTTACCTTTAGTGTATAATCGATGGGTTAAATTATAGGCGTTAAAGGCACCCATAGCCGTATTTAGGAGTAACGTAATAAACTACCGTAATATTTTCTTTATTTACGTTAGAGAAGTCACCATCTCAGGGGTATATATGAAACGAACTTGGTATACTTATTATTATGATTACAAGCGAGGGATGTAATTTGTTAAAAAAGCATTCACAAGTAGTATTTAGGCGTTATAATACGTATTTAAACTTGTCAACACCATAACTTTTACCTGTACCTGTTTGAAAAGTGTATCTTCAGTAGTATAGGCTTAGTACATTACTTGCTAATATAATATTAATTTGTCAATTATTTGGTTAAGTATATTCATAAGTGTTTCCTCTTTTTTCTTTTCATTATTACTGAGTTTTATTGATTATTGGTTTAGTTTATATAGTATTAGATAAGTTGGACATTTAATTTCATGTAGATTTTTATATTATTGTAAACTTTACAAAAAGTGGTTTTTCTGGTAAGAAAAGTTAGGTAATAATTCCTAAAATACCTTATAAAAATTCCGGGAAAAAGTAAGTAAAAAATAAAAGGAGTAACTTTTATCTACTTATAGATATTTTTTAAAAAATGCATTTTTTTAGTATTTAAAAGGTTATAAATCTTTCGGTTATACTTTTTTACATTGTATCAATTCTTAGCGAAATTCGTAAAAAGTTCGTAATCAATATAAACCATTTTAATAGGTCTTAGGGGTAATTCGAGATAGTTATCTGAGTCTTTATAAGTGTTTTGTGGTAGTTTAAGCTTTAAAGCTCTCGAGATACAGTGTACGGGGTAATTATTAGTCTTTTCCCTTGAGGGATAAAGTTCTATAGTAAAACATATATTGGGTTTTCGCTTATAGATAAACCTGCCGTGAAAAGGCTTTCAGGGGACTTAACGAATAATATTAAAGTATTAAAGGGCAAAAAGGACCTAAAGGTTTTCAGGGACTTGACGATATTATTTAATTAACTGGTTTAAATTGCCGACATTAATTCCTCTGGCTGCGTTAGCGGCTATTGCTTTACGTGCCCTGCCGTCGCTGACGGCGTATTCCGCGCTATCACGTAGAGGTGTTAAGTACAAAACAGGTTAACAGGGTCTTTATTACCAACGCGTAAAAAGGTTTAACTTAATTAAAGATAAAGTAGAGGTCTCCTAAAACGCGTATAAAGGCGTGATAGTTCCTTTATATCCGTTCCCTTAATTTATAGGTCTTAAAGTAATTTTTTAAATCAGGTTTACTCGAAAAAGGGTTTTGCCAAGCTAATCGAACTTTCCTTCGACACGTAAATCCCTCGGCGCTTCAATTAGCTTTTAATTTAAACTTCACAGTCTTTTAGGTTTCCTTTTGTTTATCAAATGTCCAATCGTCCAAAAACTTACTATATTTACAGAAAATACAGTTAAGGTTTTCGCTGCCATTATATTTATAGATATAAAGCCGATGGTGTTGGTTAATTACTTTTCGGTTAAGTCCTTATTAATGTCGTATCTCTAAAGATGATGGTTGTAATGTTTAGCGAAAAGGCATCCGAGGGCCTTAATTGTCTTTTTTGCTAGCGGGGTCGGTAATAGCTTTAAAGTAAGCTCTAATTTTAACTATTTTAACGTTTTAGTTTATATAGGACGTGTAGAGTAAAGAACTTGATATCATAATGTAAGGTTGCGTAGAAACTTAACGACTTGGCATTGGATCGCGCGGCGTAACTTTTTTGGCGCGACTTGGCGATTCTTAGTGTTTTCCCTTAAAGTAACGAACTTAACGATTAAATTAGCGTAGGATAAGTAAAAAAAAATGAAATAGGTGTAAAAGTTTTGTGTAAAGGATAATGTTGAAGAACGTTTGTTATTATAGGCTATTGGCATAGAGAATTAATTGTTTTTCTATAGTAGTAATACCTGTAATACTACTAACTTAACCGTTCACCAATTCGCCGAATTTTAAGACTTTTAATAGGTAATCTTAACGTTTTTTAAAAAAATTTATAAAGATTTCCTAGTGTTTTTAATAGCAATACCGTCGTTACTTTTAAACTTTTGTGAATACCGACGTAATCCAAAAGTCTTTCGCAATAATCTTTTCTTTACCCTAACTGTCGTTGTTAACGTAAAGCGTAACCAGAAAGTAGTTTTTTCTTTTATTTAGCTTATTTGTGCTTAACTTAATAAGCATTGATTATTGTTGGTAGGGTTTTAGACCTTGTAACGTTGTCGATTCGATTGGTCGAAGTAACAGTAGTATTGCAGTAGTCAGGTGGTGGATGTATTGTTTTAGTTTTGGCAGACCGCTAGCCGGTCTGCACAGTAATTTGTATAGCCAATTGCTTGGCCCGTGCCCTAATGTGAAGTTGGGCTATACTGCACTTGACTTGCAGTCAATTACAGTAGGCCCGCTCAAAACAATACACTCAGCTTGCAGTCAGTATAGTCAACTTCACTGTAAGTAAAGTTGACCTACTGCACTGCAAATACTACTATTCCAACATAAAGGTAATATGTGAAGGTTTAAGTCCAATTATCTTGATAATACCGTCCCGCCAACTAAACTTTAAATACCTTTGACAGCCCCAACATCTTAACTAAAAACCCGATTAAATTTAACACCCGTACCCACAACGTAAATGACCCAAGCGCCTACCCACAAATCCAAGTAACTCAGAGGTTGTTTTTATTGGTCACGGTTTTTCTTTAGTATAACCCTACGTATAGGTCAATGTAATTATCGGAAGTACTTGTTCAAAAAGGCAGAAGCTATCAATCAGATTGTTGGAATGTACGGTTTTCCGCTTTCTCATACATGTACCCACTCGACGCCTTGCAACGCCCTCCGTGCTCGCGCCTCCTGTGTCATACCCAGGGTGCGAAACATCTTCCCAAATGAATGGAGAGGAGCCTCACGACTCGCCGATGACGCCGTGCTTCTGATCATGTCAGGCTACCTGTGGCTGGACAACTGACCCACGCCATGGCGGCTGCAATTCTCGGTGGAGGCTTGCTGGCCACCAATAGACCTTGTTGAAAGGACAGATCATAGATGCCCCTGTATACCAGTTCCTCATCGCGGTCATTTCATGGAAGCGGTGTTCGCGCGAGCCTGTTAGTTCTCAAGTTGGAGCCGGTGAGGGAGCGTTGGTATCGGGATTGGATTGATCAAAGTTGGACAGACCGGAAGATCTGTCCCCAAATAAAATGAACGGTCCCATACGATCACGTGATCATCCGTGTTGTTCCGGATCCTCCGTAATATTCCGTGTGCACATCCGAAGTAGACCAAAATAATCCCGGGGTAGAGCCGCACCTTATTGCAACGGTTGAATTTAGCTTTGGTAGGCCGTACTTTTAGTTACCGCAGTGACTGTCCTTCAGGCGATTGTCCCACAGACGATTATCCCACATGCGACAGCCCACTCTTAGTCAACATCGAGAAACTATCAAGTTACCCAATACTGAAACATGAACGTCACAGTATGTACTGTGCAAAAAGAGGTAAGTATTTAATCAGGCGTTCAGAAAATGCAAGGGGGTGAATTCAGCGCAGCAAATGTAGAGGTATCCCTGCAAGGACAGGCGTTACAATGCTTACGCAGCAAAGGTTGAATGTTTAAATGCTTAAATACTTATATGCTTATATGCTTATTCATTCCGCACCCACTTGTTCTACTGCACATGTCCCTCCTTCTAGACCGTACAGTACTTCTTTGGTACGCGTGCCATAAACACATAGCCTATCACCGGCAAATTAACCATGGAATCCCCAATAGGAATAAGGACTGATGACTCAACCGCTAACGACTCGGATGACTCGTCGGCTGACGAAGACATCCCCGCGATTCTGCCCACCGCCGTGATTGCAACAATCACGTCGGACCTCATCCCTCAGCCTCCGCAGCGGCTTCCTTCCCCAGCACTGCCAAAACCCAGTACCGTGCCTTCGAGGAAGCGGCCTTCGGCTACGCGGCCGCCATCATCGTCCAAAGCCCGCAGGCCCCAAGTCAAGAAGCCGTCTGGTCGCGGACCAGGACGCTGGGCCAAGGGCACCAAGAAGAGCGACTACGGCGAGAATGTCACCAGCGGCCCGGGTCTTCCTGGCATTTCGAAGACGAAGCAGTACCAGAATCCATTCAACGGAAGAAGGCACGGCGAGATGAAGGACATGTGCAAAATTTTTACTCACAGATGGATTGCCACAGGGGACGGCATGAGCGAGATCAAGTACAGAGTCCACTGGAAATCTGGCCCACAAGTCTGGGAAAGAGAGGAGAATATTCCCCAAGAGATCGTCCAGGAGTATTTCGCCCATGCTAAGAAACCTACTTGGTCCACCGACCATGTCGTTCAACAACTTGAAGATGACAGAGAAGTCATTATGGAAGATGGCAGGTCAGCCGTTTCACCGCTAAGTATCTTGACTCTATGCCTCCTCAGACACCTTCCGAGAAAATCAAGACAAGAGCTTGACTGAAAAATCTGTCCAACAGCCTGGTACCGTGGTATTGGGCCCATTTCAAGCCCCGGCGTGAGAATGCTGCGCCTTCAAAGCGCCCCGCCTGGATCCCCGCCGATGGCATTCCGGTCGCCCTCCTGGACCAGTACATGGAGCAGAAAACTTTCCGACGCAACGGTGATGCTGAACAGGACCAAGCACAGAGGCCGCCCATTGCTCTGGCGGAGCTGCTGCTGGAAGAAAAAGAGCGCCTCGGCAATGGAGAGATCCCAGGGAAGTCGGTCCCCTCTCTGGTTATCATAGGTCACACGGACACCGTGCTTCAAGACGGGACTGCCGAGCGCTGGTTCGGGATCTCGCAGACCAGGAGGCGAGGGTCTGCCACGCTGGGGTCCGGGGGGCTCTGGATGGCAGAGGAGGAGCTGTCCGAGGACATGGTGCACCAATACCTCACCGGCAACAAGATCATGCTCCACGCGTCCAAGACGGACCGGCGCCTGGCGCCCAGACCATCAGCAGCTACAGCAGCGGCAGCAGCGGCAGCACCGACGCCGCCGCCGGTGCCAGCCGGCCGCCTGCCGGCGCGCAGCGCGGACGCCGCGCGCGTCCAGGCCCTCGAGGGCCAGCTCCGGCAGCTGCAGGCGGATCTGAGCAGGCTGCAGGGTGGCGGCGGAGGCGTCGCGGACGGGCGGGACGACGCGCTGCGGCGGTGTGCGGAGCTCGAATTCCAGAACCAACTCCTGCGGGACCAGGTGGCGCATCGGGACGCTGTCGTCGCCAATCTGCACGAGTTTTATGGCGCGCCTGGTGCTGTGTATGCGATGAAGGCGGTGGAGACAGCGCAGATTGCCGGGAACATGGAGCACTAGCAGCGCTATTGGAGGCCACGGCTGCTGGCACGTGTCACCAAGGTATCAGCAGTCCGATAACCGAACCCCACAAGAACGAGGAGGAACGATGGGTTCAATCCCGCTCGTGCTCGTCGAGCAGGCTTGTGCGTTCATGTGCGGAGGGTATCATGCTGCGTCGATGTGTATCAAAATGCTAATTTCTCTCCAAGCATAACACGAAGCTCGAATTTTCAACCACTCCTTACTGTGTCTGACATAGCAGTGCCGCCAATGCCCCAGTACAAGTAAACAAACGAGTGGTCTCGGTCCATCTCGACTGTATAGTCTTTCAGCTCGCCACCACCGCCGCCATTCCCTTCGCTCGCTTCTGAATCATTCCAAGGTAATATTTACAATTCAACTGGGTAGGTTACTTGTTTTCAAATTCATAATTTGACATCTACGACTTGGATATATTTATCCAGAAATCATATTTTTACTCATTTAGTATTGTATCTTAGACATATATATTCAAGGGTGGTTAAAATAGGTAATAGCGTCAAAACTATGTAAACATTTTCATAGAACTATGATATCTTTAAATTTTATATTATATTTTCCACGCTATGATTTTGTACCCAGTAAACGTAAATTATTGAGATTTATTCATGAGATGAATCCAAAAAAGTGAGAAAAGGTAAGAACTCAGTAGTTATTAATTAAAATGATAATTACATAAAAAGCTGTAGTTAAGCAAATAAATTTGCAATGTTAATATACGTTATATACATTATATCTCAGAGAATAGCCTTATTTTTCTAGTTTATCATTAGTTATGTTATTATATTGAAAGAAACATTCAACGTTGTTATAAGTAAAATACTCATTATAATAACAATATCGTTACAAAAATACGTTTTTGAGGAAATATTGATATCTTTAAAACTTGATTTAAATATATTGGCATTTTTTTGGTAGGGCCTGAGATCTTTTCAACGTTGTCGATTCGAATCGCAGTCGAAGTAACAGTGGTATTGCATTGGTTAAGTGGTGGATGTATTATTCAAGGTTTGGCAGACTGCTAGCCGGTTTACACTGTAATTTGAATAGCCAATTGCTTGGCCCGTACTGTAATGTGAAGTGTGCCATACTCTACTCGACTTACACCCAATACAGTAAGCCCACACAAAATAATACACATAACCTGCAGTTTAGTATAGTCAACTTTACTGTAAGTAAAGTTAATCTATTATACTGTATATAGTTCTATTCCAACATTAGCGGCTTTTTAGTTTGTGTGCGCACGCTAATATGACTAACTATTTTTTTCCAGTAAGCGCTAAATTGCGACCTCGTTAACCGGCCCAACCCCTATTCATTTAAATTAACCTTCGTATTAAAATGTACACATTTGTATGTTATTTTTCCCCAGTTGCTATGAATTGTCCCATGACTGCAAGGTTCGCCTTTGTCGACTCCTATAAGAAGTTCTTCCGCTTTAAGCCTTTGCAAAACTCCACTTCAGCCGTGCTAATAAAATAGGTCAGTCGTTATCGTCAGTTCCTTTACTTCCCTAGCAGTCTTCCAGTTTGCCAATACATTTCTAACCATCGCCACGTAACTGGGGCTTGCTGGGTGGCCTATCAACGTATCCCTTAATACGTTCAGCATGTTACTATCCATAAATTTCTCCAGAGCCTTATTTGATGATGCCTTCGTTATAAAATTGATAGGATTTTCTTTACCATTAATCTATTAGAACTTCTTCATCTCCCTCACTTCATAGGCTTTACGAAGTGTTATGAAGTCGATTATTAGGCGTTTTTCGTTAGTAGTTCTGAGCTTCGAAAGATATTCGAATAAGCTCCCCAAGTTAGTATATATAACTACCAGGATAGGGGGAATATTTAGTCATTTGTTGATAAGGTTAAGAGATTCCTATAATATTATGCCTACGTTGAAGCCTATTATTGTATCGTAAACCTTCGAAGCTACCACGTTTTATATAATCCTTTTATACTCGACAAAAGTCTAGTAAATTAGGCTACCAATAATGCAAAACGGGTCATTCCACTCATTTTTATTAACGAATGTTATTAGGAAACCAATCTAGACAAATAGTTACGTATTGTTTATGAAGGATATGTTCGTAAAAGAATTAATTTAACCCTCCATAAATCGATTTGAATTATATTAATCCCTTGTTTTAATTTCGTATTTGTTATTTAATCGTTTCATTAAGCTGTTTAAAGTCTTTACACCTTGGTTTTTATGGCTTAGCCGTAATAAAAATATCGTAAAAGGCCTTCGGTCGATTTAAAGAAACAATATAGCTACTCCAAGTACGCTATTTAAGGAAATACTATGCTTAAACTACGTTAATCTTATCGATTTTAGCCAAATAAGTACATTAGTTCTTTTAACGAAAACTAAGACTAATATTAACTTTAAGTTTACGGATTAACTATCCGTTAAAATCAAATCAATTACCTTTCGTTAACGTCGTTACCAGCTTGTAATTACAAAACTTGGAGTTCTTAATGGCTTATTATGAAAATACTATAAAGCCAGCTATTCTGACGAAAAATGTATCGTCAATTCATATACCTAATAGTCTAAAGTCCTTTTTTTACATTCCCCGCAAGTAAGGGTCGTATATTAAAAACTTTATACCTAACCGTAATTTGAAATACAACTAGTAGGTTAAAAACTAGTAAAAGCCTATTTTAGCCAATTTTTAAAGTGGCTTAACAAACAGTATTACCGTTTCTAAAGAATAAATATGCCGTATCTTCTATGGTGATTCCAGTAATATAATCCGTTATAAATCCGTTACTAATTACATATAGGCTTACTTTATATTACGTACATTAAATGTAAACTTGACTCTAATTTGAACTTGTAAATTAGCTGCTAAAGTAATTATGAAGAGTTAACTGAATTTTTATATCGTTGGCAACTACGTAAGAATTTATTTTTTTATATTCATCTCCGTATTTTTAATTGATTAAACATAAATTTTTGTACGGCCGCCCCGTAATCTTATCTTCAACGTCATGGATAATCTTTGACTTGAAGATCGTAAATTCGGGTTTTAAAGGTAAAAATTAGCTTTCGGTATAAATTGTATAACCCCTCGAGTTGGTCAACTGATCATGTCGATTTTATCGTTTCACTTAAAATATTTACAGAAGATTTGAATAATCTCTTATACCTTGAGCTTCAGTATTGAGTTTTCGTCGTCTATCTCTTTCCTATTGACCAAAATCATATTGTAAATATAACCCGGTATATATTCCTTCTTTTCACTATTTTTCGTTTTCAGGTTCCATTTTCATTGGCGGCGTTTCATCGGTTTCTCTATAACCGATAAACGAGGTTCGTATTAACTTATTTGTTTGTCTAGAAGGTCTTTGTCGTTAATATCTCGAATATATAGCTTAATCTAGATTATTCGGAATCATACAAAACCGTTAACAATTTTAACTTACTTTTGAATTCATGATACTTAAAATTTTATGCGGAACTTTGTATTTACCCGGCTCCCGCCATATAAAGACTCGACTTTGTAACGGCATATTAAGTACATCAATTATCATAGGGTCTTTCCTGGTGTTAAGGGTATTATAAACCTAACAGCGAGTCGATTTCCTTCGCAATTTTATTAAAGCTTTATCGTAAGCCGTCATAAGTTTTTAAGCACTTGCTAATAGCGAAAATTCACCTGTAAGGCGTGGGTACTCTTTAAAGACTAGTAGCTTTAATACTAAACTATGAGGGTTTACAGAATCATTTAGGCCCTTTACCGCCATTTAAAGGCGTTCTTCTAAATTCGTAAAACTTTCATTTTTAGCATAATAATGTTATACGTTTGGAGAAACAGGGTATTTACCCTTTTAACCTTTCTAATACTTCAATTGGCATTTACAAGCACCTATTCATGCCGGATATCTATTATCTTAATATCTTTTTAAAACGTCGTCACCGTAAAGTTGGTACCAGCATTTCAAAAGACGACGTTAGGTGAGCTAAGGTATATGTTAATTTATAACGTCGTTAGTGTTTTTCCCATATCTTTGGTTGAAAGGAACTCTAATTTTTGGCTACGTAAAAAGAGGTTATAAAGTTAACGATATAAAGAATATGTGTATTATCCAGGTAAAATACATCAATAAAAATATTATAATTAGATTTCTTGTTATCTTTTAATGTAAATTTCCATTTTTAAGGGGCTTATATATATATGTTTGGCAGTGATAATACAGGTTTTCAATGTATTTGGGGGCAAAATATTCTATATTTTTATGCCTTACGAACTTTAAGACTTTATATAGCTTTTTAACAGCTTTTAAATTAAAGCACCATTATAATTAGTGAATTTTCAGCTTCGTAAGGTTTGATATCACTACATTAGGCCATAAAAATGAAACTATAAGTGCCTCTACTTAAAGGCAAGGGGAAACCTTTAGCTGTTTTTAACTCATTCTTTCACGTTAACGTCGATATTAACTTTAAGAGTTTTCATATTATTATGATAAAAAAGAGAAAGGATAGGGGATTGAAAGATGTAAAACGTAATTTCTCTTACAACGGTTTAAACTACCGTTTTCTATAATAACAATAATTATTCGCCTAAACCGAAGCCAATTTGGGCCCTACCAACATCGTAACCATTAATCTTAGTGACTGTGGTACTTTCCCTTCGCAGTACTACGTACTGTAAATAGCCTCTTATTAAGTGCTTCATTGCCTCTGTATTTGGTATAATACCTTAAAATGTATGGTTCGCGTAGGGATCTCGAAGGTTAAAGGTATATAAAAGGTTAGGGGCTTAGTTAAGGTAAAGGTATGGGTATTTAGAACTCAAGTACTACAGGAAGACTTAGTCGGCTATTTACTAGGCCGCGTTAGGAGTAATATCTTTATGTCATTTAATATATTTGTGGGTATTGTCACCGTTAATTGGCTTATCGCCCTAGAATTTTACGACTTAATCCAATTAGTTTTGATAAAAAATAGTAGGTTATTAAATGTAGTACATTACCTTTTTATTATTTAGCTCGATGGAAAGGCACCGTGTTGACTAATAGCTAAACTTACCATAAATCCAATATTTTCATCACTATTACGGCGATAATGTTTACAGTTAATGGTTCCGTTTCAATCTAAGTCCTATTATCGTTAACGTGGTTAATATCTTTAGTTTGTAGTCGATGAGCCAAATCTCTGGCGTTAAAGGCGCCCGTAACCGTATTTACGGTTGATGTAATTAACTACCGTAAGGTCTTCTTTATTTAAGTTAGGTAAATTTTCGGCTTATGGGTATATATTAAGCGAATCAGGTGTAGGCGTTATTACAGTGGTAAGTGAGGAACGCAATTGACTAAAAAAACCTCCATAAATGGTATTTAGGTGTTAAAAGGCGTATTAGAACTCGTTAATACTAGTAATGACTACCTATACCTGCTCGCAAAGTGTAGCTTCGCCAACATGAACCTTTATCATTGTTTTTTTGGCATATTATCAACTTATTAATCATCTAGTTGAGCATATCCATTAGTACTTTCTTCTTTTTCTTTTTAATTATTATGGTTACCCACTTTGTGCTGGCTCAGTTTATATAATATTACGTAAAGTGGAAGCCGTATTCGAAGTAATCCCCTTATAGCGTTATAAACTTTTTGAAACTTTTTTACTCGGGTTAAAGAAGTTAAGTAATAACCCCTGGAATACCTTAAAAGTATTTCGGAGAATAGTAAGTAATAGCCTAAAGAGTAAATTTCCATTTACCTATAAATATTCAAAATGGGTATTGTTGACGTGTTACGGGGTTATAAGGCTTTCTGTTATATCTTTCTATATCGTTTTATATCTTAGCGATATCCGTAAAAAGTTTGTAATTAATGTTAACTATATCAACAGGTTTTTGGGGCAAGTCGCGATAATTATCCCAGTTTTTATTGGTGTTTCCTTAGTATTTTAAGTCTTGAAGCTTCTAAGGTTTGGTGTTAAGGGTAATTTCCAGTCGCTTAACCCAAAGGGTAAAATCTTGTGGTAAAACCTATAGTGGGTTTTCGCGTAAGGTAAACTTATCGTGGGAAGGCTTTGGGTAGACTTAACAATTTAAATTAAAGTGTTAAAGGGCAGAAGAAACCTATGAGTTTTGAAGGGCTAGATGATCTTACTTGATTACATAATATAGGGCGCCGACGTTAATTCCTCTGGCTGCATTGGCAGCCGCTACTTTACGTACTTTGTCGCCACTAAAAACGTATTCTGCGTTATCACTTCAAGGTATTAGAATATTGAACAGGTTAATAGGTTCCTTATCTTCAACGCATGAGAAGGCTTAACTTCATTAAAGGTAAAGAAAATGTTCTCTAAAACGTGTATAAGGGAATTAAGGTTTTTCAACACAATTTCCCTTAGGCTGTGGGTCTTAAAAGCATTTCTCAAACTGATCTAAGTCCAAAAGATTCTTTTCCAACTTGTTAAAACCTTTTTCTGGCACGTAACTCCCTTTTTGTCAGGGTTCCTTTCTAAACCTTAATTTGATACCATTTTGGATCTTCTTTTACATATTAATAGTTCAGTTGTCGAAAACATCACAACATTAAAGTAAAAAGAGATTACTGGGGTTAAATTGTTAACTTTCTTTGTGAACGATAATATAAAGCTAACGAAGTTAACTAAATACCTTTCCGTTAATTCTTTGTCAAGGTTATAACCCCAAAGTTCTTTATCGAAAATCTTTATAAATTTTGGGCCGAAATTTTAATTACTTATTTTCAATTTTAACTAAATACAATTTTGGGATTTGAACTTATATAGGACGCGTAATGCGCGTAAAACGATGAACTTGATGATTTTACGCGAGGCGGGTTTGGTGTTTTAGCGTAAAGTTGCGCAGAAACTTGGTAACTTGACATTCAGCCGTGCGACGTAGCTTTCTTGACGCGACTTGAATTTTTTCGTTCAAAATAGCAATATTAACGATCAAATTGGCGTAAGGGAAAGAAAGATTGAAATCTGGACAAAAGTTTGGTGTAAAAGGTAAGGTTAAAGATCGTTTTTCTTATAATAATAACACTCGTTGTAGTATTAACTTAGCCGTTTGCCAACTTGCCGAACTTTAAAACTTCTAACAGTCAATTTCAACGTTTTTTTAGAAATATCTAGTGAAGATTTCTTGGTATTTTCAATAGAGATACCATCGTTTACTTCTAGATTGCCGTTGTAGACTGGCGCAATCTAAAAGTCTTCTTTGTTTTCTTTCCGTTGTAGACTAGCGCAATACTAATAGAGGTACTTCGCAAAAATCTTTCCTCTACCCTAACTTCAATTGGTTAACGTAAAGCGTAGCCAGAAAGTAACTTCTTCTTTAACTTAGCCAATCTGTGCTTAACCCAATAAGCACTAATCAGTGTTGGTAGGGCTTTGAATTGTTGTAACGTTGTCGATTCGAATCGCAATCGAATTAACAATGGTTGTCCATTGGTTAAGTAGTATATATATTGATTTAGGCTTGGCAGAACGCTAACCAGGTTTCACTGTAATTTGTATGCCCAATTACTTAGCCCGTGTCCAAGTGTGTAGTGTAGCATACCGTATTCGACTTACAATCAATACAGTAAGCCCACACAAAACAAATACACTCAACCTTTAGTTTAGTATAGTCAACTTTACAGTAAGTAAAATTGACGTACTGAAATAAATGTAGTACTATTTCAACAGCAATTAAATTATAATGATATAAGAATATCCAAAGTTTATTATATGAATAATATAATAAATAAAATCCTTAATACAATTGAAAAATAATATTTCAACTGAATGCAAATTGAAATGAAGGTACAGAATAGAAGTTGAGTTGAAAAGCTTAAAATGCTTATGAATATGACCGGATATATTTAAAGAGTATCTTTTGTATCTGTTTGAAAAACGTAAGATGGTCTGATGAAAAAATTTGTAACAGTTGTTGAAATGAAAGAAAATATATAAATATAATCAAAGACTAATAATAATCATTTTAAAGTAAGTTATGATAGGGGAGAATATAAAGAATATGTTATTTCAAAATGAAGAATGCGTGTATATCAATTGTTTTTTTCAAAACTTCCATATGATGTGTTTCATTACATGTTGATCTTTGTCATTTAGTTTTATGACCATTAACCGTGCACCTTTTTTATCTATACTGTAAGTTCAAGTTGGTGATAGTTGTTTTTGATAGTAACAAAATGCAGAAATGAGTTATTAGCTCTTCAATATATTCAAAGCAGTGCTATTACATAAAAAATCTAATAGAAGCCAGAAAACGGCTTTCATAGTTGAATGTCATCATATATTATTACAAATTTAAATCACCTTTTTGTTTTGCTGTCTGTCCGTGCGAACATATTGAGGTATTCGAGAATGTATTTTAAGGTAGAGACTAAGTCAAAGGTAAGAATCCACCACCAGATCATCATAAAATGCGTACTTATGAAAAGGATGACTCATGAGTAGGCAGTCTCATAAGAAGGTGGTTTCATGAGAAAGGCGAGTACCATCCCTTGGTACAATAAACGCCAGAGACCTAAAGAGAAAAATGATATCCTTATCATAAGCAACAACTTTATGTGCCAGCAACAACTTTATCAGCATTTCTCTTCTCAAATGCATAGATTAGGTCCGGGTAATTCAATTTTGATACCGGTTTCCATTCGTCTTCGCGAGCCGTAAAGCCTTTTCATTTGAGAAAATATTACACCTCATCTCTTCTATGACATCGGCGAACAACTTGTTTAGCAAGTATACGTTCCACCCCTCAATTCTTGAAATTTGACATATCGTCTTCCTATTTAACTAATTTAGGTGATATTGTAGTTTTGTTCAATGGATAGTTGATAAGTTCGCGGTAAGATAATAATTAAAAAATGCTAATAGTTAGATAAATATGCGAGTTGAATGAAAAGTCCAAGGTCAAAGTCCAAATACTATTTTTTTCACAATTTTGTATATATTTATAGGTAATACCGCTATCTTAAGCCATTTTTCAAAAAGTTTATAGAAGTTTCTAAATTTTTGCAAAACTTTATTACCTATACTAAATTAATGTTAACAATAATTTTTATAGTGTAGCTTTTTCACTTTACACTCTTTAATATCTATCGTTAATTATGCGTCGCGTCGCAAACAGTTTCTTATCGGCCAAATATCTATGTATTTATGTAACAAGATTAGTGTAAAAATATCAATTAGTATAGTGAGTGTAAAATCAAACAGATACTTGTAAGAATTGGGTTTTAGGGTACGCGATTATATATTATAAAGGTTACCTTATAAATCCAGTAAAATAATAAAGCAATACTGTTTGGAATATTCAGCCACTAAATAATGTAAAGCCGCTTCAATTGCTTGGTTTTTTTTATGTATCCATTTGGTTAGCGATAATGAGTGATTATTATCATTCAACGCTAGATCAAGCTCTTCCATAAACTTTGGCGAAAAAAAAAAACCTAAATTTTATATCTTTTTCTAAAATTATTCATCATGAGGAAATTAAGTCGTACAATATAAATTTTTATAAAAATGAATACTAACACAATCATTTATTGTATGTGTAATATATCAAAAAAAAATGAGTATTCTTCGAAGTTTTATATATAACAAACATTACAAAATTAAAAGAAAACTTCCTAAGTAACATCCAAAATGTGCCTTCCAATAGCTTTGCTTGTAATGAGACTGAAAGAGTTGATAAAAATTACATACATTGGTTTCTTTAGAGTTGAAATAGGCTTTGAATAATCCATTAGATTTTGGTCATCTTTACTTAATTCCCCCAATGACATATAATCCTTAACATATACCTTTAAAGGTTTACATTTCCTGCGAAAATATACTCTATTGAAGGTTACCATTTTTTTTGGTCTGAAATGGTATTTTTTTATCATATACTTCGTTAGAAATCTTTTATACAAATGTTGTCAAAATTACAAGTTTTTTTACAATAATTTGTATCCCGGTTATACAATAACAGGTTTACTAATAAAAATATATAACCAGGTTTAAAACTATTAAAAATCATATTTGTATCGATTTTATTGTTTACAAGATTTTATGAAATTTTACATTGGGTAATATACTTGTGATAACCAGTTTGAAAGCGAAGCCGTATATCATTATTCATGTCTTTTTGGCAAGGTGTAATGTAAAATAATACTCGCTTACAATTGGTAATTTATTCAAAAAATAGTTTAATATTAATACGTCTAACTTGTAAATTTGCCCGTCTGTAGGTAAGTTTTGCTCTACCGGGTACGTTAACTCTAAGGTAAAAGTAGAGGAGTAATCGTAATATTAGTAGTAGTATTGAAGATAGATAGTTCAGAGGGAGAAGATATATCTGGTAAGTGTACGCTTCAGTTGAGAACTTATAAGTTCTCACCCGGGCAGCGGCACTTTACCATACACTCTGCCAATCTCCTTTCTAGGCAGTGGCATCCTACCATGCACTCTTTTAATGCCCCTTCTGGGTAGTAGCACGCTATCATGCACTTTGCAAGAATACACCTTGCAGTATGACACGTTAGCATGCGTACTGCAAGAGTACAACCTGCAGCGTGGCCGCTTACTAACTAAAGAGATATATGATGATATCCACACTATACTTATGGGAAGGCAAGCGACTGAGGGATTTTAGTACCAAATGAAGGTGTTTTAACATGTAAACTACATTTAAAAAGTCTCAATTTAGATAAATCAACGTATTAACAGGTCGAGTATTTACCCTTTTTGTAACTGTTATATTTAGTGAAGTTTGGTTCATAATGCATGGTATAACTTTATAGTCAGTAAGGACAATAGTTAGCATAGCATTTCAAATCACAATTATACGTAGTTGTTTATATACCTATACAGAATAATCGATATAATGTTCAAAAAAACTATAATTAAGTTTAATTAGAGTTAAACAAATATTTGAAACGTTATCAGTTCAATAAAAACAGCTGAAATAGGTTATTCTTCTTACCAAAAATAGCTTTTTGAGGTGAAAATATACAACTCTAAATCCGCGTTTGAGATTTCCATCAATTTAAAAAGAAGATAGCGTTTTGAGTTCATGTAATGTAATTTGATCTATTGAAACATATAGGCTTATGTGTCCTTCGAAGATTTTTTCCCTTAGGCATAAAATAGATAAATTTAATCTATGTATAACGTAATCGCTTTTCATGTTCATCAAATTAACAATTTCCCTATATTCTTTCTGATAGTAGCAAATTATTCTTAAGTTTTCAAAATGAGCCCCACAATTGCATGTAATAGGGTATTATCAATCGCAAGAGCCTGACTGCTTTCAAATATATTTCTAATACCTTTAATTTATGCGGAATCAGAAGGTTTGAAAACCTTAAGTTCTCTATGTGATTGTAAAAAGGATAAAACCATCGACGTAGAATCCCAGAAGTTGAACTAATTAAAAGCCGGCATAAGATTTATTAAAGGATAAAGTAATACCTGTACTTACAAAAAAATTAAACACAATTTCTCAATATACAAAGTTCGTTTAGAACGTACTAAAGAAGATTATGATTTAGTCGATAAACACACTATCAAAAGGCGAATCATTTTAATATTCGATTCATAAATCTTCAAATGTAAAACAATTAATTTCAAAGGACTATAGATACAACTTTACATCGTTTAAATGCGAGATACCTCAAAATAGTAAATATATCTCTATAATTTAAATATATTATGATTTGAAGAAACATCATAGAGTTTGCAATTAAAATCCATTGCTTATCCCGAATGAACTCGATAACATCTTTTTGTTTCGGTAATAAATAGGTATTTGAAACAACCTATTTATTGAATGGTTGCAAGTTCATAACTATTCGACATTTTTCCACTTTTAAAATAATTCTCAATACCACGAATACAAGTAATACGAAAATATATATATTATCGGAGAATTCCATATGTTTTAGATTACATAATGTATTGAAGTATTGATTGAGAAGTTTTTCTTTGTGTTTCAAAATAAGATAATAATAACATATTGATTTGACGTATTACTATCTATTGATAAGTAAATCCTTCATCATCTGATTCAATAGAATATGAATTAAACCAATATCATTCCTAACGATGGAATATTATTCGTAAATAAGTTGTATTTGAATAAATAATATTGGATTTATCGTATCAATATATGTGCCTTAGGTTATCCTCATCATTAGCCGTGTTAATACTAAACTAGGCATTATAATAACATAGATTATCGAGAATAAGACCCGCCATTTTATCAGTAAAGTTTATGAACTCAACAACCCCAAATTTCAAAATCAGATATACGATTTCATCCAAAAATGGTGTGCCTAATTAAGTCTCGACAAGCGCTTGAGTAAGAGAACGCGTATTCGCGGGCGCGGTAGCGGTACGAAAAATCAAAAAATCCAATTCAAATTAAGGACTAATGGCCGATATAATAATAAATTTATGTATGGATCTAATAATTGGGTGGGTAGGGATTAACATCCATATTTGTAGGTTATGTAACCATAAAAGGCAAGTTACAAACGTTTATAAGTTATATAAAAGCCTATATAACTCCCTTCAAATATGCCTTAAAGTAGGCGTAATTTTCATATTCAGTAATAACTCATAAGTAAATTTGTTTCGTTAGGTACACTGCCTTAGCTATAGGATTGTAAAGTTGTATTATATATGGAATAATAGCGTAGATTAAAGCATAAAAAGCATATAAATAATGAGCGCAAAATTGACTAATTTGTCTTAGTGACGGCCGACATACTCCACAGCTATATATATCTTTTATTTAGGGTGAAGAATAGCCGTAGTTATAAAAATGACTTTGTAAACGAGGTGTTTCGTAGCAACTTTGTATATTATAAAAATCACAAAATAGCTGTTTTAAAAATAAAAGATATTCTCAAACATGAATACATCTATATCACGATGCTTTATCAAGTTATTTTTATGCAAAACGCATGAATCCAAGTAATACTCAATTTATATCTAAACTATATTTTACAATGAGGTAGAAACGCCCCTGAATTTATGTTTATAACATAACAAATTTAACATACGTAAATAATGAGTTAAATATAAGGATCCATCACACCACTATTTTTTTTTGCGTTTCATATAAATACATTTATTGTAATTTCATCGGGAAATTTTATATTTATCCACAATTTAAATACGAGGTCCTTACCGGTACTTATATAGAGAGAAAGTGTGTTATTTTTTCCTGTAAGGCTAGCACATATAACGATTTATATGTAACGATAACCGACAATAGTGAATTCTACCTCCTAATTAACAGACTTCACTATAATAATGACGAAAATTTCCGTTTAATTTACGAAATTATCTAGGCCAGTTATACGCTATATACAGTCCAACTTTGGTATAAGTTTTTCATGTGTTTTAAGAAAAAGCCATTTTTTTACGTATAAGCCTTAGAATACTTTAATAAGGCATTACGCTAGCCATAATTTTCATTACAACAAACGTAAGTTTAACGATTAAGCATTATAATATTAGATTTTGTGGTCTAGCTCACTTGACGGATTAAGTGATGATAGTTTTGTTATAAGGATATTCGTCGATAATCGAAATAGTTTTCATTATGCGAATAGTTAATATCTTGTAACTCAGATTACATATTATTAAATTTATACTTACGATTATGGAGTTTTTTATGTATATGGTTGCGATTATTCCGACTAATTTCTCGTTCGACACGATTTTCGAAAAGACGGTATTTATCGAATTCTCATTTATTGTAACCGCGTTTTCTCTCTCGTTTTTCCCGACCACGGTTTCGGTCAATATATTTACGAGGACAGTAATTACTATAAAGTTTGTAGTTTTATCTTTTGAAAAGGTGTATTTCGTAACTCCTTTTATTGTTTTGAAGCTTGCGAGGCTGCCACTTATCCTTACTAACCAGGTACTCATCCTTACAAAAATTCCTGGAATTTTACGTATCGCTAATATCTTTGGCAAATAAATGCTAATGGTTAGGGAATCGCCGTATTACTACTCAAACAAAAACAATTTTAAATTCTTTAACCCTAGTCAGGTATTCCGTTATAGTTTTCTTATGATAAAATGGAATAAATACTATTAAATTCCTAAATCCAGGGCGGATTACATGTTAATCCTGATAATATACCAATTGCTATTATCATGGTCCAATGAGCATATAATACATAAATAAAATATTTTTTCTCAATATGTTTATGTAAGCTATATTCATTTTCTAGCAAACCATGGAACAGAAATATATCTCATCAAGCTTAATAATACCTCGTTCAAAATTCATTACGAACCAATTAATTGAAATATCTGGAATATATAAGAAGCTATAATAAAACATATTACAATAATGATGAAAAATGACTTTCTATTTTACTAATATACTATAAATCTTTGCTATAAAATGAAAGATATCTCCATTATCATATTTTTAAAACCTAAAAAGATATTCATAAAAGTATTCAACCATGACTAGAAATTTGACACGTTAGTAAAAACTATATCTCTTTCTATATCAATAATGCTCATATTTTTTTGAATTAGGATACTTAGGTTAAATACCAAGATTTATTTATATCTTCAATGGCGAGTATCATCGACCAATAATCAAGCAGCTATTATATTTCGGGGTTTGAAAAAGCTTGTAGCTGGTCTAATAACGAAAGCGATGGCGACGAGAGAGCTGTCGTTTGTGGCGGTTACGAGAGTAACGGTGGCGAAAGGGCTCACGTTCGCGGCGGTCGCGAAAGGGCTGGCGACGGCGAGGAAAATGGCGGCTCTTAAAAGCCAAGATATTTAGACATCGTATAACAACATCGTATTGCGCGCCTTGTAATATCACGTTTCTTAAACTTTCGTCGTAATTTTACCACTAGCTCCGTAACGTTAATATTGCTAGTAGTTTGGCCAATTGATAGGGATATCTTTTCTTTATGAAGATCAATTAAAGGTAAAAAGCTCGTAAGTGTAACGATCAAATAACCAGTAAGCGTAAGTAAGGAATAAGTCAAAAGAGTATGAATACGTAAATCTCAAGGCAAATATGAGATGAGTGAAGGTATGCGTGAAGGCGAAAGAGGTGCTGAAATTGAGGGTTTGTTGGTGTCTTTGGTGAAGTTGAAGGGAAAATGACAGTTGTAAACTTTGATGGAGCAGGCGTAAGCGCAGGTATAGGTTTTTTTCTCAAGTTTTTTTTTACGAGTTTGTTGAAGCGCGCGTAAAGTGGTTTGGAGCTTTTTTCATATATTTCCTAACGCTTACAACCTCTATTTTGTCATGGAGTGGATTTTGTATTATGGTGGTGAAGATGGAGGAAGAAAAAAAGAAAAGAGTTGTTATATATGTTTGAAAGGTAATGGAAGGTGTAGAGTTTTGATGTTTTGGTAGTAAGACCGTATGGTTATAGCTTCGTGCTGATAACTTAATTTAATTGCTTTGTAGAAATCAATTGGTCTGGTACTAAATGGAAATATTCACCTATAGTTATTATTTGTTGTGCTGTCTGTACGTGCGAAATTATTATGGTATTTTGGACTGTATTTGAAGGTAGAGACTAAGCTAAAAGTAGAAACCACTTCCGGATCATTAAAACAATAATTACTTATGATAAGGATGACTTATGAGTAGGTAGTCTCATGAGAAGGTAGTCTCATGAGAAAGGCAAGTACCACCCCTTGGTACAACACCTATGCTTAACGTTATCCAATTGATAATTCTGCTAAGGCATCCATATCAATGTTATAGTTAAAATGGGAATTCTGTATACATTGATTAATAATAGAGGAGGTTTAGTTACGTCATTTCATCTTATTCAGATATGATATAATATAACATTAGTTTTAATCATAAGTTTACGTATAATAGAAACAGCTAGCTATATTGATATTTATTCTTTGCTTCTTTTTTTATTCTACTTATAAATACAACCACAACATTACTCTTATTAAGTCATTTACCTTATATAATAATACCTTTATATTATATTAAATCTCATTTCAACGATATTTCACGGCATTAGAATTATGTTTTACCAAATCAATTTTAGTTCATTTGTTGAATAATCTTTGATAAAAACGATAATTTCAAAGTAACAAAGCTACACGGTCATCATTACAATGATACCTATCAGATCACGATTCAAAATAAAATATTACGACAACAATACCATCAATATTCGAAATTAACTTTATACTGTTGAATACTTCCTTTCGAAAAACTATTATAACAGCTTTCTTCCAAAGGTGAAAAAGGCGCTTTTTGTCAAATTTCTCCTTAAATTAATACTAAACCCATTTTTATAGCCTTAATTATTACTAAAATTGAAAAGTATAACAACTAGAAGACTAATCAACTCCTAATATAATTACGCAAACGTAACAAACTATCGGTCTCCTACTACATCATGATTTTCAAAATCTCTCTTTAAAATTTCGAAAATGAAGAATAACCGTAACAAGATAAACCGAAACTCTTTCAGATTCGAAGTAATTCAAACTTAGATAGCAAATGACGCTTTAGCGTAAGAATAAATCAAACACTGATACCTTTGACTAAATATTTTTGTGTTTATAAGTTGAGGAAGGAAAATTTAATCACATTACATTAAAAAAAAACTCTATAACGCCTTAATCGCTTCGAAACAAAACAAACTCATATAAATACATTGATCCACAAATTTCGACTCTCCAAAAAAAATTACACAATATTAATTTTGTAACAAACATCACTAATATAATAAAAATAACTACTAAAAAAGACATTATTGAGACAACAAAAGTCTCTACAACAGCTGAAAACTGATATATGTCTGATAATATACTAAAGCATACAGAATATATACATTCATACGAAAAAACATTGAAATTTGCTAGAAAACAATAAATAAAGTTCAGCATTGGTAAATACATTACTATAACAAAAGACTCTCCAAATTAAGTCTTGTGATAATTACATAACCACTAAAGATGAAACTACAAATGAACCCCTGCTTAAATGTCATAAAGCAAAGTTAATTAACAAAATCAAAATATCTTTGGATGGAGGTAAAGAAGAGTGATATTATAGGTTAGGGGCTACAACATGGCTCCCGACATCGATTTAAAAGCAATTTTTTTCCAATTTTAGATTAAATGAAATCAATATCATAAAACTACACCATAATATAACCATGGTTATAATATAAAGATTATATAAATCAAAAACTGCCAATTAAATAGCTTTTCATTCTTCACTCTCACACTTTATCATCATCAAATATAGCGATAGTATTTACCAACCTATTTTGAATATTTCACGTGATAAAACCACCACAATTCATTTAAAATAACAACGTAAAAAATATGATACTTAAATCACACACGATTAAGTATTAGAAAGTTTTTAACGAAGTTAATTTCTAAACGGTTGTATTACTTTGCAATAAAATTGGTTTGTGAAAACTAAGAAAAATCGTTAGAACATGCATGAAAAAGTGATATGATGATTGTATAGAAGTTCATAAACAATGATAATATTCCTATATATGCTGATAGATTCAACGTTACAGTCGTCATTCAACACTGACATCTACCAAACCATTGAAATTTACTACCAATATCCATCTATATACTGAAAACTGACAAATTTAAAATTATAAGAGTGCATATATAATAGATTTCAATTAACTCAACAAAAAAATGAAGTATTACAGTGAATTTCAATAATCACCGTCGTATGAAAATCTCATTAATCCTTTATTTGAAGTGTAACAAAAGGTTATGCAGTTAGATTCCCAACAAAATAATACGAAAATATTTCGATATGAATATAAAATATATACATGAAGATGGATGAGAATATTGATTCTGTCGGTAAGATCTCTATACACCAACATAAGAAGACAATATTTGGAATAGTAAGATTATTAATATTGATAATAGATAATAAGAGGGAGAAGAGGCATTTATAGAGTTCACACCTCACATGAGAGCTTATAAGCTCTTACTCAGAGCGTGGCAATGTGCCATGCACTTTGCCAGCATTTATCCTAAAGCGTGGCATGCTATTATACACTTTGTAAGTATGCCTAAAATAATATAACATGCTATCATACACTCCTCAAACGTAATCTTCTATGTTTACTAACTATTATGATATCCAATAATATCTAGATATATAATCTTTTTTTTTTTGTTATGAACCTCCGTTTTCATAATTTAGTAATAATATTGTCATTTCTCCTATATTTTAATCAGTCATTGAATAGTAACAGTAGAAATCGTTCAAATATTTAATTAATTTTTTGATAATGATGATGATGTAAACTTTCCAAGGTTATTCTAAAAAGTTGGTAATCCGTATAATAATGTGATTATGAAGGTAAAATTATTGATATTACGTATTTTAAAGTTAATATAAAAAGATAAATGGTTATTAGCCTATGTAAAACTTCCTTTTCTCTCTCTAAAAACATACCTCCACATTTGAAGCAAGTACTCAATTAACTGTTCTACGTTCGTACGCCTAAGCTACCCGTTTTCAATTAGCTATTCGGCGCTCTTATATAAATTAATTACTGAATTAATACTGTATTCTAATCTTTTCACCTAAATACCGCGTAAAACCCAGTCGCAAAAGGGGTATTCAACGTATTAAAAACGTCTTTCTGAAACCGATGAAACCGCCGTACGCCGAGCCACTAGTAATAATACTAGGTTTAATGATACCAATTTATGCTCTATTCCAACCTTTCTTTTTCGCTCCGCTTTTTCCGCCGCCATCGCAACCGCTACTCTCCCCTTTCCTTCTCCCCTCTCAGACTTCTCTCCTTCTTCCACCCTATAAAAGCAGAAATGATTTTTTTTAAAAGGTTTAAACCTTACTTTTTTCTTTACGGATAAAAACCTTACCTTTACCTGAGATAACCTTTCGCAACCATACACATGATATTCGAAAGATATTACTCGGCACATAAAAATCATTCTTTCAAATTATATTATATCAATATTTGTAAAATACAGCTAAGATTAAAAAAAGAGTTCCTTGCCTTAAGTTCCGGCTCATAACGGTATGTTACGAAGCCTTTTTAAAGCGTAAAGCGCTAAAACAGCTTAGTCAGGTACATATCTCCGACGTATAAATATACACGCTCTGCATGTTATATATTACGTCCGCGACTGCGGGTAAATCCACTAACTATTACCTTTAAAACCGTGGTACCTCGTCTTGCTACTATTTTCACAAAAAAAAATAGGTAACGAATACGCACCTGTTCTGATAGTATTAGGGTCTTTCGCCGGGATCTTACTATGCGCTCTCCATCATTATGGTAATTTACCTACTGTTACAACGCGTGCTCCAGAGTTCAATTATTTGCTATCCATTTCTTCAATACCTTACACAAAGCGGTTTCGAATAATAGTCACTTCTTCAATACATAAAATGAAGCTAAAGTTAATATTTCATTAAGAGTAAATCGGCGAACGGCGAGAACAACAATTTTTATTCACGATTAACGGGCTGGTTTACATATATTTTATATAGGTAATTCTGACGACGTTGTCGCGCATCGTCTCAAAAAGGGCAAAGCCATCCCACGCCCTCTACCTAGTAATATATAACCCAAAACGCGAAGGGCGCCTAGATATTTTCGTAGCAACGATGCTAATAATTGCGTTGAGGGTGGGGGTAACGCCAACGACAACGATGACGACGACAACGACGACGAAAAAAGTGACAAGTACGAAAACAACGAAAACGATATAACTCTCCACTTCGAATCCCCCTCTCCCTTTAATAACGAATAACTGAAAACATTTTCTATTCACAGAACTAATCCGTTTAATATATGAATAGCTGGATAAAATTGAAAATTTATTTCAAAACATTGTGGTCTAAATGATCAATATTAAATATAAGAAGTATTACTATCTTGGTAAATCGGTACATGGTACATGTAAATAGTACTAATATTTTAATACAACGGTAAATGTTAAATACAGAAAGTAATCAAATGTAAGTAAAACGGAAAAATCAAATGTAAAAAGTAATAATATGTTATAGAAGCGGTGAAAGGCCTATTCAAAATTGGGACGATAATTTCAACACATGAAATACAACATAGGTAAAAGGTAGTACATTGATTTGGAACTAGGTCGTAAAATCTTTCAATTAAGTTAACAAAGAGAGTGTTCATAAACATAAACGTTTCTATTATATTATTTGAAACACCGTTTTTATTACATCTGCTAAGTTTCATTTCTTTTCGATTAATTTCATTTCCTTAACTTCGTAACGTTCGTACCATTTACGTGCAGCTATAATATCGTTTATAAAAAAAAATTCACGTGTAAAACGGGATTTAACGACGTATTTGTAAAAGGAAAAGGAATGAGTGTTAACTATTATAGAAATAATTTTAAAATACAAGCTCATAATAATTACTCGAACCGTTATTGGGATAGTAATACCAAAGCCAAATCTTTCAAATATATTATAAATTTTGAAAGCGGAAATGATTTGTATAACACGTTTCTATGTAATCGAGTTTCGTTAAATAACGATATTTCGTAAAGTAACACCATTTCAGTTCGGTATTTCGTTACTGATAACAAGTCCAAACCTTATTTTCGAATTATAATCATTATAACTTTTAAAGTATTTATCAGTAAAAACAAATCATTTTTCTCTATCTATAGCTAGTGTTATAAATCAGAAGCGACGTTTTTGATTCTGTATTTACCATTCGAAGCGCTTATTCAACACTTAGTATTCTCTATCTAACGGGTTTATCAGATATTTCATAACATCAGAAAAGTGAAAAATTTCTTTCGATTATACGATAGATATAACCTAAGGCCTTTGTATACGCTAATATTTATGTTCGTTAACTTGCTTTATGATGCTCAGATTAATAGAGGCAACTTTATTTAATTGTCTTTTCTACATAAACTTCAGGATATATTTTTGAATTGTTATGTTCATACCATTCAAATTCAGTATGCGGTTCTTCGTTAGGTATGTCATAGTTTGAATTTTTAAGTTGGCCTTTTAAAGCTTATTCTTCTCGCTACTGAAAACAACACATTATATAGTATCAATATATCGTCTAGTTTGATTTTAATAAATTCAAAGAATTTTAAATACGGTATTGAAACTTGTAAGTAGGGGCCGGAGGTCCAGATGACTACGTTGACGCATTCCTTATTATACCTTCAATACGTATTAAACCAATATATATTAGCATTACTGAAGTTGTAAAATAGTTTATGGGTGCGTAAAATCGTTTCGTGTAGATAATGTTTTCGTGGTTCCACAGGTATATATATGTAAATACGTCTTCTAATATATTTTTCTCATTGTTTGAAGGCTTAAATAGTATACCTGATTTTATAACAAAGGGTATGGAAAGTTCGTAGGTGGGTAGAAAACGTTAAAATTAAATGATGGCCCACTCGTTATAAAGTAGGCTATTAGATTATAATATTATGTTTTCCGATGTTATCGTACACCTTAACTATAAAGTGACTTAGTTATTATGTTTTTCGATTTTATATTTCACTTTGTCAATTAATTGGGTAGGAATGACTTTGTAGCCGTTTTGAATTATAGGATTAATCTTTTTAGAACGCAAAACGATTTGCTTGATTAACAAGTAGATTTCTTTATAGCTTAACTTTTGAAAATGATCATTCGGGGTTATAATAACGTTTTTACGACGGAATCTTATATTAAACTTACAGTTCACCGTTTCCACTTCAATGAAAATGTAGTTTAAATGAAAGATTTAAGACGATTTTTGTTTTTAGAATCAAATAAAAGCTTTCGTCAACGTTGTATTAGTTTTATTAATTCAGTTTATTTGTCTTAATAAGGTAATGAAGGTTGTAAAGATGTATTCAGGGGGTATATAGATTTCAAGGGGGGTTGTTTGGGTTATCATGGAGGTAACGTGGTTATTACCCTGTAGCGGACTATACTTTGGAGCTTTATCGTCTTCCTTTTCATTTTGATACTTTTATACTATTAATTAGCAAAAAAAACTGTTACTGTTTAGAAAATACCTAAATATATTGGGTCGTTTGATGTCGTTCATTTGTCGAAAATAAATCTACCATTTTTTGTTATCTAAACCAGGATTTCGCATTATAACAGTAACTCCAAAACGCTTGTTTCCCTCGGACCTTTTTTCATTATAAATACCCTCAAAACATTATTGTTAACCATTAGCGAACTTCAAGTTGATATAATCTTTATCATAACATTAACTTTTTAAGCCTTAATTTACAGCAGTACAAAATCCATAGAAACTTTGAGATAAGTATCAAATATAAAGAGTGTAAAAATTAATTTGCGCGAACTGAAAATATTAGTGATAACGTTTACAGTTATCTATTAAATTGATTTTTCGTACTCATTTTTTCTAATTTCGTTCACAAAATCGTATATTTCCAGTTATGCAGTTAGGGGTAATGCTTGTAATTACTAATATTCTAATGTACCTTTACCGATATTTACCTATACTTATTTCCTGCTATTTTTGATTTCATTCGTTACTCGTTCTAATTACAAGCCGTAACTACTTCAAAAGTAATCCAGTCTCAAAAACTATGATAAATCTTCCTTTAAAAGTTTAATGGACTATCCTCGTAATCCATTACGAAAATACTTCATATAAATTTCGCAGCTCAAAAAGAAATTGCAGTTTCGACGATGTAAACAACGAGCTATCCTTTAAGATATATAATATCTATGATAACCTTGTAATCAAAGTTAATATCGTATTGAAAGTGGAATCAAAAGTTCCGTAGGGTTATAAGTATAGTTGTTGGAATAATATTACATACAGTGCAGTAGGTCCAATTGACTTACAGTAAAGTTGACTATACTGAATTGCAAGTTGAATGTATTGCTTTTTGTATACTTACTAAATTGGGTGTAAGTTGAGTGCAGTATGCTGCACTTCAATATAAGGCACGGGCCAAGCAATTTACCACACAAATTACAGTGCAGACCGGCTAGAGGTCCGCCAAACCTAGAACAACACATCCACCACTTGACCAATGCAATACTAATGTTACTTCGACTACGATTCGAATCAACAACGTCGCAACGTCTAAAGCCCTACCAACAATAGTTAACATTCATCATAGAGTTTTGATAGCCTTTAAAACTTATTTTCAAACATTTGACAACCCGTTATTTAAAGGAATCGTAAAAGGCGTTTAGTAATCGGATATCCAAATCGTCGGAATTATATACGTATTTCATTTATATTAAGTAAATAGTTTCTAGTAATCGTGTTTCCAGGAAAAATTCAAGGTATTTAAACTTTTAACTAAATGGAATGAATACGCTATTCGAAATGAAAACGAATCAATTCGTTCTATCTCGTACCTCAATTCCTAATTTATTCATATGAATTAACGAAGACCAAAATAATCTTTTTAATTTTATTATATGAAATTCAACCGGTTTGAATCGTATGTGTACTATTGTTATACCGAGTAACGAGGTCCTATATTTTCTGAATAAAAAGTTGTAATACTACCTTATATAGTCGAAATTGAACTTAGAAAACTTCCCTTTTAAAACGTCCAAGTGCGTTTTCAGGTAATCATAATTTCCGTTATGTCTGTATTGGACATAATACCTTCAAACCGTTAACCATACCTATCAAATAATATAAATTCAAACGTGATATAAGCGATAAGGATAACTTTCTCACCATTGAGACTTGCGTTATTTACAAATAAGGTATTTTATAAACATACAAATACCTGCTAATCCGTTTTCCAATCCTAAGCCATTAATGTAAATCTTTTTTCTCTCTGAGGTTTCCCTAAAGGAAAATTCGCATAGTTAAACGTCTAAATCATTGTCGTAATTTTTGTAATTGGCTGTATACATTATAAAATTGTCTTTTATCTAATTATCAAGCGGGTAATCTCTCCAAAATTATCTTTCAATGCGAACACACTCGTATATTGAATAGTTAGTCGATTAATAACCGCCTTTATTATTTATAAGACATCGTATTAGGAACCCGTAAAGTCTTGTATAATCTTGCATAGGTATAATAATACACGTGCTAAGCCCAGTCCTTAGCTATGGGGGTGTTCCCGTTAATATCAGCTTTATTTTCTATTTTGAGAGTTTCTTCCTTGGTGTCCATTGCCCTTATATCCTCATTTGGGATTTTCGTAATCCTTAATTTTTAAATAAATTTTCAATTTCTTATCAAACACGAAGTAAATCCTTTTGTTACTGTTTATCTTTATAATTACCAGACTTTCCTCATAAGCCTTTCCAGTTATAAACGTTTATTTACAGCGCATTTATCGGCGTATCAGGGTTTTAAGTAAGGTTCTAAAACTCGTATAAGAAGATTTCTCATTCTTTTCTGGTCTAAATAATGTAACATTGAAGTCCGGATTGTGATGATATAATTTGGTAGCCATCTTAATAAATAGTTCATCTCTGATAAGATCCGATCCAAATGCTTCCTAACACTTTTTACACTTTTCCAATGAAATAATTCACACTTTTTATATTGTTTTTTCTTCATTATCACTGTAATTTCTGACATAATCTAATGCAATATTTTCTTAATTTTTGTCTAAAAGTTAAGTTTTTCTATTTGTATTGAAAATATTATCAGCCGCTATAATACTTTATAAATATATTTACTAAAGTTTAATGATATATGAATTAATTTCTTTCTTATTCAATTAATATAAAGGAAAGAGTTATTTAGAATGGGAAGAGTTCAATATACAGTTCCCTATGGGGGTTTAATCCTGTACGGATTTTGTTATCAAATATATTTTAAAGCTCATTACTTTAAATTTCGCTTTTATCCTACAATTTGGTAGATTTTGTAAATTTCATATGGTTATTTTTATTATTAGGCAACTGGTGGGTGAGATGTTGCGGTTTGAGTTGTAGTTTAAAATTATGAGGTCTAAAAGCTCGTATAATCGTTTTTCGTTTTTTATATTTCTTTTGGAAATGTTGTTTTCCTTGTTTAAGGCGTTTTCAATACACCAGGAAGGAGTAACCAACGCGGTTAGGATGTGGTTCAATCAGTTACTCTTTTCCAATATGTTTATTGAAGTAGGTATGTGTTAAACACAAGTTGAGGATAAATTTTACGATGTTTACTCCTTTTCTATCAATTCCTTAAAGTATTTATTTTTTCGCGAAATGCGGTCAGCCTTACTATGTGATTAACAACTGATATTAGTATATTTTTCTCTTGTTTCTATTTGTTTGGAATCATTCTATTGAGGTTGTTCCTACGTGTATCTAACTAATATCACTTCGTAAATTTTTCGTTTCTTACTTTATTATCAATAAAATTTGACATTTAGTTGTGTTGGATCATTGTGTCCAATGATTCTACGATACGACCGCTTTTATCACAGGTTGTATTAATTCCTATTATTTGCGGCTACTTCCATAGTATCCTCTAAATTATACTATCTGCTATACGTCACATTTCCGGTCTTCAATTTGAAAAACACTAATTAAAATTATTTATTAAATAGATTAGTTTAATATTCCTGTTATAATAACGAAAATCATTTTTATGACGTATAATTTTACCGCATAAGAGTTAGTAACGAGGATAGAGTGAGGGATTCGGAAGGTTATTCGAGCGGTGGGCGGATTTATATTGTTGTTTGTTATCTTAGTTCGACTGGTGCCTGCAGGTTCCTCATTATTCTCCGTACATTATTCTTATGACCTCGAGTGACCATTTACCTAGTAATAGTAATACCTGGTATACATCTTGATCATTTAAACGACTATATTTCCCCTCAATTTATATATGACTCAGTTTTTAGAACCATAGAAACAAAGTTAAGTGAAATAAAAGTTGAGGTTTGCACCAAAATTGAATGTGGGATTGTACGGGGGAATAAAACAAAGAATGAAGAATAAAGAAACCAATGAAACAGAAGGATAAAGGGAACTTTCCACCTCACTCCATAATAATCCTTCAAGTTTCCCCAACCTTTCAACTCTAACTTTTCAACTTTTTAACTATTAATCTTCACCTCCAACCTTTTAATCCTCTAACTTCAGCTTCTTTTTTTCAACTACTATTTTACAATCTTTCTAACTTTTCAATTATTTTTTTCCACTTTAACTAAGATTAATACAATTTTTCAAATCTGTACATTATTACTATTGGTACCACCATTATTAATGTCAAATTGGTTAGGTTTCTTTATTTCCAAATGTTGGAATTTATCTCCCTTTTGGTTCGTAACGTTCTCTTTTTCCTCGTTATCTGTCCTTCAAACGCATGGTTTTAAATTTTTGATATAAGCATTTCTTTGTTTTTTTGGCTGTCAGTGAGGTCAACTATTTAGTAGGAAACAGATAATGCGATTTCTTTAACTTTCCATGGTCCTTTTCATTATAGTTTAAAGGTACTCGTTTGGGTATTCTTTGGATTTTTGTTCTTGTTATTAACCGTAAACCTTTTTAACTTTAGATTTCGAGTCTTTGGTACGGTTTTCGACACCTAATCGCCAACTTAATACTCGCCGCTATTATCATTCAAGGGCATTTTGGTTTCAATACAATGTTTATCCACGTATAAGTTGATTATCAATGAAATTCATCGCGTCGAATAATAAATTCATTACAGATTACCTCTTCGTTTGCTTACAATTCGTTAAATATTTCCGTTAGTTGTTCTTGGTCCTGGTTTAACACTATTCTCATAATAATAGCCCTCTAGCTCATTACTGGTCAACTCAGAATAATTTATAACGTGGTGTATATTGACTGTTTTACAAGCCTGTTCTCAATAGCCTTTATAATATTAGCGAGAGCTTTCAACCATTCCTCGAGTCGCTTATTCTTACGCTCGTAAGCTCATTTCTCCAGTCCATTCTTAACCAGATTGATCAATATTATAATCAGCCTCACTGACGCAGCTGAATACCCAGATACATTCATTGTTTTTTTTTTTTTTTTTTTTTTTAAGCAATGAATGTTCCAACCATAGGTCTTTTAAAATATCTTGAGTTTTTTGAGTAATATTCCTTAAGGTATATGACAACCTTCATAATAGGTTTATATATTCGACATACCTCTTCATATATTGATTTATTTATGCCTCGGAAAAATAGGAATCGTTTGAAGTTATCAACCACAAAGTACAAATAGTTTTCAGCGCCAACTTCTTTTAATTTTATCCTACTCAAAAATCAATTCTCATAATTTCATCTGGGCTTAAAGCCATTAAAAATACGATACCGGCGATAATTGGCCTGAAGGTGTTGGATAAAACGTACTATTCGTATGTTTTGACATATCCCTCAGCATCGATATATCTCGTTAGCCACTAATGTATTCCTTTTAACTCATAAAGAAGTAAGGGTATAGCGAAATAAATATGGAAATTTTCAGTCTATTTTGAAAATCTGGATGCCTTATCTGTTCTTTACATAAAGAACTTATTCTTTGTCGAGTTCTTGTTTTAATAACATACAGCTCTAAATTCAGAATTGTACAAAATTCCGTTTCACTATTCGTTTCACTTATGCCGATAATTACTCGATTATCTTGTAAAAGATTATAAGGTACCTCATAATATCTTTCTACTAATTTATCATGTTGATGTATATGGTTGTTATTAAATGCCTAGTTGTAGTATTCGTCCTGGATCTAATACTACTATAGGAAAAAGAATTCCCGTGATTAGGTTCTTCATCACGGTTAGTCTAGCGAGTAAACATTCTCTCACCATCCACGGTAACTTTTTTATATTTAACTTCAACAGTTAAAAAATTGGTTCTGATAGCTTGAAAGTCATATTTGTGTTTCTAGTTTTTTTTTTTTGATCTCGATCGGTACAGGAATCGAGTGTTACACATTTGAAATATATTTAACTATTGTGATATTCTCTCTATGGGTGTTATTGGACTCGTTAATAATGAAGTAGGGTTTGTATAGTTAATATGTACTATTGTTGGTAGAGGCGACTTGATAACCTATAGTTGTACATTTTTTTAGTATTTCACAACAGTTAATACTCCCCTTTCCCTAATAATGTATTTGTTCTCAATATCGTTCCATTTTCAGGAAAAAAAGGACATAATTTTCGCGTAAGGTTTCAGCTTGTCTGCGATTTCAGTAACAGCCGGCAACCCATCCATTTTAAAAGAAACGCTAGGGAATCCTTCGCCAGAAGCGTCTATCGCGAGGTAGAATTGTAATAAACAGTATGGAGCCTTTGTAACGTTTTAGTAAATTTCTAGGTATATGATAACCAAATCCTTGATATACTCTCTTTTCAACTAAAAGTTTCTAGATACCCACTGCATTTTCTTTGAAACTTTCCTTGTCGAGTTTATTTTTGGAACCTTTTTCATACACGAAGTTTACATAATTATTGTCCATAATGCCTTTCCAGGTATGTACCTCGCAACGTATAGTGTGAGGTAAAAGAATTCGTTTAACATTTTAGATGAAATAGTGTTAACTTTTGAGTTTCTCACACATTTCAAACTTTTCTGATGTTGCTTAGACGTCCAAAATTATGCTTATAATAATTAGAAACCAAACCAATCAATGCGACTTCGAAAAAATATTTTTTGTAAATAATAAGTTCAGTTCTTTCGAATTTAAGATGAGCAACAAATAAATAATAAAGCAAGTTACATTTCGCTTTGAATCCATGTTATAAAACATTACCGTTGTCTATAGATATATCGAAGGCTTTTTTCTAGGTATGATTGTACCTTATTAAAAAAGAATAGTGCTATTATATCAATTCTCGCATTCTTTTGGTCACTTCTCGTGGCGGTTTCACCAACTTATCCACCATTCTCGTTGTAAAAGTGATCGATCTCGCAATTCTCACATCATTCTCATTATTTAACAATAGCAATTCACCAAACGCAATATCCCCTAACGTGTAATAGGTATAACCACTCGTCATAATTCCCTAAGACATCCTTAACATTAAATATTTCATGTTTGGCGTAGTGAACGCCGTTTTTTATTTATGTCCAGACGTAATACGTATGCCCTAATACCTATTTACTGCGTCGCCCCGGAAGAAAACATCATGATTGCATTGAAAAATGGTGTCAAATACTTTGTTTCGGGAGTACATTCGCTATTACTGTTTAATTTTCTAGTTGCTTACTCGAATATAGTCGTAAACGAATTGATATTTACTATTTTTCTTTGGTGGATAATGTGAGTATACCACTTATTTTAACTGGCTTTGTATAGAAAATTCTATTTCCCCATCGCAAGGTGAAACCTTTATGCAAAGGCAACCTTATCCTATGAGTATCTGTTTTTTTTTTAGCTTAAATAACATCTTATTTGGTTAGAATTCAATTGTATATGTGATGAGGTCGGTTAATTTTACGTCTTTTGAAGCCGAACACGGACGTATCTTTCCAGGTATATTCCAATCTCTATGGTAATACCAAGCCTTGTTCTTTCTTTCTCCAAATTATGAGTATTTATCGTTTGCGAATCTGTTGGCCTCGTTTGTCTTACTAATATCGCTAACATCGGTATTAGAAACTTGAACCATTCTTTAATAATATATTATGGCTTATCATGCAATTCTTTCCATTTAGAGTAGTGTTTGGTATGTTGGTTAAGTTTATTGTTTCATGCTATTGAGACTTGTTCCTTTTTGTCGCATGTCGTTGAACAAGTTTCTGTCACTTTTCACTTACTACTATTAATTTTCCCCTACTATAGTTAATATTCGTGTACTGGTACGTTCTAAAATTCCACTTGGATTTTCTCAATTTCTTACACCCGTAACGCTAAACTATTATCGTGTTAACAGTTCAATACTAAATTAGGTTTCCCATTATAATTAAAGATTCATAATTTGATGGGCGAGGGTAGTGGCGCAAAACAATCGGAGAATTCTGGTTTCCTGTACTCATTTTTAAAACTCCAAACAAATTCAGGCAAAACAGTTAAACATAAGAAACATTTAACGATGTTAGGAAGTTTTTTAGTAATTAATATCCACACCTTGTCGAATGTCACAACTTTTCCAGAATTTCTCCTCGTCTATTTATTTCATCTCGCAACTATAGGTATTATTTTCGCTTTATTTTCATATACCTGTTTTTTTTTTTTTTTTTGCGTTTATATGACCCTTATTTTTCAATTATAGGTGAAAAGATTTTAAGACAATTCTTTTAACAATTTAGACTTCTTTTGGGGCCCTTTCGTAAAATATCTTCTCAAGGTAAATTTTTATTTATTTCAGGTGCCGCCCTTACTCAATGTATTCGGCGAAGTTGCGAAATCTGTTCATTTTTTGCAAGTATATTCAAACCTCCACGCTAATACTCGATTATTCCTCGCTATTTCTGGTTTTTTTATCTATATCTGAGTCCATACCGTTTTCTCTACTTACAATCGACCCCTCCAACAAACTACGAAAATATTGGGATGGTTTGCGAGTGTTAGTACTCGACAAATTCTTATTTATGCATGCTGGTTAAACATCAAGATGTAGTGGTTTCACATGGCGTTTCACAGGAATAACAACTAAGTACCCGCTGTAAAGGGACTGAGGCCGGAGCTGTCGCCTAAGGTGGTCGGATTCTGTCCAGAAACTTCGATAAAGAGGGAAAGAAGAAGTCCCTTCTATGGAGCTTCTATGGAGCTAAGATGGTGTAACCTGGTTACGTAATGTGTGGAAGCGTGTCTCTATGCGGCTTTCTCTCTGCTTTAAAGCATCGTAAAAACGTGTAAAACTACCAGGGTTGGATCTCTGTTAATATTAGCCAGGTACTAGCAGTAACATTACCCTTAAAGACATCCCTCCCTTTTTTTGTTGTTGTTGTTGTATGTGGTATCAAAAGTACGAAGAAAGGCAAACGCGTCGTCTAAAACATCGTAGTGTTGTATGGAAGGTGCCAGGCCAAAACATCACATAGAAGGTGCCCCAGCGACCCCCACTATAAGTAGTCCGTTGACTTCAGTTTAAAATGAAATTTTCCCTTTAATCTTTAACACTTCAATACTACCAGTAGTATAGTATCAGGTATTACAGATTTTTTTTCTTATAACATTGTAAGCCATTATAGTATTGGCTATTACAACCTTATAACATTATTATCATTACAATATCATTTGAATTTAATAGGTTTCTCTATAAACCTACCTTATGGTTTTATAAAATAAATACTGAATTGGCCGCGGAGGTCGATAAGGCTATTGAAGACGTAATTTCATTTATTCGGAAGTCGCTCAATCCCCACTAATAAATATAAAGTTCTTTGCCTCCCAATTTATTATAATATATTCTAACGTGACTCGTAGATAAATGTATTTTAAGTACATTTATAAGATAACATAGAATCCGAAAAAGTTTTGTCAGGAAACCGAAGGGAAGTAATTCAAATATCCGTAAAGAAGCTATTGATAAGCGGTTGGATGTTGGTATTTGATACCATCTTTATTTCGTCAGGATTATTTACCGTAACTTTCTCCATTTTATACAACTTTAAATATGTAAAGTAGTTATCCAAGGCGTAATTAAAGTTTAACTTTTAGGACTAGGGTAAATCAGAGTTTTTATAAGTCGCTTTATGAATATTAATAAGCGGGTAAAAAGCATGTAAATCTAGGTGGTTGTTACGAAAAAGGCTATAAATGTTGAACTTGTTACGTAACGGAAAGGAGATACTCAAAACGGGGCGGTCTTTATCCCCGCAACCCCTATGCGCTCCGGTAGCCTACGGGCTATATAGCTAATAAATATGGAACGTTGTATTTAAGTAAGTTTTTTGTAACAAGGTAAAAACGTGGAAAACTCAACTAACGAATGGTTAGGAAACGAAGATGAAAGCGACTTAAAATCTCGTTAAAGTTTTGAAGCGTATTAATGCGAAGTAAGGTCATATAACCGTAATGTTAAGTAAGTCAATCGAAATAGGTAACAAACGTATGGGTAAGAATTAAGACCAGGATTTTAAAGATAAATTCTAACAGTTTTTGTCGGCGTTCAGCCTGTTTTTTCTTTCATTCATATTAATATGTTTATTTATTACGCGCTTATTAACGGCTCATCCGTTGCTCGATTTCGCAAAAAAAAATACAAAGTGGTAAACCCGTTTACATATTAAATGTAAGGCCCGTCTTTATATTAGGTTAATTTGTAATGCGATTCGAAAGTGTTTAATGTTACGGGATCTAAAGAGTTTAAAAGCGGTTTCTCCATTAAATGTATATATCATATTTATTTCACTAAAAACTATCGTTTCGGTAAATTATAAAGCCGAGTAAATTCGACTCAAGGTTTATTAAAAGCCCGAAATATACTTTAGATGTAATATTTCGGTTTTATTTCGCCGTCGTCGCCGACAATATTTGTGGTTTACGTTTAAAAGTTTCGAGTTTACTAACCTGGGAGGGGATTCAAAGCAGTTCGTATAAATTGTTTTACATAAATTCTATGGTATTGGCCCCCAAGAACTTCGAATTTAATTATATAGGAGTTGATTATACGTGTTACACGGTACTTATTGTAAGGTGTACTTTAATTTTTAAAAACTTTGTTCGGCTTATAGTTTTTTTGGGAAAAGCTCAACATCTTTGCTAACCCAACAATAATTTAAATGGGAACTTGAATTATTTTCAGAATTTTGTTATAGGATATTACAAAGTCGCTATTACTGATTATGCGAATTTTGTAAGCTCATAAATACGTTAAATAAAATCTTCTACTTTTATACGCAATGTTATAATTAGGACCAAAAATTATTATAACTATTATATAAGGTTAACGTAATCGTTATGGGTTATGAAAAACGGTTCAATATTAATAGTAATCGTATTTAATTATTTGGAGTTGATTCATAACTAGATGATAAACGGCTTTGATTGAGTGAAGTATAAACCATAACAAAACATAAATACGTTAAAACGTCTTGATTCGCGCGTTTAATTACGCCATTAGTTTCCAGGAGAAAATTGGTACTTAGGTATTGCTCCACTCTAATTTGGTCATAAAGTCGTTTTTGAAATTCACGAGTTTAATTTGAATTAGGTTCGTAAACAAATATAGAAGGAAACTAATCAAATAGCCAGTAATAGCTTAAAATCCGCTTCGCGAAAGTTTTAGCATTTATAATGTTTATAACCTCAAAGGTAGCGACTTTACTTAATCGGTTCGTAATAATTATAAGGTAACGTGAATTATTAATACGTTTTTAGGGTAAGTCAATTATGAAGTCGATGAACAGCTTATTTTGAAGTTGTTTGGAAACCGGAAGGGGTTTCAAAAGACCTTTTCAACGGTGTTTTTTATAGGTTATACTATTGGAACAATATTGACTGCTATTTTTAGAAGGTCAATTGCAGTACGGTCAGTCAACTTTAATTACAGTAAAGTTGACTGTACTGACTATAAGTTGACTGTATTGACTGCAAGTGGAGTGCTCACTTCACACTAGGGCACGGGCCAAGCAATTGGCTATACAAATTACAGTGCAGATCGGCTAGCGGTTTGCCAAACCTAAAAAATACATACACCATCTGACTACTGCAATACTACTGTTATTTAGAAGACCAGTCGAATCGACAACGTTATAACGTCTAAGGCCTACCAATACTAATTAGATGCTCGCCTACTTATTAAGTTAAGCAAATATTGGCTAGGTAGAAGAAAAAGCTACTTTCCAGTTACGAATTACGACTATAGCGGCTAGGGTAAAGGAAAGATTCGTACGAAGTGCCTTTGTTAGTACTACGTTAGTCCCCAACGGCAGGAAAACAGAAAAGACTTTTTAGGTTACGTTAGTCCCCAACGGCAATCTGGAAGTAAGCGACTGTATTACTATTTAAAAATACCAAGAAATCTTTATTGACCTCTTTTAAAAACGTTAGGATTAACATTTAGAAGTTTTAAATTTCGGAAAGTTAATAAACAGCTAAGTTAATACTATTATAAGTACTATTATTATAAGAAAAACGACTAAATCCCTACGCTAAATAAACTTTTCTACTAATAATAACCTTTATTTTTACCATTTACATCAAATCTTTACCTTTATTTTACTCTTTATACTCCCTACATTACCTTAATCGTCAAGTTAGCTGGTTTTAACGAAAATACCAAGTTACGCCGAAAAACCTACGTTACATAACTCCACGTCAAATCGCCAAGTTTCCACGCGACTTTATATTAAAAGACCAAGTTTTTACGCTTAAAATCATTCAATCCCTTACCTTATACACTTTATAAGCTTTATATAGGTTAAAACTTTAAAAGAGTCATCGTAAGTCTTTACCTTTAGGTTATCATCGACTCCATTTAGAAAAAAAGTAATTGAAAACCTCGGAATAATATTTGTTAAACACTATAATTAGAAACTTTAAGACAAAGATGTTAACGAAACCTTTATTAAAAAGCACTTGACTAATTACGTTGGCTATTTTTTTTTCGATTCGAATGTTAATAAAAGGTTGGTTTATGGCGCTTACGATTTACAACATTTTCAATATTTATTTTACGACTATGCATAAATATAGAAAGAATGATTTCAAAAAGTATTGAATTTAAACTAAAAATAAAAGTTCAATAATAAGACATCTACATATTAAACAAAAAATTAACTAACCTATCGAACTTTCTCTTTAAATTGGTATATCCTGAAAATTATAATCAAACCCCTCCATCTTAAGTTTTTTAAGCTAAAGATATTTAAGTCTAAAAAGTAAAGGCTTTATAGATCCAACAGGCCTAATAAGTTTAAAAGGCTACAGAGAAAATGCTATAGACTAAGGTACAGGCTTAACAGGCGCTATAAGCCTATTTATCCTAACTTAACGAATATCCTCCGGAAAACGAAAACGAAAACCCTCTGAAAAATGAAGACGAAGACCCTCCTCGAGCCGAAAACCTTTAAAATCTTTAAAACAAGGACCTTTCCGATCCGTAAGACGAAGACCCCTTTTTAAGATAAACCAAGGACCTTTAAGTTCCTCAATCGGAAAACCTTTAAAATCCTCAAGTCGAAAACCCACAAAAAATTAAGAAGTTAAGGTATAGGTGCAACAGGTACCACAGGCTTGGCAAGCTCGAAAATCTGGGGTATAGGAGAAACTAACGCCACAACCTGGCAATCCCAGTAAAACTGACAGATCTAGCCGGCCTAGTAAGGTTGATAAGCCTAGCAAGGCCGATAGGCCTGATAAGTCCAATAAGGCCAACAGATTTGGTAAGCCTAATAAGGCTGGCAGGCCTGGTAAGGCTAGCAAGCTTAGTAATCCAAATAGGTCTAATAGGTCTGGCAAGCCTATTAAGGCCAGCAGGCCTGGTAAAACCAACAAACGTAATAGGCCCAAAAAGCCCGTTAAGGTGGAGGTATACATGTTAAAAGTCTTGGTTAATTAAAACGCTTTATAAAAGAACTACCTGGTAAAGTCAAGTAACATACTGAAGAATAGGAATACCTTAGCAAACTAGAAAATTACCAGGGAAACGATAACAAAGGTAATGATAGCAGTACTTGAAATTATTGGTAAAAGGTACGTAGTTAGTAAAATACGTAATACGCGCAAGTTTATAGCGAAAGACTGCTGTACGGGAGTAAATAAACGGAAGACTCGGAGCCGTAAGGGAAAAGGAGGTAACTAAAGTTATTTTGGGTGCGGAATACACTGGATTTTTCAGGGGTTCGTCTAGTTAACGAGAGAGTAATTCAGTGGTAACAGGAAAATATTAGTTGACCATATTAACGTGCGTAAATACAAAATAAAAAGCTGTTAGTATTAAAACAATATTAACTGCTATTTTTAATGAGTCAATCACAATAGAACTATTTAACTTTACTTATAGTAAAGTGAACTATATTAACTATAAGTAGAGAGACTACATTATACTAGGACATAGGTCAAGTAATTAGTCATACAAATTACAGTGCAGACCAACTAGCGGTCTGCCAAACCTAAAATAATATATTTACTATCTAACTACTACAATACTACTCTTACTTCGAAGAATAACTGAATCGACAATGTTACAACATCCAAAGCCTACCAACACTAATTAAATGTTTACCTATTGATTAGATCAAATACAAATTGACTAAGTAATAAAAGAAGCTATTTTCCGGTTACGTTTTACGGCTACAGCGTCTAGGGTAAAGAAATGATTTTTACGAAGAGCCTTTATTAGGATTACGTTAATTCCTAACGGTAGGAAAATAGAAAAGAATTTTAGGTTACGTTAGTCTCTAACGGTAATTTGGAAATAAACAACGGTATTACTACTTCAAAACACCAAGAAATATTTATTAACATTTTTTAAAATCGTTGAAACTATCTATTAAAAGTCTTGAAATTCGGCAAGTTAGCAAACGACTAAGTTAGTAACTTTAAAGGTATTATTATTGTAAAAAAAAAAGTTCCTACGCTAAATAACCATTAATACTAATAATAACCTTCGTCCTTACTTTTTACATTACATCTTTACCCTTGATTTACGACTTTTACTCCTTATATCACGTTAATCGTCAAGTTGCCTACTTTAAGCTAAAATACCAAGTTATACCGATAAAGTCACATTGCATAACTTTACGTTGAATCGCTAAATTCCTACGCGACTTTATATCCAAACACCCAGTTTTCACGCCTAAAATCATTAAGGCCCTTACCTTATATATTAAACAAGCTTTATATAAGTCAAAACCTTAAAACATCTATTGTAAGTAATTACTTTTAGGTTATTACCATCTCCGATTTTTTTGAAAAAAAGCAATTAAAAACCTCGGAATAATCTTCGTTAAGTATTATAACTATAAATTTTAAATCAAAGGTATTGACGAAACCTTTATGAAAAAGAATTTAACCAATGAAGTTAGGTATTACATTTTCGATTCGGATGTAAGTAAAATATTTCTTTACAGAGTTTGCGGTTTAAAAGATTTTCGATACTTTTTTTCGATAAAACTATTACCGTATAAAAAACTATTTAAAAAGGTATTTAGTTTAAACTAAGAATAAATACCGAAGAATAATAAATATACGTATTAAAAAAAAACCTTCACTAACCTATTGAACTTTGTCTTTTACTTAACTTATCTCAAAGATTACCTTTAAACCCCCGGACCTTAAATTCCTTAAAAAAAAGATATCCGAATCCAAGAAGATAAAACGTTACAAATCTGACAGGCTTAATAAGTTTAAAAGGCTAAAAATAAACTCGATAAGCTAAGGAACAAATGTAACAGGCTCTATAGGCCTTACTAACTCAACCTAACGAATATCCTCCGAAAAAAGAAGATGAAACCCCTCTGAAATACAAGACGAATACCCTTTTCGAGCCGAAAACCTTTAAGACCCTCGAGTCGAAAACCTTTAAGATCCTTAGGTCGAAAACCCCTAATAAGTTCTAGAGGTTAAGGTATAGACGCAACAGGCGCCTCAAGCTTGGCAAGCTCGAAAGGCTAAGGTACAAGCGCAACTGACGCCACAGGTTTGATAAGCCCAGAAAGGCTGGAAAGCCTAACAATCCCAGTAAGGCTGGCAGGCCTCGTAAGGCTTACAGGCCTAGCAAGCTCAATAAGGCCAATAGGCCTAGAAAATCCAGCAAGGCTGGCAGGCTGGGCAAGGCCAGAAAGCCTGCTAAGCCTAAAACGGCCAGAAGGCCTGGTTAGCCCAGCAGGGCCGGCAAGCCTGGCAAGACCAACAGGTGTAACAGGCCCGAAAAACCCATTAAAGTCGACTAATATGTTTTAAAGGCGTTGATTGATTAAAAAGTTATATAAGAGGGCTCCCTGCTAACGTCAAGTTACTTACCAATGAATAGATATTCCCTGGTAAATTAGAAAACTACCAGGATAACGATGGCAAAGGTAGTAATGGCAGTAGTTTAAACTACTGGAACAAGGTACGCAATTAGTAAAATACGTAATACGCGTAAGTTTGTGGCGAAAGACTTGTGAACGGGGGTTAAGAAATGAAGGACTCGGAGCCATAAGGCAAAGAGATATAATTGGAGTTAATTTGGGTACATAATGCACTGGAATTGATAGGGGTCTGTCTAGTTAACGAGAAGGTAATTTAGTGGTGATAGGAAGAAATAGGTAGACCAAATCAACTTGAGCAAATACAAAATGAAAAGCCGTCAGTGTTAAAAAAATATTAACTTTTATTTTAACAGGTCAATTGCAATTCAGTCAGTTTATTTTACTCACAGTAAAGTTGACTGTATTGAATGCAAGTTAACTGTATTGACTATAAATACAGCGCCCATATCACACTAGAATACGAGACAAGTAATTGGCTATACAAATTATAGTGCAGACCAGCTAGCAGACTGCTAAACCTAGAACAATACATCTAACATCTGCCTACTGCAATACTACTGTTACTTCGAAGACCAATCGAATCGACAACGTTGTAACGTCTAAGGCCTGCCAATATATACGATTATAAATGTTGTACTTACGGTAAAAACGGTGAACTATACGATATAAGCCGGGTTAAAAGTACGTTTTGAAATGATGATAATGATAACTTCGCGATCCAGATAATTGGTAAAAAGTAAATTACAGAAAGTTTCAATTAACGCGATAATAAACTGTTTGTAAATAGGTACCCTAATACGATCGTGAAACCGTAGTACTTTATCGTTGTCTACTAAATATTTCAAACTCGAAACCTTGAACTTTTAGTCGTTGTTAATACGGATATCTGTTAGAAAATATGAGTTACTTATAAGTACCACACGTATTAGTCGGGAATGAATAGTATCGCGTATAATAACATTGTTTTAAGAGCTTTAAAGGTTGATATTAATATAAAGTTTACGACCTTTCGAAATAAAGTCGCCGGCGACGATTTATCGGGAGATACATATACGCGGAAGCGGTTCGGAAGCAGATTATTCGGGGCGTAGCAATTGAAGTTTTTGACTGAAAAGATGTAAATCGGACAAGCCTTTGAAAAAAATATGAGTTTCGCTATAATAACGTATTAGGTTGCGTATAATTTGTTATATTATTATAAACCAATTAAAATAAATTAGCAAAAGACGTTTGAACTAGCGTATCTATTGTTTAAAAATCCGTCGTAAAGTTATAAAGTATGTCAAGTTCTTATAATTCAGTAAAATCGTAAACGAGCGTGTCGTATCTCGGATTTTGGCGTTTTATACTTTTAAATAGCTTATAATCTCAAGTAATTCATTATCGTGAATTTCGTAGTTATATTCCGCGAAAAATAAAAAACAAAAGTAATACTTTAATAAACGTGGATTACTGTAATCATCGTGTTAAAAAAGATAGCCTGTTAGAATATAATCGAAGTAAACGACTTTTAAAAAGGTATCGCGGTCGTGGTTTTATTAAGTGATTATAGGTTTGGGGGAAAAAGCTAAGTTTATGTCGTTTTAAAATAACCTTTTCCTCTGGCCTTTAACAAAAAGGAGAGCTCTAACAGGTTCATCGAAGTAATAGTTTAATAATCGTGAAGTAATCGTGGATAAAATACCAATAAAAGTTTTCGAATTCAAAAAAAATTCGTATTTCTAAGACCGATATAAAAGCTGTTTATTCCTGAATAACGCGTAATTTTTTAGGGTTTATACATATACCGACGCCAACTTTGATAACTTAGCTTAAATACTAAATTATTTAAACGTCATATTCGTATTAATAATATTCAAGTGATGTTTCACGAAGTTTAATGACATAAGAATTTATTTCACCTTAACAATATATTTATCGAAGGTGTTTTTAACATAATTAAGGATATTATAGAGGTCAATGGAGCAAGAAATATTCAAAAAATTCGTAACGAATGATTGATATATCTTTCAAAGGTGGTTGAAATACTAAGATAAGTTTAAAGGAGTAATGAGCTATTTGAAAAGTCCAAAACTTATATAAAATGTAATTTTTATTCGTTTCCTTTCTATAAAGAAACTTGTAAAAAAGGGCTTTGATATCTAGTTTAATAAATTAGTAAACTCAGAGAATATTCGCGAAACTTTCTTTCATAAGAAAAAGTGGTTAACAATCCGCTTTGGTAATAATATGAAGCCGGAGATCATTAATATAAAAATGTAACTTTCCTTATGGTTTCTTGATAAAAAATACGGGTATACTCGTTGAAAGATTACTTATTTAAAAAAAAACCTTAGTCAACTAATTCGGTTAATATTTCATATAATATAAAAAGAGTTTTATGCTATATACTGTATAAAGAGCCTGATGCCACTTTTAAGGGTTAACCTTAGGTATCGATATAAAAGACAATTTTGTAATTTATTTCGAAACGGTAAAGGGGCAATTTATCTCTCAGGGTTTTTTAGAATAAGGGTGCGAATTCTTCAAGGTTGTTGGAAAGTTTATTGTAAACGAAACCGAGCAATTTTAGGTAGAATGCTTTAGTAATATCTTTAAGGGAGATGGCAGCGAATTACGTAGTAATGTCTTAGTCCTTACCAGCCTTTTGTAAAATGGAGTAAAATACGGCGACTTTAACCCCTTTCGGATTTTTTAAAAAGGTCGCGAATACCAATTTCAAAACGGGATAATTTCCGTATTATTTTAGAATATAATATATATATTGAAAAATGTTATCGATAAATTATCAATTTTTTATCGAAGGTTTACCTACAATTACGTTATATTATAATAGGAGGATGAAATTGGTTTATATCCTATAAAGATACATATCGAGGTTGATGTTTAAAATGATTATAAAGGAAATTAGGTGTAGGAATATCCCAGGCGCGTAATACGTAGCTTCTCTGAGTCTATATAATGGGATAGGTAAATGCGGTGGTTTATAACAATTAATAAACTATTTTTTCGCGACGTTATAATATTTATAACTTATATTTATTGAATCATAAATATGAAAAAAGAATTATCAAGTAAATTTACTATAAGAGGGAAGTTATTTAGAAGTTAGGACGAAGTTACTGAGTCGAATTAAAGTTTAATCAACTTTTGTACGCGATTATATACAAATTTTAAGCTTCTTTTTCTTGAAAGTCGATAAAATCCTTGGCTAAAGTAGAATAGATTCCTAAAACAGTTTTGTTGTTGAAGTTTCTTGGGCGCTACGCCAAATTCCACAGGTAGGTATTGATACGATAACCATTCGCGATTTAATGAAAATATAGCCCGAGTTCTTTACGAAGGAAAAGTTTCGAGTAGTTAACTTAAGCGGCGCACCGTTTAAAAGTGACTCGAAAATTGTTTACGCCAGTTATAATAACGCCGCCTTAGCTATCTCGGATTAGCACGTCGCCACTATTCTTTCCACTATCTAAAACGCTCCTAATAGTAATGATATTAGTATCGCTGTAACGAATACGGAGGTTATAAAGGCTTCCGTCGATAATTTCGGTGTGAGCGACATATTCTTTATAATCTGCGGGTATATCGAGGGGAAATAGCGTGTTGTCCAGTGTGTCGATAATAGTTTCTTTCACAATAACGAGTTTAACGGCGGATTTCTTATTTATACCGCTGGCTTTCGCGAATAAGGCTTCTTGAAAATTAATAAAAAACGTAAAATCGTTCGTGAACTTCCTATTTTATACGCGTAAACCAAACTATAACTATCTTAACTGCGTAAAGGTTGTAGTGATTGGCACAAAATATAGATATAAAGTCATTAAGGTCGCTAGCATCGCCGTTGCTTCCGCAAACATAATAACTCTTTATCATAGTTTTTAAGAAGCTTTTTAGTTCTTTAAATGTAACGTAAAAGTATTTTTTTAATACCGATAAAATTTTGTTTTTTATGTAATTTACCTATTATTGTAGTTTTTTATACCTGAAATTGTGTCTTAATATCGGAAAACTTAATCAACTAATTATAAAGTTTTCGTTTAGCTTGTTAATAACTGTTTGAAAGGGCGACGATATCGTAGTCGAAGTTCAAGAAGTCCGAGTTTTCGGCGTTCAAAAAGCTAACGCGGTTTTCGATAAAAAACGGTATAATAATTATGTTTTTTGAACAACGTAAGCGTATCGACAGCCTTAAGTTATCGGATTATATTTTTAAAGCGTTTAATACGTTAATACTTCTTTATTTTAATTATAAAATGTACTTCCAATCGGCTTAATCTCGCTCGATAAGTTCCATACGTAAGATTTCGATAAAATGTTCATGTTAAATCATAAGATAATTTTATGAAGCCTCTAGAGCGCTTTCAAAATACACCTTAACGCGCGTGTCACGGTATTATTTTAACACTTAAAAGTATTAATTCGGTGACTCAGAAGATCATAATATATACTTAGGTTATAACCGCTAATTCATAGCTAAAATACCGTTAGTAAAGAGATCGAAGTTTATATGTAAAGGGAGTAAGACCGGAACTATCGTTTAAAGTAGTCGGATTATGTCTATAAACCTCAATGAAAAAGGAAAGGAGAAGTCCATGCTAAGAAACTGCGATGGAGTTAAAATAATGTAACCCGATCACGTAATATGTGGAAGAGTATCCCTATGTAGCTTCCTCTCTACTCTAAATCATCGTAAGAGCGTGTAGAACTACCATGATTGGATCACTAGTAATACTAGCCAGGCACTAGCCTCTAACACCCGCTATTACCAACAAGAGTAAGGGAATTCCTAGTATAATTATGAATAGCCGAATGGTGTTTACGCTGATTACGATTTAGTAAAAAAAAAATTATAAAGAATAATTATCTATAACAAACGTATGGACCAAAAACATAACATCAATAATAATAAGGAGAATTAAAACGTAAATTAACAATATTGTATGGCTTTCATAAGCTATAGTCAATGTTATAGGTTGATTCGCTGTTGTAATAGTCATTCTTAAGCGATTTGCTATGTTGCGTATTATAAATTCGATAAGAAAACCATTGTCTACCAAATATAGGCCTATATAAACATTTTAAATGTCGCCTTATATATACCTAAATTGACTTCTCATTGTTCTCGGCATAATTCTATTCTTTACAATTGCTAATACTACCATATACATGAATACTATACGCTTACGTTTGTTTCTTGCGGTCTTTTTGTTCATTCTCGTACGTTGGACTGTATTCAAGCCACATATTCTCTCCATCTACTTACAGAAACCGCGACCACGATCTAATAATTACTTGCAATTAATTTTAGGGTAAATTTCTCGCAGGTTATTTATCAAATTCAAACTTTTTTTAAGATGGCCTACAAAAGCTTATATGGAAACAGTATTTTATTTTTTTTTGCGAAAGTAGGCCTATATTCTCCACACATAGCGGTGCAAAACTAAATGAGACCTTCGCGGAATTTCTCTTTTTCGGAATAGCTCATTGAGAGCATAGTTTCAACCCATAAGGATTTAAGGTAAGGGAAGTTCGACCACCTTCAACAGAAAGTCCTACTTCTTCGTTCTCAGTACAAGCTTATGGATTCAAACGTGTCGTGTTACCAATACTATAACGTGTAACAACCATTAATGGTATAGAATTTACAATATCTTTATTTTTTCCTTTATTCTCGCGATTGTATTAGCGATTCTTACGAATATGATAGAGGTTCTCAAACTCGTTCTAAGTATACTACGCACTATTTCCTGGAATATTTAAATCCGCCAAATTCGAAAGGTCGGTATAATCAATATAGAATAGAGGATAAAAATCCTAACATTCACCTTAATCCACCGATACTATAAATGATATTTCGCACATCTTCGCATTTATTTCGTTTTCTATCCTCACCTCCTTCAGAATCAGTTGTTCTGCAAACGTAAGGTCTCTTATTTAGCTCGTTCTTACCTATAGATATCTAGGGTAAAAGAAATTATAAAATCTTTAATATGACTTGGGAAAGTATCCACGATTAGAATCCTTTGATATTGTTAGAGTAGTACTACGTGCAGTGCTGTAGGTCAACTTTAATTCAGGTAAAGTTGACTATACCGTACTTCAAGTTGAGTGTATTGCTTTTTGTGGACTTGTTGCGTTGGGTGTAAATCGAGTGCAGTACGCTGCATTTCACGCTAGGGAATGGGCTAAGCAATTGGCTATACAAATTACAGTTTAAACTGGCTAGCGGTCTGCCAAACCTAGATTAATACATCAACCACTTTATCAATGCAATACTACTGTTACTTCGACCACAATTCGAATCGATAACTTTATATCGATCTAAGGCCCTACCAATACTAATTAGTGCTTATTTGGTTAAACACAAATTGCCCAAGTAGAAGAAAAAGCTACTTTTCGATTACTATTTACGTTAAATGGCGGTTAGAGTAGAGGAAATATTCTTGTGAAAGGCCTTTATAATTTTGTTAGTCTTCACGGCATCATGTAAAAAAAACCTTCAGATTACGCCAGTCTCTACGACATTTTAGGTGTAGCGATGGTATCGCTATTCGAAAATACAAAGAAATTGTTATTAAACTTGTTTAAAGACGTTGAGATAGACTGTCAGAAGTTTTATAGCTCGGTAAGTTGGCAAACGGCTAATTAAGTATTACTCCGGGTGTTATTACTGTAAAAAAAAAACTTAGTCCCCACATTAAATAACTTTAACCTTTGCTTTTTACCAATAACAAACGACCTTCGACTTTACGTTTTATACTAAAACTTTGCCCCTACTTTCATTTTTTTACTTACCTCAGGCTAATTTCATCTTTAAGTTCATTGTTTTGAGTGAAACACCAAGTTACGCCGAGAAATCTACGTTACGCAACTCTATATTAAATCGCCAAGTTTCCACGTGACTTTACACCGAAAAACAAAGTCAATACGCCTAAAATTACTAAGTCTTTCACCATATATGTCTTACACAAGCCTAAAATTTAATATGCCACTTTAAAGGTTTAAAAGGGAATCGAAGTTTTGGGATATATCTTTACAAAGTATTATGTTGAAAACCTATAGTGATAAGATGTCGACGAAAACTTAATGGAAAAGTATCTAGTTGATTACGTCGGCTATTACATCGTTAAGTAATACGGCGGTGAAGAATTTGGCAGTAGCCACCGCGCTATCCGAAACTTTCGTAACTTTTTAGGCAACAAGGTTATTAATATATAGAAGAAGATTTAAAAGGAGATCAAATATAAATTTAGGGCTGAATTTAAACTCCAAAGGATTTACGTGCCAGAAAAGGGCCTTATTAAGTAGGAAAAACCCCTTTTCGAATTGACTTAACTTAAGGGACGCCTATAGGATCTATATCCTAAAGAGAATGATGTTAAGGAACTTTAACACCTTTATGCGCTATCCAAAAGACCTCCTCTTTGCGCTTAGTTAAGTTAAGCCATTTTGATCGTTAGTGATAAAGAATATATTAATTTTTTCGATAGCTCAATAACTTTACGTAACAGCTTGAAGTACGTCTTTAGCAGTTGAAGAGAATGTAAAGTAAGAGTTGTTAATGCAGCAATAGGTATTGGCATCGGCGCTTTATATCAATTAATTAGATAAAATCGTTAAGCCCTTTCGAATCGTCATATATTACTTCCCCTTTTGAATTTTACTTAAAACCGTCAAGCCCTTTAAAACCTTTCGCCCTTTAGGTTTGCCTACGCGCGAGAGCCTACTATAGGATTTACTATAGGACTTTACCCCTCTGGTTAAGCGACCGGCAATTACCCTTAACACCGTGCCTCGGAGGCTTTAAGGCCTAAATTGCCAGATAATACTAAAGAAAACTAGGATGATTATTGCGACTTGCTCCTAAAACCAGTTAAGATGTTTGATATTAATTATAAGTTGCTTATAGACTTCTCCAAGATTTGAAAAGACATAGAAAAGTATAATAGCAAGCCTTAAAACTCCCTGGATACTAAAATAATGCCCTTTTTAAATATTTACAATTGAATAGAAGTTCCCTTTTCAGGTTTTTACTTATTATTCCCCGGAATCCTTACAAAGCACACAAGAGACTATTATCTGACGTTTCTTATTAGGGTTACTACGTTCCGCTAGATCTACAATATCATAAAGAGCCACTTGGAATATAATGTTTACCTCGCCTAATACCATACAAACTGAGTCACAACGCGGTGGATTATAATAATAACGAAGAAAAAAAAGGAGGAAATTTTAATAGATATCCTTAATTAAATGCTTGACAAGTTTATATTATGTTAAAAAATAATAATAGAGAAAGCCTATACAAGTAAAATCAAACTTTGAGAATAGGTACAGGTAGTGGTTACAGGCGTTAGCGAGTTCGAATACGCCTTTTAACGCTTAAATACCATTTTGAAAGGTTTTTTTAGCTAGTTTCAGTCTTCGTTTATCATTTTAATGGCGTGTATACTAAATTCGCTTAGTATGTACCCTTAAGCCGGCAATTTTTCTAACGTGGATAAAGAAAATCTTATGGTGATTAATTAAGTAGATCACATGTATGGTTACAAGTGCTTATAACGCCTAAGGTTTGACCTACCGGCTATAAACAAGAGGTAGCAGTTACTCTATCAATAATAAGGTTAAGATTTAGGCGGACATGTTGACCGTAAGTATTATCGTCGTAATAGTGGTAAGAGATATTAAATTTGTAGTAATTTTCGCTACTTGTTGACTAGGCACCCTTTCGCTAAACTTAATAGTAGTAAGAAATTATATTACGACCAATACCCTATTATTTTTGAATGGAATTATTTAGATTTAATCGTAAACTTCGAAGGCGATGAGCTAATTAACGGCGTTGATTTCCCTAAGAAAATTAAGTGATACGAATAAATTGCTCCAGATACGGCCTAGTAAATAGTCGACTACACCTTCCTGTACCATTTGGGTGGTAAAAACCCTTTTGTTTGCCCTAACCAAGCCCCTAACCCCTTATATACATTTAATATTCGCGATCGTTACGTGAATCATATGGTTCAAGCTATCATTTAAATATAGGAGAAATGAGGTACTTAACAGAAGGTTAATTGTAGTATGTGGCATTACAGAGGGAAAACATTACAATTATAGAAATTATTGTTAAGATTTTAATAAAGATAAATTTGAATTTAAACCAGGTGAATGAATATCGTCATTAGAGATAACAATAATTTAAACTATATGGAAATTAATTAAGTTTTATATACTTAAGTCTTATACCCCTTTTTTTGCTTTATTTAAAGAATATACAGACCGTTGGTATCAATGTTAAAAACAATGTAGACGAACTAGTTAAAAACGGCTAAAGGTTTCTCCTCGCTTTTAAGTAGGTGTACTTATAGTTTTATTTTTCAGAACCGGAAATAGTGGTGTTAAGCTTATCGAAGCCGGAAATTCATTCAATATACCGGCGTTTCAACTATGTAGCTATTAATAGGCTATACGAAGTTTTACTATCTGTAAGGCATAAAGATGTGGAATATTTTGTCTTTAAAGCTATTAAAAAGCTTTGTTACCACTGTTAAACGAATACTTAAGCCACCCGAAGATTGAAATTTACACTAAAAGATAATAAGGATTTTAATTACCAGATCTCCATCGATGCGTTTTACTTAAATAATAAGCCTAATCTTTACATCATTAATTTCCTAACCTCTTTTAACGGCACTAAGTTTCTAAAATACTTTTCGGCAAAGAATATGTAAAAAACGATAAAGAAACTGTAAATTAATACAAACTAAGGCCCACTTAACGTTATCATTTATGATAACTTTACTAACTTAGCCGCGTAGTATTCTGAAGAAAATTCTAAAATAATAGTTATTTAATGTAAATAAGGACTTATAGAAGTTCACTAGACAATTAGAAAGGTTAAAAAGGCATACACCATATTTCACCAAGCATATGATATCCTTGCGTTAGAAATTGAAAGCTTTATGAATGCGGAAGCACGTTTATAAATGTTAGTGAAAGGTTTGAACGATATTATAAGCCTTAACGGCTTGTTTTCAACATGACTAGTCTTCAAAATATACCTACGCTTAACGAGTAAATCACCACACTTAGTAAATACTTAAAAACGTGTTATGGCTTAAAGAAAAGCTTTAAAAACGTTACGAAGAGAATCGGCACCCCGCTAAATCAATAAAACCTATAATACCAGAAACGAACCTATAACAATTAACGTACTAACTTTGTCGTTGTAAAGTAAAGTCCTAGTGTAATGGAAGCCGGGTAAATATGAATGCCGGTATATGATATTCAGCATTGCGAACTTCGAAGTAATTATTAAAATTGCTAACAGTTTTGTATTCTTTCGAATTACTTAATTTAAGCGTTATATTAGGGATACTAACGTTCAAAACTATTGGAATAGAAGTCAAGTGCAGTATAGTTAAGTCAAATTTACTTGCAATAACGTTAATTGTACGTATAGCAAATTGACTGAAGTTTGTGGGATTTGAATACACTGCACTGCAAGTGCAGTTCAATAGGCACCCACTTCAAAGTGGAGTACAAGCCAAAGCGTTTGGCAATAAAATTAATTTGCAAACCGGCTAGCAGTCTGCCAAACTTAGAACTTACACCTCAATCAACAATATCCGCAACACCAGTTACTTTGACTATAGTAATTCGAATCAACTACGTTGCAACGATAAAAGCCTACCAACACTAATCAGTGCTTATTAGGTTAAGCACAGGTTGGCTAAGTAGGAGAAGAAAGCTGCTTTCCGGTTACACTTTGTTAGGTATGGTAGAGGAAAGGTTTTTGCGAAGGGCCCCTATATGCTATACAGTTGTTCGCGGTAGCAAGTAGGGAAAACTTATAGGTTATGCAGTTGTTCGCGGCAGTCTATAAGTAAGCAACGGTATCGCTTCTCGAAAACACCAAGAAATCTTTATTAATCCTTTTTGAAGACGTTGAGATTGACTATCAAAAGTCTTAAAGTTCAACAAGTTGGCAAACGGCTAAGTCAGTACTACTGCAGATACTATTACCGCAAGAAAAACGACTAAGTCCCTACGCCAAACAACAAATAACCTCCACCACCAATAGTCTTCAACTTTACCCTTTGCACTAAATTTTTACCCTAATTTACTCTTTTTAACTCCCTGCGTCAAATTAATCGTCAATTTCGCTGCTCGGAGTAAAAATACGAGGAATCTCCAAGTCGCGTTAAGAAAGCCACATCGTGCGACTTTACGTTGAATCGCCAAGTCCACACGCCCCGAATCGCCAAGTCTCCATGCCCTTAGATCACCAAGTCTACTACCAAGCCTTACACCAACCAGATCATCACGATGGTTTTAAAACACACTGAAATCGATGTTCTTACCAATCCCGTTAGAAAAAAGGGAATTATTAGCCGCGCTAACATTTTCGAAAAGCATTACAATAAATAGCTCTGGTATACCAAAATTACTAAAGATTTTACCCTAAAACACGTAACCAACGTAATCGGCTAATTTATTCTCGATATAAACACTACTAAAACCAGTCGTAAACCTTTAATCCTAGACGATTTTTAAAAATAGTTTCGAAACTAAAGTTTAGATACGTAAAAAAAAAAACCCCCCGGAAAAGCGGGTAAAGATAAAACTAAAGCTCAACCTATTAGATTGAAAAATCAGACTCCCTACGAAAAAAGGGAAGGGAAGTAACCTAGCCAAACTACTTTACCAATACGCCATAGGTAAAACCCTTAATAGACCTTAGTTATGGGCAAAAAGGTTACTAACGACAGTAACCCTTAACGCCTAGATGCATATTCGCAAAATCCTATCTAAATTTAAAAACGTAAAAGGAAAAAATCAGTCGATTTACACCTTATAAGTCATTAAATATATCAGTTTATTAATCAAAAGCCTCGCCGTACCCCGTAATATTACAAGGATTATCACTAACCTCCCCATAACGGAAACACTTAGACTTACTTCTCCCAAGCTTTTAAACATGTTTACTTTTAGTAACTAAATAAAAAAAGGACCGGTTTTATAAGCGAGCCTACTATAGGAACAACTATTGGTTTTTTCACTTTAAATTCGGCTAAAGGTAACTATCTTGCCTACCAACATCAATAGTAACCTTAATCTTTCCCCTAGCAAAAATATATAAAGGGTCCATACAACCAGTATATAATAGATCCTCCTCAACGTATTTGCATAAAACTACGGACTATACAGCAATCATAACATTCGTTAAAATCTAGGGAGAAAAAGAAAATTATAATGGTAAATCGTATAACCTCCCTAATATTAAGTTACGATCATTTTTTAATATCTGCTGTTAGATAAAAGTTAAATTGCCAGTTTTTTACTCGCTATTTCATAATATCTTTACCGGCTAGGCCAAGGATCATTATCTCTAGTACGTAACGAATTATACATCTTTCTCAGAAATCTATGATAATATAAAGGGTTATTTCGAATACGATATTAACCTTGCCTAATACTATATAAACTGGAATATTATTAAGTGGTCTTGTATATTGGATTATAAAAAAGAGTGGGAAAGCAAAATAAACCCTTTAAATTAGATGTTCAATAGATTGAATCTTTGCTAACAAGTGATGGAAAACGTTGGTGTTAGCGAAGGCACGTCACGCTAATAAGTCCAACAAGCGATTATGGGTTATAAAAATATGGAATACTCCCTTCAATGCCTTGATAACACCTGTAACGGGTTCTTTAGCTAATTAAGTTTCTCGTTAGTAACCGTAATTACTTAAGTCTCCGGCTTGACTAGTATATACCTTTAAGCTCCAGAATTTAATAACGAAGAAAGAGACCGTTTTAATTTGTATTACATTAATCGACGGTCCAAAAGTCTTGGATAATACGGTTAACGGAAATCTCGGACGCTTACCTACAGAAGAGGGTATGTATTTTCCTTAAAGTATTTAAGTTGCCCAAATAACTTTAATTCAAACAATAAAAGATATAATATTTGCAACAAATAAGGCTTCTGGTTAATACGCCACACTACTACCAAACGTGGCATAAAACAAGCGATATGCCACCCGTAATATCCCTTTACCTCCAAATGAAATTATATAAAGCGTGTCACATAATTCAAAGGGAGAAAAGTTAGAGAAGAGGAAAATAAGCCGAAGGCTATCGGATGAGACAAAAATACTGGCACTAGCACCGGTACGGGTTCAGAAGCAACGTAATAACTAGCTGATTATACTTTTTTGTACCGCTATACAGGTAAAAACCCCTACCGCCGTCACGACGATAAAGATCCTATCCCTATATACCCCTTTACCATCCAAAACCGTTATGAAAAATAAGTATTTTAAGGGATTATGCCAGATACGGGTGCAGAAAAGTACTCAATACGAGTTTATTCGTAGTAAATCGCGTTGCGAAGGGATACTAATATTACTATGGAACTTGACTACGCAGATAATGTTAAGGCTAAAGTTAGCTTCAACCCTAAAGAAGTCTTTCTTTATTAGGATCGACGACGGTTAAAATTATTATTAGCTTTATTATTTTCCATATTTTGGATTCCCTTACTCCTTTTCTCCCTTACCAAAAAGACATGAAAAACCTCGGCATTAACTTTAACGTTTAAATTAACGAATTAATACAAGTTAAGGCCAATAAAAGGTTCTCATTTAACCTTTAATAGAAGTATTTTTGGTTTTATTTTCAAGTACTGACGGTAATGGTATCGAACCAGACGATGGCAGACTTTCTTTAGTTATATCGTAAATTCAAATACCCAATGATCAATAAGTTTTATAGGGTATTATAGGTAAATAATTACCAAGATATAGACTTATGAAAATAAAAAGTAGTAAAACTTTTGTATTACTGCTATGAGAAGAATTTCCAAGTCCTTTTAAAATTTGAGTTTACGTTAAGAAAAATTAAAACTTTAATTTCAAAGTCTTCATAAAAGTGTTTCAACTGGATGGCAAACTAGTATTACATACGTATTTTGTGAATTAATACGTACCTTGGCCTATTAAACGTGTTAGATTACGATACCTGTATTAAATTCGTTATGATAAAGTTTTAATCTAATACAAAGTGAATAGGAATTAAGTGTAAATAGATCTATATAAAAACTTATTAGGGTATTGGTAAGTTTTAAACGGTATACGTCCTTTTAAAAAAAGGCCTACTATATCCTTACACTGAAAATCAAAAGCTTCATAAGTCAAAAGGTACAATTTTAAATAAATGTGATAGGTTTTAATGATACTATTTACCCTAATGGAGTTATATCAATTTTCATAATATTTGGGGCTTACCAATGTATAATAACTAAGTCGCTAACCTAACCAAGTACTTAAAAACATGTTATAATATATAACGAAGCCCTAAAGGAATTAAGGAAGGAATCATTACGTCTTCAGGTTAATAATACACTTAACATTAGAAACGGACCTTTAACAATAAACGTGCTTTTACTCCCCCTTTAAAGTAAAGTCCTTACATAATGCAAGCCAGGAAAATTAAATAGGCCATATAAGATTTTAAGTATTACTAATTCAAACGTGGTAATTAAAACTGTTAACGGCTCCGTAACTTTCCGAATTACATAGATTAAGCCGCACCGAAAACTTATTAAATTTAATAATGACCTTGACATCGATAACCTCCGAGCCGAGCTAATTAATTAATACAACCCTTTTGAGCCGACTATCGACAAGTTTATAAAACGTCGACGACGCAAACAACTACCTAAAAGGAGGATATACACTAAAGAGGAGGACGGCGGGAGTTATTACGAGACTAATAGGGTATATATAACCACATAGGTGTTTTAAAAGAAAAGGCTTCACAGAAAACTTACCCTTCAGTTACGTACCGAAAGCATTATCAATATACCGGGCAAGCCTTTTAAGGAAAGTAACTAAGTGTAACTTGACGTTCTTTTAACAAGTGGGGTTATATAATCTAAAACGTTAACGTAATTTAAAAGCTAAAACGTTACTATTTTGAAGTCGAAGATAATTTACGAAGTTAAAGGTAAAACTACGAACCGGCCGTACGAAAAATCACGACTAATCATGTAAGGATACGGTAATAAAGGTAAAGACTAAATTCTAATTTCATAACCTTAATTTAAAAGATTATCTAACGTTTAATTGCCGTTATTACCATTAGTTTAACTACTGTTTGAAAGGGTTAATTTACATTAAATAGCTGAGATATTACGTAAATGTATACGTAATCCACTACCGATCTTTAAAGGATTGTATTGTTGGAGTTGCTAAAAAATCTAAAAGATAAGTTTTCGGCTAGCACGGTAATACGTTATATCAAATTTTTATACGGATTAGCCGAGATAGGCGTCAATTAATTCTTGATATACCAGCAACATTTTAAAAACATACTAGGTATAATGACTTTAATATTTGACACGTATTTATTAATTACAAAGGACGAAGACTTTGGTATCATAGGTATATAAACTAACGATACCCTTTTCCTCAGAGATGCTAAGTTCATAGCGGCAAAATAACGTATTATCGAAAATTTAGGCTTTTGGAAGTTTAAGCTAGTGGAAACCTTAGCCGAAGGTATACAACTCAACTTTAACAGATCGTCACTTCGTATTCATGGTATGAAGGCTGAAAATAGCATTTATATTGACCTACGTTAAAAAGGGTAAACCATGAGCCTAATAATTATGGATAAAACTAACGAGGTAAGGGTATGAAGATATTTAAAGTACAGGGCCCGTACGGTTGACATCGCCACATTATGCTAATTAAAGGTATCTTACGACCTTTTCATTATGGTGTAAGCATAAGATTCGTAAAACGAAAACTTTAATAAGTTAAATAAATGGATTTCATGGTAAATGAATTACATGAAAAAAATCATATAAATTTTGTAAATTTGACGAAAGAAAGGAGAATGATCTTCGCGAACGGTTCATTAGCTAATAATACTAACCTTATATCGCAAATCGGCTTTCTAATAATATTCGTTAATAAGGATAGGCTAGAAGGGTAATTTAAAATTACGGGAAACCTTATATATTGGATATTTATTAAGTATAAACGCGTAATCCGTAGTGTGTTAGCTTCGGAAGTTAACGGAATAATAGCAGACTGTAACATTAGTATAGTAACTAACGGTATATTAAAAATTATTATCAAATATCTAGGTTCATTACCGATAACTATAATAATATTTACCGATTCCCAAAGCTTATACGAATTCATATTGAAATTAGGTACAACTAAAGAAAAACGCCTAATAATAAACGTAATAGCGTTGAAGGAGGTATACAAAGCTCGGGAAATCGATGAGTTTTGGTAAATTAACGGTAAAGATAACCCTGTCTAAGCTATAACTAAAGCCACGCCTAATAACTTCCTGAAAAGGTTTATAAACCGTAATACGCTTACTATACGAATTAAGGGATAAGTAAACCGCCCGGTAAGTGACGTAGAGGAACAGGCTGGAAAATTGAAAAACCGTCAAAGCAATGGTGGTGATAGCAGTAGTTTTAAACTACTGGTACAAGATACCTAAGTAGTTGCGTACCTGAGTTGTAAAAGTCAATGGAGAAAGATCTATATACGGGAATTGAGAAACGAAGGTCTCGAATAGGTAAAGCAAAAGGGCCGAAAGGGGCTATAAATAAAGTTGGTTTAGTACAGATTGATGAGAATTAACAGGGGTCTGGCTTATGGATTGAGGAGAGATTTAAAAGGTTGCCACCAATTGATGGCAGGCTATGCTGGCGTGCAGTCACAAAACAAAAAGCCTCTAGTGTTGAAATAGCAGTCATGTGCAGTACAGTCAAGTCAACTTTACATGCAGTAAGATTGATTGTACGTACTGAAAACTGACTGCAGTTTGTGGGGTTTAAATACACTGCACTGCAAGTGCAATGCAGTAGGTACCCATTTCAAAGTGGAGCACAAGCCAAAGCGTTTAGCCATACAAATTAGTGTGTAGACCGGCTAGAGGTCTGCCAAAATTAGAACTTACACCTCAATCAACAATATCAATGCAGCACCAGTTACATCGACCACAGTGATTCGAATCGACTACGTTGCAACGATAAAAGCCTACCAATAAAACCCAATAAACTAAACGATCGAGTTAATACGTACCTCGTTTACCCGTTATCGATAAGCTAATAAAACCTTATAAACGTGAATGATCCCCGAAAAATAAAGATATTAAAGAGAAGGAATATATACCAGGCCGTATTTACAATATTACTTAAGTAAGTAGAAAAAAGAAGGATAAAGAAAACTTGGTATTAAAGCTTCGAGTATAGGGTACTATTAAAATTTTCGACAAACCTTTTGAGGAAAGCAATTAAGTCGAAATTAAGGGTTTATTAACCTTATGGATTATATGATTCATGCCGAAAACCAACTTTAACCTTTAAAAACTAAATGTTACGATTTTGAAGTTGAGGATTATCCACGAAGTTAAGGGTAAAACCACGGGGCAGCTATAATAAAAGTAACGTCTAATTGCTTAAGAATACAGCAATAAAGGTAAGTATCAAATCCTAACGTAGTCGTTAACAATTTGGAAGATTAGATAGCGTTTAGTAATTGCTTTGGTAATAAGTTTATAAGCTAAAACTTGAGGTAAGTTAATACTTAATAGCCGTAATATAACGAAAATCTCTATGTAGTTAACAACGGATTTATAACGGATCGAATTATTAAACTTTTATAAAAACTACGTGTTATTTAACTTTTATTCATGGTAATACGATATATTACGCCATTATATGGATTAATTAAAGCAGGAGTTTATTGGTTTTTAACCTATTCGTCGTATTTTAAATTACGACTGGCGATAAAGTCTCAATGTACGACCCCTATTTGTTGATAACATAAGAACGAGACTTCGAAATAGTAGGTATATAAATTATGATATCCTTTTTTTCGGAATTACTAGTTTTATGATAGTAGAATAATAGGTAATTCAATAATTTAAGTTTTTAAGTTTTAAGCTAGTGATGACTTTGACGGAGTGTAATTAACTTAATTTTATTAAATCGTCAATCCGCATACTTATTATTAATACTGGACTTAGCTCTCGCTAGAGGAGCTAAAGTATTATTCTGGTTATAATCGACAAAATTAATAGGACTAAGGTTTAACGATACTTAAAACAGCGTGTTCAAGTCAGTTATATTATTACTTTTTATTAACCGGAAGCTTTTTACAACTTCTTCATCATGTTATAAGTATAAAACCCGGCAGATAAATATTTTGACCGGTTGAATAAGAGGCTTAAGTAGCAGATTTAAAACTTATAACGAGTGATTGATATAGTTTTAATCGACTTATCTAAGGCTAAGTTAATAATATTTACGTACGGGTCTTTTGCGATTAATACGGACTTGTCTCTACAAATCGGTTTCCTAATAACCCTAGTCAACGAAGATAAGCTAGAAGACCAGTTTAGTATTATCGGTAACCAAATTTATTAGACCTTTATTAAGTGCAAAAGAATTATACAAAACGTATTGAATTTGTAGATCTACAGCATAATAACAGGCTTTAACGTATGTATCCTTGTGGGAGACCCTTAATCTTATTACCAGACAGTTAAAGACTCCTCCTATCCCGGTAATGATTTGTATCGATTCGAGAAGCCTTTTCGAATACCTTTCGAAACTCGGAACTACTAGCGAAAAACTTCTGATAATCTACATAATACTATTTCTTAAAGCTTATAGAGGGAGGTATATTAAGGAATTATGGTAAATTAACGTTAAAGAGAATCTCGCAAATGCATTGACGAGGATAATTCCAAATAAGGCTCTGAAAAGACTTATGGATAGTAACAAGCTGAATAAGGGTTCTAAGGTTCTTGTTTTTGTCTGTTTTCATTCGTATCGCTATAGTTTTATGATTTCTCGTTTTTATTTACTGATTTCTTATTCTCGTCTATTCTTATTCGTGTATTTTCTCGTTTCGTAAATTTCTTCAGTTTTTTCAACTACAAATTCAAAAGAATATTTCAAAGAAGTTGGTATCTATGTAGGTCACCAGAGTGTAATAAGAAAAAATGTGAGGGATTCTAAGGGGTATTTAAGTAGTGGGCGAATTTGTATTGTTTTTTGTTATCTAAGTTCAACTAGTGCCTGCAAGTCCTACTTTATTCTCCATACATTCTTCCTATAGCCATAAATAGCTATTTCTCTAGCGTAAGGCAAATTTTATATGCATCATGATGCTCTATGCTACCAGAGTCTAAATCCTCTAACGGCTTTTCGATTTTATAACCCTTAAAATTAAGCCTCGTATATTTCAAAACGGTTTTTCGAAAAAATATATTTTCGAATACAAGGTGCATACATTAGTTATCTTTAACTAGACTCATCGTTAGTAAAACCATAAGAGAAACATTGTTGTATACCAGAGGCTAAACTCAATATAGTATAATAATGGGTTTTCATATACGTTTCACGTAATATATTTCCAAGGTTTCGGAATAAATAGGTAGATAAAATCCTAGAATACCCTAATAAAATATAAATACAATGTAATAAAACGTTCTAAAAAAAAGTGTTTAAATCTTGCTAGAATATTTGAAATGAAAATAAGGTGTCATTACAAACTAGTCATGCGTTTTGAACTAGTTATCTCGCGCTTATAAACGTTATATTTGTTGAGTAATTAGTAAACTCACACTTCGTAAAAAAAAATTCGTATGAGCGGTATTTAGAAAGGCGAAAGAGGGGAAAAGAAATAAGTATTCAGAGTGGGAAATTGGTGTATGAAGGTTGAAATAGTGTCGGAGCGTAGGGTGTTACTTTAAACAATTCCAATATTTAAGTAAACGTTTTGAAAACTGTCTTCAACTCTCTTATAATGTGTTAAAACTATTTAATATATGCTTTGTGAATTTAGTGTGTATTTTTATGGACTCTTTGAAAGCTGCTTTAAGTGCTTTCCGCGTTTGCCGGAACGTTTCAAAAGTAGTTTTGGCCGCTTCCAAAGGGTGTTTGGTCGGTGCGAATACTACGTTTTGGCCGGATGAATCCTGGTAAAAGGATTCAAAACTACCTAGTTTTGACTTACATAGCTATTAGGTAATAAAAAACTCTCTAAAAAGTATTCAGATACATCTAAAGCACTAACCTAGGTAATAGTCACGTAACGAAGCCTTTAACAATCAAAGGACATCAATCTAGATAATAATATCGTATGAAATTTGTCTTTTATAAAACCACTCCAGTTTTCTTCAGTAATTTTACGCTTCGAGTATTGCAATCCTTCTTTCTTATTTCTACAATTCCCTTTATTTTTTATAGATCGCAATATTGAAGCATAAAACAGTTGAAACCGCAATAAAATCCCGCTATAGGTATTTAAAAAAGGTTAGTCTCTTCTTATCTAGGATCTTATTAGTCAATCGAGTTGGCTACTAATTTATATTGGTAGAGTTTCTATATTGCAACGTAGGCAAACGATATTATTAAAAATATTAATATCGATAATATCAATAATATATTGTGAGAGGGAAAAGAGGTATCCATAGAGTGCACAACTCATATGAAAGCTTTTAAGCTCTTACTCGGAACGTGGTACTCTACCATACACTCTGACAACATCCCTCTTAGAAAATAGCATACTATCATACACTCTGAAAGAGTTCCTTCTAAAGCGTGACACGCAATCAAGAAATCCTAAAAAGTGGTCTACTACACTTGCTAACTATAGTGATATCTAATAATATCCATAGAATCGAAACTAAAAATCAAAATTCAAAATTGAGAAGTAAATCTTCCTATAAAATATAGAATTTGAGCTGCGTCATTTGACGATCAATATTTTGAAATGACAGACTGAAAGTGAAACAAAGATACATGGGAAATCATTATGATAATAGTAAGTAATAATTGAAAACATATTCCATAATAATTACAACTATTGAAAGAAAGTTGTAACGTAGTAAACAACACATGAAATGAATTAAAACTATATTGAAAATAAAAGAAAACTTTAATATTGAGAGAAAAAAAAAGACATATTCAATAACATACCTGTTTATAAGATAAATATATAACCAAACCCTAAAAAAGCATGGAACATAGGACTATATATTAATTTCAAGGGTTAATGTAAATCAAAGAATAAAGACACGATTCAAAATATCCACATAATAATAGTAAAAACTTCAACTGAAACATTATGTGATTATGGACTCAGATACATACATATATATATATATAATTCCCTGACAATGACAGAAAAATCCACATCATTAAACAAATATTTTGAAATATAATGCTGAAATGTCGCTTCTAAAATTTTTAAAAATTATGGGTTGTATAAGAGATATAGTTACGTATTACCCGTACACCTACAAGATTTATCCATTTTAAATCAATATTCATTTGAGTTTTGAAAATCTTTAATACAAAATGAAAGCAAAACGAAAAGCTTTATAACTTTTTGATTATTCAAGTCTTTCAATTTTTCCACTTTTATCGATAAATCAAAGTCAAAGTTTTTGGATTATATTTGTAATTTTCCTGTATCATAATCCTATTAACAAATGAATATTACCCAATATACTTAATAACGGCTTAAATATTCTGAATCAATTTATATACAATAGCAACCACTTTCCATACAACGTACATTTAGCAAAATGAGATAAAAATTAGGATACGTCGTTATTGATTATTATAATACATATAAAAAAAAACCGCCTATTGTGGATATTACTATATACTCTTATAGATAGTATACATAGGCCAAGTGGCAGTGAACTGTATTGCAAGATGCTCTCCTGCAGAGTGCACGGTAACGTGTCACGCTGTAGGTTGCACTCTTGCAAGACGCAAAGTGTATTATGCATAGAGCGGTCTGGAATAGGTATTTCAGGCCGCAAGGCAATGCATGGAGCGGTTTGGAATGGGTATTCCAGAGTGTACAGCAAAAGGTCCACTGCCTGCATAGGAGGTTTATAACCTTCCATCCGTAGCGTACACTCTCTCGAATACATTTCCTAACCTATTTATCTTTTACTTTAACTATTACAATTTTATCTATTTCTTTTTACTCGTTTACTTTAATGTAAAAAGGTTAAAACCTTACCGACACTTATTAGTAGCCGATCTGGTCAATTACGAATAGCCTAAGAAAAAAGAGACAAGAACAAGTTAAATACCTATAGTGGGATATTATAGCAATTTCAATTCATTATTTTTCAATATTACGTTTTTACTAACATTATACGAAATATATACAAAAACGATAAAAGTGAAATAACTTTAAAAAGAATAACTTTGATACGATATGGTTAACCCTTATTTGCCGTTTTATTTACTAAATACCCTATTACTTTACTATTAACCTTTATTTAGCATTTGAACGTACCCGGGCACTTTTCAAAGAACGTCCTGTTACGTATTAGGTTACGTAAGCTAAAATCACCAAATTTCGGAACCTTTCATTATGATCCATCCGATTGAAAATCGATAATCTGGACCGCTCATAAAACACAGGAATGGTTTCGAATATGGTATCCAAACCGTTATTTTAATTTAAAAGCGTTTACGAATTTAATATACAAACCGTTCTCTTTACTCAGCCGGATACGACACAATGATCCGGATCGTTTACCGAATTATACAATACACTCCCCTTACACCTACATCATTTTTACCTTATTCGCCTTCCTTCATTCGCTCCGAATTTTTTTGTTTGGCCTTTTTCGACTGTTTTCATTATCTTATTTTCTTTGTATTTGCTGAATTACCCTCAAATTTGAAATTAAAAGGTACTTAAATCCAATTACAGCGTGAAATTACTAATTTACACCACTTTGATATACTAGGAATACGCAAAAATCATCTAACACTAACCGACAAATATATTTATAGCTATAAACCTAATATCAACGATACTAGAAAAGGTTAACGATTACTTCGACTTCATGGTAGAACATATATTAATTAGAAGGGTTATAATGTACGAAATTAATCTAAGTCTTTGTAATAATACCATTGATACACTAATTGAGTAATTAGATCAATATACTGTAAACATATCCATTTTAGTCGCTATATTTCGATGTTAGGAGGAGTAATCTCAAGGACTTAATATATTAAATGATTTTAATAAAAGATTTTCAAACTTGACATTGTGTATATAGTAAATAGTAAATCTTTTTACTACCAAATCATTATGAATTTAATTGCGAAGTAAATAGATATATACTTCAGGAGGCAGGAATAACCGCCTTATAAAAGCCTTATTCTAAATAGCATAATTTATTGACTTGTTAAATTGGAAGAATAAAAGTTCATATTAAACAGGATTTATAACAAGATATTACTTAACTGGAATATTATAAATAATTGATTGAATGATGAATATAAGGTGTAAGACGACCTACTACTATACTACAACCCTAAATTAGGAGTAAAGGCTATGAGGAAGAAAAAGAACGATTATAGTCCTTATTTAACACACGAGTACAATATACCCTATACCGGTATATATTGTAAAGTAAAACTAAAAACCAAATGACTTTTGAAATACGGCTAATTACCCGCTCTTCTATAGAAGAAGCGGGCGAGATACCAAAAACTACCTATTCAGCTATAGCGGGAGCAGCTAGGACACTTAAAACTACTTGTTTGGCTATAGCGGTAGCGGTTGAGACACTGAAAACAGCACGTTTAAGGAAACGAAGAACGGCGTAAAATGCTAATGCGTGCTTTACAGACTAATAACAGCCAATTACCACCCTACAGTAACCTTTTACCGTATTGATTTCCTAATAAATGGGGAGGTCTAGTAAAGCTTACCAACTTCGTTAGGCTTTAGAATACGGATAAGAACTTAAGCGATAAATTATGTGATGTACTCCATAACAAGACACGTGCTATATTTGATATATATACACAACTAAATATTGAACCGACTTAATTTTATATCATTTTGCCTAATTTACTATCCTAGTAATCTTGAAAAAATGGTACATATATTATTAACGTGGGTAAAATTATTTATAAAATGTTATAACCGTTTATTATATTACTTTGATATAAAGATTTATTTAGAACTTTACGAAAAAAAATAGATCAATACGATTTGGAAATACTTGAAAGACTATAGGAAAATGCTGATAAAAACTTATAAGAAGTTTTTACCGATTTATTGTTAGAGTTCTAAGAGTGTCAAGTAGCCCTTAAATAGAACTATAAGAGTGATAAACTATTTATCCAATTAGTAATGAAAGTATATCATGGAAACTCGGATTTCAACTTTATACTTTTTAAATGAAAAAAGGAATTAAAAACCTTTTATATAAGCTTTAAAATATAGTTTCAAACATCTATACGCCGATAGATAAGTTTAGCATTAGTATTTGTAACCGAGAAAACCATAAGCGAAGGCTAAATTACTAAGATAAAACTCGTCGAAACAATTTATTACGGTTTCAACCGAAGATTTAAAGTATATTTAAAGTAAAACGAATTCCTAAAGTATAAGTATTAAGGAGATGACCCTAGTAAAAGTGAATAGGCAAGATCGTTCGGAAATCATCGAAGCATACCGCAGTTACAGTAATACTTACGAAAAGGTATACGGAGCCTCGCTGGTTTGTAAAAGCGGTATATCGTATACGCTAAGATCGGTTGTTAGTTTATTAACCATCCCGCTTACGAATGAATTCGAATTAAACGACAGTTTTAAGTTAATTATATAAAGAAAAACGGGATAAAAGCAAACTTTATAATATACGTAGCAAAGTGTAAAATCATAAAAAAAAACTTAACGCTGACCCTTACGAATATAAGTCCGGAGAAAAAGTCTTAAAAAATAATAATATTTACCTAATAACCTAAAAAGACAAGACCGCCTAACGTATATTTAGAGGCCTATAAGACGTTATTTTTTTCTACTTATTGCAGGCTTCAACTACGTAAACGAAACGCTTAACGCTTATATGGAGTCGTAATTCACGCTTTTAAATAGATAAGACAACTCATTTCAGGGTATTATACCTAATACTAGTGTAGTCGAAATTTTAACAGCTGTAAAACTCTAATTCGACGCGGTCAAAACGAGGTTTTCGAATTTTTAGTTTAATCGAATTGGAAAATACCGAAAGGTTTTGTTTAATAAAGTAAAACGTTAAGGTTCAGGATGATTTTGGTAAATACGAGATTCGAACCGGTTAAGTTTTACGTAATAAACTTTCAAACACCATGAATACTTTCATTAGATAATATAGAAAGGTTTGAAATTAAGGTCTAAAATACGACTAATTAACTTGTCCGCGCTTCAGATAGCGTATTTATACCGCTACGGTTTATTTTCGGACACTTTCGATTTTTTCCCCAAAATAAATACAATTTAAACTATTTACTTAACCGAAATTGCAGATTTTACATCGCCGATTCCAATACCCGGTTGCAAAACGCCTTATACGCGTATTTAACATCGTAGACCATTCGGATATAAAAAAGAACGTATTTAAATCTATTAAATTTCTCGTTATAAGTGTTAATTACATTTATAAACCTTATATTGGTTTAAGTTCCACCTTCAAGAAGATATAGCCTTTAACTACAACGTGATTGTTGATATTATATATTAAGAGAGCTAACTGGTTCTTGACGCCGTTAACGTGATAATATTATTGAAAATCAACAAGTTTATACCAAACATTTTCGTTATAAATTATTAAAACACTTTAATTAACTATTCGTTTAACGCTTATTTAGGACCCTTAAATTGAATTATATATGACGTTAATATGGCTCTCAACTTTCTAGAATAGTGTATTAAGGCTCGGATAACTGGTAACAGATGTAAATAGATTTTAGTAAAAGCCTTATAAGGTATTGGAAAATATAGGCCGTATTATAAACCGTTTGAACAAGCGTATACGATATTATCCAAGAAATTAAAAAGCATGAGGTGTAAGGAATTTATCCTTTAGATAGCAGTTAACGCCGTTAATAGCATCTTTAAGCTAAATAGACTTATTCCTACGCTTCTTGTTTTTGGTACTTACCCAAAGATTTATATAGACTTTATACCATTATTAATTACAGTGTAAAGAGAGATGTTGTAATGAAGGTTATGATAACATTACGTTTTTTACGGTCCAAAAACGATGTATTTGAATCATTAGTTATAAGGAATACCCTACGCGAAACTAACTTTCTATTCCTATTATTGTAATTTGAAGTTTTCATTTGGAAAACTAAAGACAGATAGATTAATACTTAGGGAATTAGCGGATTTAAAGGTTATAATATACTCTTTAATTTGGAAAACGGTATAAATTTGTTTCGTTGAATAATGGTATGAAACTATAGAAAAAAGGGAAGAAGGAGCGGCTTGGAATCGTAATCCAAACAAAACCGCTAATAAAACACCCGTTAAAAAGATAAATTTTAATCGCTCTTCATTTTATCTTACCCTTCGAATTATGTATCTGTCCCGCTTCCATTGAAAGAAAACCACTCGCTTGTACTAATCTTATTAGTACCTCGTCGTTATGACGACCCTTTTAGCTTCAAAACTAAAACAATACCTATAAACTTTACCGTAAAATCTTTTATTATTGTCATTTTTAAACAAAACCGCGAACTTGGCCTAAAGCTCCGCTACGACAATATTATTACTGCCTTAAGTGCCAGTTTCGAACAGTTTATACAAACATAAATTCCTGCACTAATCTACCAAAGCGTCTTTCGCTTTAAATAGTTCTACCTAGCGATTTACGGCGCCTATAACGTTTTTTACAATCGCTTCATTTACGAAATGAAGAATAAAACCGAAAAGATTTACAAAAAGACACGCTTACTTAACAAAGGTTACAAAAACGATGGTAAAAAGGATATTATAACCCAGTCGCCTACCTTATAACAGATGAATTACCATTTGATTTTTACGTTCTAACCTCCTTGAATATAGCATTTATCTTATATGTCGCTCTTTTTAATATAACGTAACCATACACTTAATTTCAAAAGTGGTTCAAACGACGTATTTACGCTGATATACCTAAGTATCTTAAAAAACATTGTTTACCTAGAAAGATCGTACTTATGATAAAACCGTTTTGAGGTTTAGCTAAATTAGGTATTTATTAATATAACACTTATTAAAGGTATTATATAAAACAGCTTAGGATAACTAATTCGACTTTCAACCTACATTTATTAATATTAACGGCTTGTTTTGAAGGTTTCATATTAATGGGTACATAAAAGGAAATAAACTGATGTTATATAACGTTTTGTTTTACGTATTTAAAAAGCAGAAAATTTTAAAGGCCAACTTAAAAACGAAAACCAAAACTTACCTAACAAAAAACTACATAATCGATTTTAATAACGTTACCATTATTGTTCGAAACTGTATTTATAGCCTAACGTAAAAAAGGTAATTAAAAAATAACACTTTTCGTTTGAAATAGCGTAATATGAGCCGACAAATATAAATATTAATACGTATATAGTGTTTGGGTTGCTTTTGTAATATACCTAAAGCGGCGTTTAATCTTTCAGTCGCCGCCTAATGTTAAATCAGCCCATTGAATAATGCATATAAAGCGTTTGACAAGCTCGTTTTGTAACAAATACATAATTTAAAACACGGTTTGTAATTTGAACCATTAAATAAACATATCATAAAACTGATAGTAGTTATTATTCACGGCTTTTTCTATGAATTACTCGAATTACAATTCTTAAATAAGCTATTTATTAGTCATCGATAACGAAACCTCAATACGGAAAGGCTTTTCGTCCAGTGGAAACATGATCTATTAAAATCCTATCAATTTTAAAAATGTTACGAAAAACATTTTAACTTTCGAAATTTATAATATAGTTAAAGGTTTCGATTTGGGTATTACTATAGAGATAACGGCCTAGATAATTATATCCAACCTTGAATTACGCTCCATTCCTCTCATTATATATACTAATTTCTTTTCGTTTTATAAATTTTGAGTTAAACCAGGTACTATCAACGACAAACGTTTGATAATCGATATTATTCCTTTTTGCGATTTACATGAACACCTGAAAATTAAAAGAATAAGATAGGTCGATGGAACATTGAGCCCGGAAAACGTAATAATGAAAACTACACCGAAAAAAACGTTGAAAACGCTTATAACGACGAATAAGTTATTTATTAATGTCATTACACCACTTGAACTCATTTAAAGCGGTCAGATATCCTTTATTCGCGTCGTTTCTCAAATTATACCTCTATTTAACCCTGTTATTTCACGCTGCTCCCAATATTCTGTCACTTTTTATTTTACATACCTCGACCCTATCAAATATTTCTTTCTCCTAGATTTTCTGCTTAAATTTATTGTTTCGCGTCGCTCCCAAAATATTATGATACTTCGATTTATACGTTTCGCCCCGAGTATTTCTATTCAAATATATGACTTCGCACTACTGGTAAAATACTTTTACTCTTTATTTTACTTAATTTCGACCTATTGGGTATTTTACTACTTACTCTTTTCTATTTCAATTTACGATATTTTACCGTATTTGGTGTATTTCCTCCCACTATTTTATATACTTTAAGTTATATTGATTACTTATTAATGATTTTGAGTTAACCAATAATATTGACATGGTCGGGCGCGCTGACTCGGTTAACAAGGGAAGTTAATTAATATGAAAAAGACAGTAAAAGGGCGGCGCCGTTGCGTCTCTACCATTCTCCCCGCCGCCCTCCCTCTTTATATGAGCGCCACCACTATTACCGCAATCGATACTATTATTTCCGGAAAGGATATATCCTTACGTTTTAGGTTGCATACCCTTAGGTGAAGGCGTAGAAAGGTCTTTACTCTCTTTTTGGCGATGCGCAATAACTTCGTTAAACTCGATTACGAAATATATACGTAAGCTTCGTTTCCGGGAAATAATAACGGCTACCGACTTTTAATCTGCTGGTTAACGCTTACTACTAATTAATAACAACGTATTTTAGTTATTTATGATTACGGTTATCATTAAAAAACGCTCCGTATATTATTTTTATAAATATGATTTTTTTGAAAATCGGTTATTACTTTTTATGAATTCGGCGGGCACGTAATACAGCTTCGACTTACAGCCTTAAAATTAACAAAATGGGGGCGTATCTATTATTAATTTTTTTGTAACTATAGCAACAGGCCGAGCGACCTTCGTTTTCGTAGCAATTGATAATAAATTTACCTGCGGTCGCGAACGCAATATACGGCATGTAAGGCGTATCTATTAGCGGACCGGAGCTATGGACCCGGGTACGTCGCTTTAACGATTTACGCGTTAAAAAGGCCTCGCGGCGAAACTTAACGATATAGAGATTTACACTATGAAATACGTCCGTCCTTGAATTTTGGGTTACGAAAATATTAAAAATATATACAGGGATGGATATGGGAATTATAAACCGGAAAAAAGCACCATAAAGTTGCATTTACGACGTTAGAGGAGACTTACAGGTAATAGGGTTTTTACTAGTAAGGAGAGGGTAAGGTTTATAATCTTAGGAGCCCCCCGCTTTTCCCCTTAGGAACTTAAGGGAAAGGGAAAGGAGAAGGGAGGAAAGGGAAGGATAACAGCGGCAGTAAAAGCTATTAAGGCCGGTAAAGGGGTGGCGGCGGCAACAGCGGCTGGCGAGGCCAGTAAAGGAATAGTAGCGACGACGAAGAAAGTAAAATCCAAAGGATAAACGGCGACAACGAAAAAAAAAAGAGTCTGGAGCAACGGCGGCGGAGTTTAAGGGGGCTAAAGGGGTAACGGTGGCGGGTGGGGTAGCGGCTATAAATAAGATTATACCTGGTAAAGGCGAGCTATTAGCGGCGGTGGAGGTAACGGCTGTGGCGGTGATGGCGACGGCGGCGCAGCAGCGCTCCCGCGCTTTACAGTGTCTAGTTAACTTAAATTTATGGGGTATCTATTAAAAAAGCAAAGTTATTACATCGATATTAATTAAGTAACCCACTTTTCAAAGCGGTTGAATTAGATTAATTGAAATGAATATCAAATTTAAATTGGGATAGGAGTTTATATTAATTGGTAATACACGCCTTTAAAAATGAAAAACAATTTTTTTTACTGAAACCAATAACGATATATCTTTCTATATGAACCTTGAAATACGTAACGGCGCAATTACCCCTACATAATGACCTCTACAAAGCTTACATAATGACATCCCTATCTACAATAGCAAAAAACTCGATTAATAATCACATCACCACCGTTTAACTACATTAACCAAGCTCTTACTATAATTACTACCGCGGTCAGGAATTCCTAATTTAAACCTATACAATTGGTACCGAAACTATATTATTACTATAAAAACTAAAAATTTAGACCTTTATAATTGGTATTACAATTCCATTATCATTACAGGACAACGTATACGGAATCGTTACAACTATTGTTACTAAACTATAAGTATATAAGGAGAAAAGGAAAGATTACCTATATAGATATTACTATATACCCTTATGAATAGTATAAATAAACCAAGTGGCATTACACTGTATTGTAAGGTGCTCTCCTATAAAGTGCACGGTAACGTGTCACGTTACAGACTACACTCTTGTAAGACGCAAAGTACATCATGTATGGAGTGGTTGGGAATGGGTATTCCAAAGCGCACAGTAAAAGGGCCACTGCCCGGATGGGAGGTTTATAACCTCCCATGCGTGGCGTGCACTCTCTGGAATACTTCTCCTGACCTATCTATCTTTTTCTACAAATATACCAATCTTATGATTACTCTTCTACTCGTTTACTTTCATGTGAATAGGTAAAGACCTCAGTGACACTTATAAACGTTTCGAACAAAATTATGATGTTATGGGCTGTGTTATAGTAGCTTCAAAACTAATGCAAAGCCTATATAAAGTAGAAATGTTAGTAGGCTTACCTATAGATGTAGGCCTTTCGTTACAACGTAGTCGATTCGAATCACTGATCGAAGTACCTGGTGCTGCATTGAAATTGGTTGTTGTTTTGGGTATTATGTTCTAATTTTAGCAGACCGCTCGCCGGTTTGCATGCTATTTTGTAGGGACAAATGCTTTGGACTGTGCCCTACTTTTAGGTAGGCACTTACTGCACTGCAGCCATTTTGAAGTCAGTACAATCAACCAAACTGATAGTTAAGTTGACTTGACCTTACTGCATTTGACAGTTATTCTATCAAGAACCAACCCAGCAGATTTCTACTCACTATATGCTTTTTCATTTTCTTCATCAAATAGAAAGACGACATTCTAGTTCCCCAACAAAACATGTTATTTGATACCATCACTTTACATGGGTAATCAATCTCTTTTCTTCGTGTTGATTGACGTTATTGAAATTATACTTCACCAAGTTAGTTTTTTTCTCATCAAATTTAATCAAATATCTCTCAAATTCATTATAACACCCTTATTCCCCACAAACTATAGCTTTAACCAATACCAAAACTCTATGAAAAAATTCGTTCAAATTATCTCTATAATCACCCTCAAATTCTTCCTATCTCATAAGCATCGACCAGCTTTATTGAAACTTCATCACAATGGCATTTTTTGAAAATCTTTCACTTCCACATGGACACTTAATAAGGATTAGAAATCTAGCCATTGTTTAATCAACGTCAAAATTATAGATCAACTGTTCGTTCTCTTACACTTGTTCCAACTTTCTCTTTTTATTCTTTGACATTTCAATTATATTTTTAATAGGCATCCAAGAAAAAAATTCATCCTAGATTCTGTCCTAACCGTCTTATCTCAACACTTTGTTACAGCCTTCCCCCCCCCACCCACCTACCTTTCTTTAGCCTGAGGAAAAATAAAACATAATGAATGTCAAAAATTACGGTGCGTATGCACCGACGATAAAGAATATACTTAAGTTCAACGAAATAAATTATTGTAATTAAAAGAAGTAAACGGTTGGCAATTATATGAATTCTTGATATTATGTACCAAAAAGTCCTATATCCGAGAATGACTAGAGCGTAATATCAACACATACCTATTAATTCAGTACCCAACGCTTCATTATATTCATGTAAATTATATAAGAGTTTAAATAACGCAATAATATTAATATTTAGTTACACTGAAACATGGAGATATCATTATAGTTAGCGCTTAAATATAGTGATATTAAAACGTTTAAGTGGTCTAGTATATAATATCGTTCATATTAGTAAGATTTTGTAACGTATAAATATACTGCTGAAATTGAACCCTTCTAAAATGATTTCTTAAACACATTGATACTAATAAAATAATTTTAAAGAGGTGTATTCATTGTAGAAATTGCGAATGAAAAGGTTCAAAGTTTTTAATTACTTACTTTTTAACAGGATCTGTAACGACATCAATCATAGTATTTACGGTAACCATACTAACGCTATGAGGAATCCTAAGATCTTGATTGGAGGGATGGCAAGGGGTTACGGAAACTCATACCAGTCCTGTCAACTCGTCATTATGATCCATCCTACCGGTATCTACAGATATATTTTACAGCAGAGAGTGCAATTACTCGCTGTTAACATTTTATCATGATGGTATAAAACGAAAAAAAAAAAATCCAAGTTTTTGAGTGACGTGTGATTTGGTGATTTAAACGAGGGTATTCAGCGATTGAAAAGCATATTAATTTAACTACTAAACATGAATTCGCTTGACATGGCTTTTTTTTTTTTTAGCATAGCTTGACTATTCTTAATGTTTTTGGTCGAAGTAACGATTTTTACGATTGATGATTCCATAATGTATAGAGAAGGGGAAAAATAGACATAAAGAGAAAAATAGTGTATTTAAAGCAACGGTTTTTTATTATTATTAGTTATAGTTAAAGGTTATAGTCTGTAAAACTTAGTTGTTTCTTTAATAATGAAACCCGTAATAATTCTAACTTCATTCTTTTCCAAGTTCATAATTTTCAAGATTTTTAATAGTGAATCTTAACGTTATTATGAAAAAAAAATATGGTACCATCGCTACCTTTGGATTGCCATTTTGAACTATTGCAATCCAAAAGACTTTTTTATCTGCTTCCATTTTAAACTAACGCAGTACGTGAAGATCTTTCGCAAAAATCTTTCCTCTACCTTGTTTCTAGCCAAAACATAACTTGAAGGTAGTTTCTTCTTCTATCTAGCCAATTTTTTCTTAACCTAATAAGCAGTAATTAGTGTTGATAGGTCCTACCTAATAGGAATTCAGACGTTGAAACGTTGTCAATTCGAGACGTAGTCGTAGTAATAGTAGTATTGTGTGGTCAAGTGGATGGTGAATGTATTGTTCTTGGTTTTGCAGACCGCTAGCTGATCTGCATACTATTTTATATAGTCAATTGCTTGATCCGAGCCCTAGTGTAAAGTGGGCGCATAATTTACTTGACTTTACAGTAGGCTCACAAAATAATACACTAAAATTGCAGTATGTATAGTCAACTTACTAAAAAGTAAAGTTAACTGACTGCAATGCAATTACTACTGTTCCAAAAATTTCTCGAACTATGATAATTTACGTTGGCATTTATATACTATGAACTGTAACATTATTATATGATCCTTCACGAATGAAGTTTTGTATATATATGAGCAATTCATTTTCTCTTTTTACAGTTATACCGTATATTGCTTTTCTGTATTATTATTAATGAAACAAATGATTATAATCATTTAAAGTTATGTCAACAGTTGTATTATAAATTCTGGTCGATATATTATTATTTTATCAATATACATCCTAGTTTGAGTAGTTAATAAACATAGCAATCAGGTTCATCTCAATATGGAGTTGGATATAAATAAGGTATAAACCTTAAATTATTAAAAATAGATAATACATATTAATAAAAAGCTTTGTTTTAAATTAGTGTGAAGGACAAAGTAAAATGTATTACGGAAACATAAAAATTAAATATACATGGAAATAATAACGTCTTACATTCTATAAAGTTTACTGTTGGAATAGTATTATATGCAGTGCAATAGGTCAACTTTACTTACGGTAAAGTTGACCGTACTACAAATGTATTGCTTTGTGCAGACTTACCGCATTGGGTATAAGTCGAGTGCAGTACGTCTCACTTCATTCTAGGGCACGGGCCAAGCAATTGGTCATACAAATTACTGTGCAAACCGGCTAGCGGTCTACCAAACCTAGAACAATTCATCCACTATCTGACCACGCAATACTACTGTTACTTCGACTAATCGAATCGACAACGTTGCAACGTCTAAAGGCCTATTAGGCAAATCCTACTAACACTGATCAGTACTTATTAGGTTAAGCACAGATAATCTAAGTGAAAGAAGAAGCTACTTTCCGGTTACGCTTTACGTCAATAACGGCGACTAGGGTAGAGGAAAAATTCTTGCGAATGGCCTCTATTAGTACTACGTTATTCTCTAATGACAGAAAAACAGAGAAGACTTTTTGAGTTGCGTCAGTCTCCAATGGCAATCTGGAAGTAGGCGACGGTATTGCTATTGCGAAACACTATAAAATCTTCATTGACCCTTTTTGAAGACATTAAGATTAACAGTCAGAAGTCTTAAAGTTCGGCAAGTTAGCAAACGGCTTAATCAGCACTACTGCGAGTATTACTAATACAACAAAGAAGACTAAGTCCCTACGCCAAAACAATAAATAACCTTTGATCTCTAGTACCAATAACAACCTTCGACCTCACCCTTTACATTGAACATTTACCTTTACTTTACTCATTTTACTCCCTACATAACATCAATCGTCAAGTTTTCTGCTTTGAGCGAAAACACTAAACCGCTAAGTCCCGGAGTTCCCACGCAACTTTACTTCAAAACACCAAGTCCTTACGTCAAAATCACCAAGTCCCTTACCCTATACGCCCTACATGCCTCACCAAGTCCTACATAAGCTAAAACCTTAAAGATATCTACCGCAAACGCCTACTTTAAAGCCATCACCAACACCAAGAGGAAAGAAGCAATCAAAGCCCTTAAAACTACTTTCACTAAGTTCTATGACAACAAACTTTAGTCGCTAAATGTCGATAAAAAATCAACGGAAAAACACCTTACTAATTTTGTCGGTTGTTATATCATTAAGTAAGACGGCGGCAGAAAACGTAACCGCGGTAACCGTGATTTTCGCAAATATCGTAAGTTTTTCGACAACTGGATTATTAATACATAGAAAAAAATACAAAAAGTTACCAAGTTTAAACTAAAACAAGAACTTAAACGCCGAGTGATTTACGTACTAGGGAAAAGTTTTACTAAATTGGCACAAACCTTATTTTATTTGACTCAGCTTAAAAAATGCCTCTAAAATCCACGGCTTAAAAAAAAGGTGTTGAAAAAACTTAACGTCTTTACACACGATCCAGAGGACCTCCTCTGCACCCTTAGCTAATTTAAATCTCTTTAAGCGCGGGCAATAAGTATTTTAACCTGTTAGGTAATATACTACCACTACGTGATAACGCGGAGTACGCTATCAATGGTGGCAAAGCGCGTAAAGCAAAGGTCGTCAAAGCGGCTAAAGGTATAAATGTTGGCACTTTATACGAGTTAATTAAGTAAGATCGTTGGGCTTCCCAAACCCTTTAAGTACCTATCGCCCCTTAACAATTTAGTTGTTAAACCCTTTGAAACCCCTTTCTGTTTTTATTCGCCTACGCGCGAAAGTCTATTATAAGTCCTACTATAGAACTTTACCCCTTTGGTTAGGCGACTGGTAATTACTCTTGATACCGTGTTTTAAAAGCCTTAAGGCCAAAATTACCGATAAATACCATTTAAGACTGAGATACCTATCGTGACCTTCCCCCAAAAACTATCAGGATAGTTAACATTAACTTAAAGCTATTTACGGACATCGCTAAAATTTAGAACAATATAAAACAGTATAACGGAAAGCCTTATAACTTCCTAGATTTTAAAATAATGCCTTTTTTAAATATTTACAAATAGATGGAAGTTTTACCTTCGAGTTTTTACTTACTATTCCTTAAAATCATTATAAGACACGTTATAAACTGTAGATATTACTATATACCCCTATAGATAGAATACATAGGGCAAGTAGCAGTGCTCTATATTGCAGGGTTCACTCCTATAGAGTGCACGATAATATGTCACACTGCAGGCTGCATTTTCATAAGATGAAAAGTGCTCCATGCATGGATTGGTCTGGAATGACTATTCCAAACCAAACGACAATACATGGATCGGTTTAAAATAACTATACCAAACAGAACGGCAATACGTGGAGTGGTCAAAAGTAGTACGCTCTGGGTAATGATTTATAAACCCTCACCAGTGACATATACCTTTAGATGCTCCTACAGCTTATCCTTTATACTATAATATCAATCATTTTAATTAACTTTTAAATATCTTAGTTTATGTAAACCTTATAGGCTTAAAACCCTACTGATATTAATCAATAACCGACTAGGTCGATGACAAATAGCTAAGAAAAAAAGAAATGAATATAAGTTAAATACTTATAACGAGATGTTATAACGGTTCGAATTACATATGATTTATAAAAACCATATAGAAGTGTGAAATTACGCGGGAAGGCCGAGAAACCCGAAGTGTTATAAGACTATAAGATCCGAAGTAAATTTGAAAAGAATAATCACGTTCCGTTAACTGTTAATTTTTATTGGCGTTTTGAACGAGAAACCCGGGCCTTTTTTAAAGGTAGTCCTATTACGTATTAGGCCATATAAGCTAAAACCATTAAGTTTCGGAACCTTTCGCTAAGACTTATCCGATTTTCGACAATTTACACCGATTGCCTTACTAAAATCAGTTATATACGAATATTTAAACCGACTGCCTTAACAATATAGGTTACATATTAAACAACTAACCGATCCCCTTATTAAATTTTACTATAACACACTAATCTAGTCCGATTATCAAACACCGAATCATATAATTACATTCCCTTTACCCTACCCAATTTTCCACATTCGCTCTATTTTTCCGCATTCGCCTTATTTTCTTTTAGTTTCGTTTACCTTATATATTTTAGGTTCATTTTTTATTACTTTTCAGTTTTCTTAGCCGTTTAGGTAAACGTAACGTTACCAAACTCCAATAAAAACTAATTTCAAACGTTTGAATAAATTGTAATTACGAGTCATTTTCATATCGTTTAAAAAGTTTTTACACTAGTAAACGTTAATAAATTTTATTTAGACCGCTTCAATTACCTTATTTCCGTTAAATTTACCAACCTACATTAAACTTTAAACTAATTCAATACATATATTAAATTTTTTATGAATATATAATGGATTTACTTATAGCAGACGTAGTAAAGTCCAACAAATATATAGAGTAGCTCTTCTCAAATACGTTGTTTCGCAGGATTATCCTAAAATATTGAGACCTTAACCTTTGAGATAACAAAATTAAGGTACCAGTAAATTATTTAGACTTTTATACGGTAAACACTTATATTACGAATACGATTTCTAACGATTATAATGGCAAAATTGATGGAAGAAACTTATTCGAAGACTTTAGGGAATACTTCTCGAACTAATTACTAGATATATAACGAATAGTAGGTGGTATAACTACAAGGATTCTACGGAATCAATTAAGAAATAAATATATTAATACATCCAGTAAAAGCAACAATCTTATCGTAAAAGCCCTGTTTATAACAGCCGAGTTAATACGAATACTAAAGAGGACAGACAATAAAGTAAAATATATGTATATAAAAGGATATTACTTTAGGAAACTTTAGGAAAGATTATTGAAGGTTATGGGCTGAGGCTATAAAAAACCTACTATAAGTTGAAATATAAAGTTTAACAAAAGTAAACGCTTGTCGAAAAACGTAAATGGAATTGGAAAAATCGACGGAAAAGGAGAAAGTAACGTAACAATCGCTTATAACGAGGGTGGAATACGAAACCTCCCTGAAACGAGACTTTAAACCGACGCAAAGATAAAAACATACCCTGGACATTAAAACCAACCCGATCGGCGATGAAAGGATTAGCCGAAACGTAAAAAATAACCTGCCCTGAAAAACTACAATCAGCTAAAATACGGGAAATACCCCAATCTAGAAAATAATAAACAGCGTAAAACGCCAATACGTGTCGTATGGACCGATTACTATTAATCACAATTCTTACCGCAATCACCCACCATATCGTTTCTTTGCGGAGAGGAGCGATTTTACGAAGTTAATCAACTTTACTAGGCTATAGGATAAGGATAACAATTATAAAGACGAGCCTTACAACGTACTTAATAATAAGATACGTGTTATATTCAATATATGCAAAAAACTGAATATCGAGCTATTATAATTTCACGTTATCTTACCCGGTATAACTTTCCGCGTAAGCTCAGGACTCGTATATATATCATCTAATATAAGTAGATATATTGATAAAGTATTACAACCGCTTTAAATTTCACCTTAATACAGAAATTTATTACTAGTTATATGATAAGGACTGGATTGGTACGACATAGAAATTTGTAAAAAACTAGTAGGAAAAAGCCTATAAAATCCTATAGGATATCCTTAAGACTCTATTAACAAAATTTAGAAAATGCTAAACAGCCTTCGTACCGGAATATAAAGGCGATAAACTGTTTATTTAAGTAATGATAAAGACTTGCCGTGAGAATCTGGATTTTGACCTTATACTTTTTAAGTTAGAAAAGGATTTAAACGCCTTTTGTATAAAACATAAAAAATCGTTCAAAATCTTTATAAGCTGATATACAAGCTTCGGATGAGTATTTATAACGAATATAACTAAAAGCGAAATCCAAATTACTAAAGCAAACCTTGTTAAGATAGTTTACTATATTTTAGACCGGAGATTTAAAGTTACCCAGGGTAAAACGAACGCCTAAAGTATAGATATTGAAAAGGAAACTCTGGTAATGAAATATAAGGATGATTGTTAGAAAATGGAAAAAACGTACCAAAACCACAGTAATACTTACGAAAAGATATACGAAGCCTTATAGGTTTGGAAAATC